>VZRX01019598.1:0-26208 GCA_013398075.1 Notiomystis cincta
TCTTCTTTTTTTCTTCTCCTCCTTCTTTTCTTCTTTCTCCTCTTCTTCTTCTCCTCCTTCTCCTTTTCTTCTTCCTCCTCTTCTTCTTCTCTTTCCTCCTCCTCTTCTTCTTCTTCCTCTCCTCCTTCTCCTTTTGTTCTCCTTCCTCCTCTTCTTTTTTTCTTCTCCTCCTCCTCCTTTTCTTCTCCTCCCTCTTCTTCTTCTCCTTTTCTTCTCCTCCTTCCTCCTCTTCTCCTTTTCTTATCCTTCTTCTTCTCCTTCTCTTCTTCCTCCCCTTTTCCTTTTCTTCTCCTTCTCTTCTTCCTCCCCTTTTCTTTTTCTTCTCCTTCCTCCTCTTCTTTTTCTCTTCCTTCTCCTTCCTCTTCCTCTTTTCTCCTCCTCCTCCTTTTCATCTCCTCCTCCTCCCTTGATACTGTTGTTATTATTATTATTATTATGCCAGTGAATATATTGCTGTTCAGTGCCCAAGTGCCATTAAAAGCACTGAAAGAATTTAATTTTGATCAACTCAAGCTGCAATTAAACAACATTAAAAGAACTCTACAACTTGAAGGTTGGGCTCAAAGGTCTGAGAGGGCTTTCCCAACCCAAACAATCCCAGGATTCCAGGATTCCATGGAATCCCTGGAGGTTTGGGAAGCAGAGCCTGTCCCTGGTGGATGGGTGATGCTTTAATCCTGCCCAGCCTCACACTGTGCTGAGGTGGAATTATTCCAAGCAAAGCTGCTAATGAAGAGAAACGAGAAAAACCATTAATTATTCCAAGGTAGAAGCAGGTCAGGGGCTGCTCTGGGGATGGAAAGGGCATTTTGGAAGAGCCCCTGCAGCAAAGCCCTCTCCCAGGGCAGGGGAGAAGCAGGGAAGGCACATGGAAGAGACCCAGCCCTTCACAAAGATTTCATTTTCCTGTCAGAATTAAAAAGAGAGGAGTGTCAGAACACCCACAACTGCAAACCACAAGAGGTCTGGGAAAAATAAATAAATTCAACATAATTGTGGACTTTGCAACAGTTCCAAGCTGAAAATACAAGATGTGTTTGAGGAAAAGAAAGCCCAGAAACTGCAGAAACACACCCAGACACCCCATTTAAAATGCAGCCAACCATCCATGGGGCTCATCAGAAAGACTGCACTGGGTTTTTTTAAACACAAACATTTTTGCACTTATAAAATATTCAGTCAGCTCACATATAAAAATACAAGTGGAATCCATTATTAATTTACAAGGCCCTGTTTAATTTACATGCTATTTTTCTCTGGTATATTAAATTTATCAAGGCTTGTGGAAATCCTCTCTGCTGAATATTCATAGGCTGACGTGTAAAATTATCTGTTATCCACCCGACAAATTCCAGCACAAACTCCAAACAACCACTTGCTCAGAGAATTCCTTTGACAGGAACACAAGGAGCAGCATCCAGGAATTCTCAGCTCCAGAGGAAAAGTGACACCACCACACACATTTTTATCACCCCAGGTTTAAGTTGGTTTTCTGCATTTTTGCCTTTAGTGACGTTTCCCCCAAAATTTAAAGGCCACAAACATTCTTGGGGTTCTTCCTATGTTAGAGGGCTTTTCCAGCTGGAATGAGGGTAGGATTCTATCAATCCATGGAATTCTGTGATTCCATAAATCCAGGTTTTGAGTGGTCCTTGCCCATGGACCTCTCCCTGCCCTGGGAGTTCCCATCAGCCCCATCCTCCCTAATTACACCCAAAACTCTGCAATTCCCAAACTTGGGCAGTTCTGCCCTTGCTGTCCCATCATTTAATTACACCAGACTCTAATTAGGGATGTTGGAGAGGCCTGAGCACCAGGGTGAGGGAGGGGCTCACTGCCCCCTCCCCAGCTCTGCAAGTCCCACTAAAAAATTCCCCAGGAGCCCCAGTCTGGTTATTTTAAAGCTCCTCTGAATTCCCAGGGGATCAGTGTTTGGAAGGGGGATGTTACCCCACGATTCCTCCTGGGGTAGGAATGCTATTTCTCACCTCTTCAGCAGCATTCCTGCTCCCTTCCCTTCCCTTCCCTAAGGCATTTTGGAAAGCATTCCTTGTTTTGGGATAATTGTCCCGTTATTGCACAGCCAAGAGGTGTTTCCCAAACAGTAAATGTATTTTTGGTAGAAGATACATCCAAGTCATGTGCAACCCAACTGTAAAAACACAGGCAAAACCCAAACGTTGTCCTATCCTAAAGCAAACACGAGATATTTGCAGCTCTTTGGGGTAACCAAGTTATTTGTAGTTATTTGGGGTAACCAAGATTTTTGCAGTTATTTGGTATAAAGATATTTACACTTATTTGGTGAAACCAAGGTATTTGCAATTATTTGATATGAAGATATTTGCAGTCATTTGGTGAAACCAAGATATTTGCAGTTATTTGGTGAAACCAAGATATTTGCAGTTATTTGGTATAACCAAGATATTTGCAGTTATTTGGTGTAGCCAAGATATTTGCAGTTATTTGGCATAAAGATATTTGCACTTATTTGGTGAAACCAAGATATTTGTAGTTTTTGGTATGAAGATATTTGCAGTTCTTTGGCATAAAGATATTTGCAGTTCTTTGGTGAAACCAAGATATTTGCAGTTACTTGGTATGAAGATATTTGTAGTTATTTGGTATAAAGATATTTGCAGTTCTTTGATATAAAGATATTTGCAGTTCTTTGGTGAAACCAAGATATTTGCAGTTCTTTGATATAAAGATACTTGCAGTTATTTGGTGAAACCAAGATATTTGTTTATACAAACCAAGGCATCTGTGAGGATAAATCCTTTCCTGCCAGCCAGGCAATTCCCCCCAGTTTCTTTCACAGTTCCCATTTGCAGGAAGCAGTTTGTGGGTCTCCAGCTGGCTGGGAATGGGAGAAAGCCCAGCAGGAAAGGGAGAACATCCCAGATCCCAGGAAAGAGCCCGAGTGACTCCTGAGCCCAAAGGGGTTAAACATGAAACCAACTTCTCTGCAGGGAGGAGAGCAGCTCCTCCCTGGCTGGAATATTAACGCTGGGCAGGAATCCTGGAGGGCAGAGAGGCTGGAGAGGGACACTGGGCAGGGAAAGGTGAGAACTGACAGCTCAGATCCCGCTCCTCCCCGAAGAATTCCCGGATCCCGGTGACTGCCTCCTGTATTAAGACTGCCTTTCTCATCACTTAATGCTTATTTTCATCACTTTGCTTAAAATATTGATAATCAATTAGGGCTACGTCTGTTTTGCCACAGAATCTGTGTCACAGTCTATCAGCCTGTCAGGGCCAATTCCATCCTCATTCAAAGTTAATTTTTCCTCCATAAATCCGCCTTTGGAGGAGTCATTAGGCACAGAACATAGCCCGAGGTGCAATCACCTATTCTCTTTCATTAGAGGCAGGCAGGGAAGGTGAGGGAGATTATTAGAACTTTGGAATGATCACAAAGCAGCGTGCTGCCTGTCAGATCCCCCCAACATTTCATTCATCTCGCCAGCTCGCTGCCAACGCTTCTAAATGGACATTATTCATGAACATCTGTGGCACGCTGAATATTCCCAGCCTGGGGGGGAGGAGAAAGCCGTGCCCCCCCCTTGGCTGGGAAATCAATTCTGTGGCCAGAACAATTAGGGATATAACAAACTGATGTTATTTTCAGTCTTTCCAAGAGATCCCCCTTAAAAAGGTGGGGTTTTAAAGCATAAATGAGGCTGCTCCAAATGGTCAAATGCTGGATTTTATGGTACTGGAGGATGATGGAAAAGCTGTGTCCTCTCTCTGACTGGAAATTAATTCTGTGGTCAGAACAATTAGGAATGTAACAAACTTGTTCCATGATGGGTTTTTTGGCCCTTCCAGGGTATTCCACTTTAAAAAGTCTTTTTTCAGAACTGAATTGGCTTTGTGTCCTCTCTAGATGGTCAAACAGTGCATTTTAAGTGCATTTTTAAGTGCATTTAAGGAACAATGTGCATTTCCTTTGCTATGGAAATAGATCATCGGGTTTTTCTAAGCAATTACCAAATATGCAGCTTTGCAGTCTGATTTGTTGACACTTTTCTAAAATGCAGCCAAATGAGACCCCAGGCTGGACCTGAAATTGTCACCATCTGAAATTAGAGCCTGCTTTACTTCTGGTGGAAAAGCAGACTGGGAAACAGATTCCCAAAATCCAATCATTTATTCCTATTTCCTTCCTTTCCATCAAGGCATTTTTTGGGTAAGAACAGCAGAAATGCTTTTTTAAAAATAAACATTTTAAATTAAATAAACATTTTCTATGCCTATTCCCTTCCTACATGCAGGGAGTTAAGACTTGGAGGAAAAGTCATTTCCATCTAATGAAATCACATCAAGTAGTTCCTTGAATCTCATTAGAAAATTCAAAAGAATAGTAATTTACATTTTTCCCTGATATTACCAGGAAAACACTGCTACCATCACCAAAATTCTCACAGCCCCCATCCCTCTCCTCCCCAAATATCCTCCTTTTCCAGAATTAAGGGCCAGATCCTCAGTGAATTCATGCTGGCACAATTCCATTGACTTGAGCCAAGCCCATTTACTCCAGCTGAGGATCTGGCACTCCCTATTTATAATAATAATCGTAAAGAAGACTTAATCAGCAGATCTTGGCTAGGTACATTCACCCATTATTTAGGGCATCCCTAATTTCTTTCTTTCTCCCCCAGTTTCCCCCCCAAACAAACCTTGGAGGAAAAATCCAACCTAAATAGGGTTTAAGGATTAATTGGCTTCTGTGGCTCCTGATTCATGGCAGGGGCTGCTGGTAAATATTCCAATGATTTGTTTCCATCCCAGAAAAGGCTGCACATTACCCACCTCGACAGCTTCCAATCAGGTAATGCTTCAGCAGGGATCTGCTGCCCCAGCCTGCAGCCCAGCTCCAGGAAAGGGTGGGAGTGGATGGAATTCTTGTCTCCTGGATATTTGGTCTTGGGGAGGAAATCGGTTCTGAGAATAACTCAGTGATTCCAATGGAAGTGTTTCAATGGCAGCTTCCAGGAGAGTTTCTTTAGGGGGAGAGGGGTGGGAATCATGGAATCATGGAGGTTGGAAAACCTCTCTAAGCTCAGCAGGTCCAGCTGTGAATCCAGCACTAACCCTGTCCCAGGTGCCACATCCCTGCGTTTTCCAAACATTCCAGGGATGGTGACTCCACCATGTCCCTCACAGCTCATTCCAATGCCTGGCCACCTTTTCCAGGAAGAAATTTTTCCTCAAATCTAATCCAGACTTGCCCCAGTGTAACTTGGGGCCTTTTCCTCCAGCTGATGAGTTCCTCTTCCTCAAGGAACAAAGAGCTTGGCAAAGGGAAAGGATGGCTGGAGTTACACCTTCCCCTAAACTATTGAGCCAAAAGAAACAGCAACATTTAGGAGAAAAAAAAATAGAATTCCATATATAAAAATTGATGGAGTAAAGAATGATCTTATTGCTACATTCTTCAGGAATAACTTCCAGCTCAGCCAGAAAACCACAATGTGATCCCTATGAAAAACTCCAATTCGATTAAATTCAATTTATTTAAATTGTTCTTAAGCCAGATTTTGTTCCAGAATTGCTTCTGTTGCCCTGGCACAGCGTGGATGGAGAAAGGAGAGGACAGTGGGTCTGGGGCAGGTGAAAGAGGAAGGTGGGACAGAGGGAGGTGTCCCTGCCCAGGACCTACAGCCTCGATGGAACAAATCCTGCCAAACCCATCACACGAATTCTGTAGGGTGAATTTAGGCTGCTTTTTTCCTCCTCAGTGGCTCCTGTGAGGAGCTCAGCTCAAACCACCACCTTGGTTCTGCATCCTGCTGAAGGCAGAGCTCAAGCTCCACGCCTGTGTCCATCCCACCTCCCAGGAAACACCCAATCCTCATGGAATCTGCCCACCACTCAGCTCCATCACCCACTGCATCTGCGTGACAAATCACCTTGATGTTGTACTACCCACGGGAAAACCTAACAGCTCCTCCATTTAATGCCACAAATAAATCATTTTAATTCAAAAAACACTTCCCTGCTTAAAACACAACCACTAAGAAAAATTATTTAAATTATTTCTGGGGGAATAAAAAGGGCACTGTGCCTCAAATACAATTGTCATTGCAGGCTGCAGATTGGCAATGACAGTCAGCTTTTCTTTCTGGGGTAAGGGCAGAATTCAGCCTGACAGCTTGTCAGCAAACTTGAAAAATTCACTCCCAAAACTTCCATTCCAAACGAGCCCTTCTTTCATCTGCCAATTTCCCCACGTCAGGAATCGCCACGCTAAGTGAGAATCAAGTAGATGACAACTCCTGTGGCCAGGGGAAGGAAGCAATAAAGCAGGGAGCACACACAGCTGATTACAGGGAAGGGCTCTGAGCGAAGCCAAAGCAGCCCCAGCACCTTGGGAGGGCTCTGGGAACTTCCAGCTCGTGTTTTCCAAGCGAATAAAAACACCGGGAGGGAAAACATACGGAATAAAGCTGTGGCAGTGGCTCCTGCTGGAGGGTACTTAATCAAGAACAGAGCATAATTAATATTCAGATAGTGGTGCAAGAATCAGGAAGCATTTGAGAGGATTTTTTGAAGAAGGAAGGAACTTTGTTCGCCCTCCTCGTGATCAAAGTTTCCCACTTTGACCACAACGTTAATGAAAAACAACGGAGAACCAAAAAGATCCAAAAGTACTTTTTAAAGTTATTTTTTTAAAAAAACCTCTAAGTCCCTAAACACCAAGACATGGTTAAAGAAGAAGAATATTATCACCAAGGGGGGTTAACTCTGAGATACTGAAAGGGGCACTGGAAAAGCAGGAAGGGACAAGGTGGAAAACTCGGAGGAGGAAAACTTGGGGGTCGAGATGCAGCGAGCTCCCAGGATTTACTGTGCCCAGACTGAGGGATCAGAAGACAGGCAGCCAAAAGGACCTGACACTGGCACCAAAAGGGGGAGTGTGTGTCAAGGAGAGATTTGTGGGAAGAGCTCCAGCCATGCCAAGGCACACTCGACTGGAGCCCGGGAGCGCCGAGCTCGTCCCGGCCGAGGAGAAGATGGGAAACTCCGCGCTCCCAGCTTGTATCCTCAACTCCTATAATCATTTACTGTACTCAGCATTATTAAATACTCCCCCAGGATAAAAGAGGTAAATATATTGCTTAAATATTCAGCGGCTGGCTGTAAAATTTCACTGCAGATTAAGTGATGAAGATGAAGAAATGCTGCTGAAAACAAACAATTTATCTTCGCTCGGTGCCCAGAACGCTCCTGGAACCCCGCCAGAGGCTCTGTGGGTTGGAATTCAATAACTGCATTAAAAGAAAACTACACCCCTACTACACACCAGGCTGAACATCCCTGAGTAAACAGTTTGCTGCAGCGGCGCTTAAATAATTCAGGAAGGAATTTGGGGTATCAAACGTTTTTCTGAAGTGCCCTGTTCCTTAATGTATTTCAAATAAATGCTTGTTTTTAAAAGTTCGAGCAGAGCCCATTAGAGCAAATGGGAAAACAGACAAATCCAAGACGGAAAACCACCAAAGCAGTGATCTCCAGGAGAGGAGCTGAGAAAGATTTGTCATCAGTGAGGAAGCCACTGCCAAGGGCACGGAGCTGATAATATACACATGCATTTCCACTGCTCATCTGCAGCCTTGAGAGATTCCAACTGGCTCTCGTAAGTCTGGACAGCATCATTTTCCCTCAGACACAAGTGCATCCATATATTTGTATAAAGCTGTAGCAAAGTAATAAATAAGCAGCCTTATTCAACACCATGAGTTCCATAAACTTTCTCCAATTAGGTTTCATTTCCAGCCAGCTTTAACTTTGGATGGGAGAGCTCTGCAAAAGAACTTCAAGTGTGCATTTTGCTCATTCTTAAAAATAGAAATAATTTGAAATATTAAAATCTCATTGGGTGTTTAATGGTTTTAACCACGAGGAGAGGGAATGCACAAAACTGACAGCAGAGCACTCATCACCCTTCATCCATCAGAAGGAGCTTGGTTCTGAATTTGCAGGTGCACCCACGGCACGTCTGGGTGTGTTTTATATGGAATTTGTGCTATTTAATGAAGGTCTAATGATGGTGTTAATCACACTTCTAGTTGCACTGCTCAGCTGCCCAAGCATAAAACATGGAATGGTTTGGGAGGGACCTTCCACTGTCCCAGGCTGCTCCAAGCCCTGTCCAACCTGGCCTTGGACACTGCCAGGGATGGGGCATCCATCAGAAGGTGGCAGGGGCTGGAACTGGATGGTCTCTAAGCTCCCATCCAACTCAAACCATTCAGGGACTCCATAAAAAAATTCTTTTTTTAAAAAAATCCCTTTTTTCAGATAATTTCCATCATAACATTTTTGGAAATAGCATTAAAAGACGATTTTTTGAGTTTGCACAGATCTCACAAGCAGGGTAATGACTATCTCGGAACACTCCCCTGAACTGCCCCAATCCCTGTCTTCTGCCAGTGCCGGAGTCCCACTGCTTTGAAGAGCCCTGGATCGATGCTGGCCAGGCCAGGCTCCTTTGAGCCCTGTGCTAAGAACAGGTAGCAGAGCCCTGCTGGCCGAGGGGGCTGTGCCGGGCTCAGGTCAGCTCCGGGTCCGGCCTCACATCCCGCCCGTGTCCCGGAGCCGCGTTCCGAGCGCTCTCCCCGCTCCGCTGCCCTCTCCTGCATCCCCCATCGATCCCTGCCCGGCTCCGGGAGGATCAATGCCCAGAAAAGCAGCGGCTGCAGCCTTTAATTACCTCGCTGCTGCGAGGGAATCAGCGAGCAGCAGCTTCGGGGAGAGCGCGCTGCCCCCCGACCCCGCGGAGCAGCGGCTCCGGCTGGGAATCGCCCCCGGACAGCACCGGGAACCCCGCTCTGCTCCCCTCCCTGCAGCTCAGAGCCCGGGCCTGATTACCCTAATTAATATAACATCATCAACAGATCTTCATATTGATCCCTAACCCCCCTTTCTAGTGGAAAATTCCGAGCTCGCAGGGAGGCAGTCGAGGCGAGCGGGGTTAATGGTTTTAATCTTACCCCAGCTTTATGTTGGATTTCCTAAAAGTACCATTGATCCCTACAGCAGCAAACTGATTTCTTTTTGTACTTAATTTTTAGTATTTTTTGTTTTACCGTTTTCCTTTGTTACGGGAACGTTCGCTACTTTGTTACCAGATAAATCAATTTTAAAAAATTCCACGAACACACACATCCATTATTTTCACTGAGACTAACAAAAATATTAAATAAGTTGAAATGAATAATGAAGCTGAGTTTTGATTTTAAACTTAATTCACTAAAAATGAACTAATAGATCAGTTAAGGTTAGAAAAGGCCTTTGAGGCCATCGAGTCCAACTTCCAAGAATTTATTTATGTTGGTGGAAAGTTAAAAGTTTCTTTCCATAGCAGGTGACTAAAGCATTTAAATATGAATAATTGCATATAGAATATACTGTCAAACAACATTTCATGCCCATGACAAAGAAAAATGAGATGCTACTCCCGCAATTATAATAAAAATGATGAGTATTTTAAATTTTGGAATTTTTTCCCCTCGTTCACAGTGCGACAGGGACGTTTCCTCATTACCAGGACCAATTCCACACGGATCAAACCATAAAGGACTTCCTAAGTTTGTCCCTTGAAAGTCACAGAGCCCTGCCTGCTCTGTGGCAGGAGTGGGCAGCACCAGTGGGCCCCGCTGCCTCTGGCCGTGCTCTCCTCATTCAGCCCCTACTCCCCCAGGTGTCCTCCTGCCAAAAAAGCTGGGACAGCGTCATTCCCCAGGGATCAGAGCCCTGCAACCCCTCCAAGCTGTTCTGGGGCTGTGTGGAAAGCCCTGCCCTGCCAGCCAGGCCAAAGAAAGCTCATCTGAAGGCAGAAAAATTCCACGTGGGGTGGTTTAAAGCAATCCCAAAATCCGTCAGGTGCTGCCGCACACGACTGCTGCCTAAAATTTGGGAGTAAAACAGAAAATTGGGGAATACCGAGCGCTGTGATGAGCTAAGTGTTTAAACAGGCTGATATCATTAACAAAATGTGGCACTTTTAATGACAGCCACGGGACATCAGAAGTTCTGCACAGCTCTGGTGCCATCCCCTTAAAATTCCCCAATATTTGGTGTTTCCCTGCGAGCTCCTCGGTTTTGTTCCCGTCCCTGAGCTCAGGGAGGGAAGGAGCAGGGATGCTCCACTATTCCCACAGTGACAGCCAGAGCCCTGATCCTGAGGGATGAGGTGATTACAAACCCTGCCCAGGACACCCCCAGGGTGGTAAAACCAATCACATTAATGGGATTCCCAGGGAGGGAAGGGCACATCCCAAATCAGCTTCCCAGGAAACATCCGAGCTCGGGATCCAGCCCACGCAACTCAAAGCCTTCTCCATTTCCTTCCTCCACCCTCCCAAGTTTAATAAACAACAAACCCATCATTTTTTAACACTTTAACCAGCGAGAGCAGTGATTCATAACTCTGTCATAATTAAAATTTTATGGCAAATACACACAGCCATCAGTCATCCAGGCGGGAACGTCCGAAAAAAGTGGGATTTCAATTTATAAACCCGTGCAGGATTGTATGAGCTACACTGTATAAAAGCACATTTCTAGGGAGTTATTGAACTGGGGAAAGCAAAAGTTGGTTGGGTTTATTTCTTTAAAATCAAATACAGAGGAGGTTATGAATTTGTTGGCGCGGCGGCTCCGTACAGTGACTGATGGTTAAAAAGGGAAGGAAATATTATCCTGTGTCTTCTTCCAGAGCTGCACTAACCCAGTTTGGTCGTGTCCCTGACACTCCCTAATGCCACAAACACAGATCTCCTGAAATTATTAAAAATTCCAGAAAGAAAAAGAGAGAAAAATCCACATCGATGCCAGGGGAAAAAAGGGGAAATCGGTGTAAATTGGTAAAGTGTGAGATACACATGCACAGAAATATTTGAACATAAAACATGATAATAAGGCCCCCACTGCAATTAATTTTATCCCAGCAACAACATGGAATTCTCCAAGTGAATGAAAATAATGGAACTGGTGGTCTGGTATGGAAAAACATGTAAAGATTTCCAAAGTTTTTACCTGCTGCTCCTGTAGATCCATCCTGGACCCAGACATAAAATGAAGCACTCTTTAAAACATGGATCAGGATGATTTTCCTTATTTCAGATACAACTGGTTTGAGGGTATAGCAGAGAATGAATAAATGTTCACAGATCATTTTCAAAAGCTGCTTGTTGGTTTAGAAATACAAGAAACCCCAAAACTTTCAGTAACTGTTTCTAATAAATGTATTTAAAAGGACTTTTCCCTAAATCCCAAAAATATTCCACATCACCTGGGAAGTCCCTTCTGCTGGCACACACCCAGCTATTAAACCAGTTTGAGGGGGATGTGGATGCTCCATGGATTTCTAAAAAACATCTATTTTTAAGACTTCCCATTCCACATTTTGGCACCCTAAAGAACTCTCTGTAAGAATATTTAGGGATTCCCAACACTCTTTGCCACTATAACACTGTCAACATTTGAGATTTTTAATCCACCTTTGAGATGAGAAAAATATCATGGGACATGCAGGGAAAAGTTGGATTAAGTTTTCCAGGGAAAATGGTGAATGTGGCAATGCTGGGTTAAGGGCTGGGCTTGATGATCTTGGGGGTTTTTAGGTATTTTCCACCCTTAATGGTTCCATGATGTAACTTCTATTTGGGAAAAGAATCTGTTTGTATTTTCAAACCAAAAAACCAACTAGAAAATAAAGAAAAAAGAAAGGAAAAAGCTAAACATTACACTTGGACCTTCCACAAACTGTCATTACAGGTCTCCCCAGTCCATTAAAGGAGGTAATTGAATCAGTTTGCATTTTCTCAGTAAAATCTCATTCAGAGAAATTTTATTGCCAGCCATCTAAATAGTAAATACTTATTATCCTCTCCAAACGAGGTTCTGCTTGCCAAGGGCAAGGTGGCTGTGATTGTGCTGCTCTGCCAGAGGCAGCAGAAGTTAAAAAGGTCATAAAGCCCTCGTTAATGGCACGGGAGTGCTCTGTAATTGAGGGGTTTGTTCCCAGGCTCGGGCCCCTACGAGGACGCTGCTTTAGGGTTTCTCCTTTGGGGGCAGCCCCACACAATCCCCTCCACCAGCTGGATGTGGACTTTTGGGGAGCTCTGCTGTGTCAGGAGCCTGGGAGCAGGATGGCCAGGGCTGGCCAGCTGAAAGGCACAGGGATGGCACAGCCAGGCAGGGCAGTGCTGACCGAGGGGCACCCAAAGCTTGGGAATAGGGTTGGAAAGCAGGATTTTAAAGGTCAGTCCATCCTGCAGGGACACCTGGGAACGGTACAGGCTGAAAGGTGATACTGAGATTGACTCTAAAGGATGTGGATTCTAAAGGATGACTGCCTGGAGGGGCTGCCCTGGCCCTGGAGGAGCCCAAGGAGAGACCTGGTCTAAGGAAGGTGTCCCTGCCCATGGCAGGGGTGGGATGAGATGGGCTTTAAGGTCCCTTCCAACCCAAACCAGTCTGGAAGTCCATGTTCTCTTCCATGACTTATTTCCTTGCCCCCTTAGCTGTACCCACACTTCAGACCAGAAAACCCAGACACAAATCCAGGGCTATGGCAAGTCAGGAATACACAGGGGACAAACCCAGCTGCAGAGAGGGACAACCCCAGAATGGCTGGGTTGGAGGGGACCTTAAAGCCCACCCAGCCCTGTCCCCTTCCAGGGGCAGGGACACCTCCAGTCCACATCCTCCCAGTGCCCCAGGCTGCTCCAAGCCCTGTCCAATGGAATCACAATTTCCTCTTGCTCAGAGAGGCTCATCACTATAAAATCATTCACATTTCTCTGAGAAAACTCTCCAAGGGCTTAAGATCAGCAGCATAAAATGCTCAAAACCTTTAAGAAACTACTGGGATTAAATAGTTTTAGTGGGTATTTTAAGAACATGAGGGGATGCACGATGGCTTAAACAAAGCAGCTCAGAAACCTTCAATAATAAATCACATTTGCAGCCACAGAGGGGAGAAACAGAATGGGAATTAAAGGGAGGATCTGCTATGAAGGCACCTAATTTGATTTTTCACATAAGCTGTGTTTTGAAACACTTCTTTTTTCCTTGCTGGGGTGATCAATATGAGTGGTATGGCAAAGGACACGAGTTTTCATTACCAACCACACCATTCTGCCCTTTCCAACGGATCACAGAGCAATTCTTTAATGGGCTTGTGGCAACAGAGCTCAAACCATCTGATGCACATTTAATTCAGTGTGAACTTGCCTTGCTCCACGTTTGGAGGAGTGATAAAACTTATTATTACATAAGTTGAACATCTGCTTTTCAAGAGCCTTATTTCAGCAGAAAACATTGTATAAAATCCTTTCTGAGTTACTGAAGTTACCAAATACCCCCAGGAAAATTCTTTTTAAAATACAGATTATTAAATATTCATAGAATAAAGGTGTGCATACGACAAAAAGAAAATAAAAGAAATAAAAGAAAATTTCCTTATCAGTCTCTTGGGTATGAGGAGAAATGTTTCACTTCCAAAAATATGTTGGGGATCTTGTTTCTATCAACCTCTATGACCCCCCACAGCCTGAGAACTCCCCTTAAACCACCCAAAAACCCCTGTTCATGACAGGCAGCAGCCCTAGCACAAGTGAAAAAGTCCTTGCAAAGCACCCTCTGCTCCACGCTGAGATTTATTCGGCCGACACCTCATAATCATCTCTAAATCTAATGGGACACGAATGCATTTCATCACAGATGAAAATCTTCAGCGACTGCTCAAATGAAAATCAAGGAATTATTACAATCCCGTGGTTTGCCTTGCAGCAGGCATTAATCAGAAATCATAATAAATCCACACAGCACATTCAGCCAGCACATTAGTCAGGCAGTTTTGCATGATAACGACGTTGACTAATGGGCTCCGAGTTGGAAGGGTCAATCATAAACTCATCAAATGCTTCATTTAATTTCTTAATTTGGACAAACACGATTTGTTTATGGGAAAGATATCAGGTGTTCTTGAATGAATAATGGCTGTGAAACCAAAGTCCATTAATCAGTGCTTGATTACAAATGACTCGGAGATTGTTTGTTCTAATTTCATTCATTTGGGGCAACAAAGAGAACACGAGCGAGAGAGAGCACTCGGTGGAAATGGCACACTCAGTCCTCCATGTTTAATAAAGTTGTGATAAATGGGCTTTCAATAACTAAAACAAGGGGTTATTACCCATATTAAATACTGTCCCTGCAAAAATTAATATAGAGGAGTTAGAGGAAGATGGTGCAGGCACACAAGGAGGTGCTGGGTGGCGGCGGNGACAAACCCAGCTGCAGAGAGGGACAACCCCAGAATGGCTGGGTTGGAGGGGACCTTAAAGCCCACCCAGCCCTGTCCCCTTCCAGGGGCAGGGACACCTCCAGTCCACATCCTCCCAGTGCCCCAGGCTGCTCCAAGCCCTGTCCAATGGAATCACAATTTCCTCTTGCTCAGAGAGGCTCATCACTATAAAATCATTCACATTTCTCTGAGAAAACTCTCCAAGGGCTTAAGATCAGCAGCATAAAATGCTCAAAACCTTTAAGAAACTACTGGGATTAAATAGTTTTAGTGGGTATTTTAAGAACATGAGGGGATGCACGATGGCTTAAACAAAGCAGCTCAGAAACCTTCAATAATAAATCACATTTGCAGCCACAGAGGGGAGAAACAGAATGGGAATTAAAGGGAGGATCTGCTATGAAGGCACCTAATTTGATTTTTCACATAAGCTGTGTTTTGAAACACTTCTTTTTTCCTTGCTGGGGTGATCAATATGAGTGGTATGGCAAAGGACACGAGTTTTCATTACCAACCACACCATTCTGCCCTTTCCAACGGATCACAGAGCAATTCTTTAATGGGCTTGTGGCAACAGAGCTCAAACCATCTGATGCACATTTAATTCAGTGTGAACTTGCCTTGCTCCACGTTTGGAGGAGTGATAAAACTTATTATTACATAAGTTGAACATCTGCTTTTCAAGAGCCTTATTTCAGCAGAAAACATTGTATAAAATCCTTTCTGAGTTACTGAAGTTACCAAATACCCCCAGGAAAATTCTTTTTAAAATACAGATTATTAAATATTCATAGAATAAAGGTGTGCATACGACAAAAAGAAAATAAAAGAAATAAAAGAAAATTTCCTTATCAGTCTCTTGGGTATGAGGAGAAATGTTTCACTTCCAAAAATATGTTGGGGATCTTGTTTCTATCAACCTCTATGACCCCCCACAGCCTGAGAACTCCCCTTAAACCACCCAAAAACCCCTGTTCATGACAGGCAGCAGCCCTAGCACAAGTGAAAAAGTCCTTGCAAAGCACCCTCTGCTCCACGCTGAGATTTATTCGGCCGACACCTCATAATCATCTCTAAATCTAATGGGACACGAATGCATTTCATCACAGATGAAAATCTTCAGCGACTGCTCAAATGAAAATCAAGGAATTATTACAATCCCGTGGTTTGCCTTGCAGCAGGCATTAATCAGAAATCATAATAAATCCACACAGCACATTCAGCCAGCACATTAGTCAGGCAGTTTTGCATGATAACGACGTTGACTAATGGGCTCCGAGTTGGAAGGGTCAATCATAAACTCATCAAATGCTTCATTTAATTTCTTAATTTGGACAAACACGATTTGTTTATGGGAAAGATATCAGGTGTTCTTGAATGAATAATGGCTGTGAAACCAAAGTCCATTAATCAGTGCTTGATTACAAATGACTCGGAGATTGTTTGTTCTAATTTCATTCATTTGGGGCAACAAAGAGAACACGAGCGAGAGAGAGCACTCGGTGGAAATGGCACACTCAGTCCTCCATGTTTAATAAAGTTGTGATAAATGGGCTTTCAATAACTAAAACAAGGGGTTATTACCCATATTAAATACTGTCCCTGCAAAAATTAATATAGAGGAGTTAGAGGAAGATGGTGCAGGCACACAAGGAGGTGCTGGGTGGCGGCGGGACCTGGAGCTGTGTGCTGGCATTCCAGGTTTTCCTGGAAGGATGGATGTGGAAAGCACAGAGCCAGCAGGGCTTTATTTCTACTGCCTGAGAAATATTGTAAGAAAATGATGAAATGGGTTGGGAGGGACCCTGAATCCCATCCAGCCTCACTTCTACCATGGGGACACCTTCCACCATCCCAGGGTGATCCAAGCCCCATCCAGCCTGGCCTTGGACACTGCCAGGGATCCAGGGGCAGCCACAGCTTCTCTGGGCCTCCCCTCCCTCACTGGGAATTATAATTAATTTAATCTAATCATGGGTTCCTTTCAGCAAGATGATTCCCATGTGGAAATTAGAGAGGTCCCCAACACCACCGTGAGCCCACCAGCCAGAGCAGCTGGGGCAATTTAGAACCTTTTCCTGGGCATCCAGGCTATAAAATCCACCACTGGCATTTCTATCCGTGGATAAAAACTCTCTCCACTTCCACTTGTAGAAAATCTAAACATCCAAAGGTGTACAAGGGAAGCTGCAGGAACAAAGCTCCTGGAATTCCTGGGAATGCTTGGATGACCAGAGGGCAGCTGGACAGAGAGGAGGCTGAGACAGATCATGTAAAACAAGACAAATAAATATTTCCCCACCAATATTAAGAAACAACATTTCCCCAAAGACCTGCTGAAAACAAACCAGCCCCACGACCACATATGGTTTGCATAGCCAAACCAGTGGATAATTAAATTACAGCAAAGTTGCTAAATATGAATTGATATAAAACTTCAGCTAACTGAAAAATTGTCTTTGACTGCAGATCAATAGCAGGCCTGAAAGATTCATCTGCACATAATTAGCACAGAGATTTGCATCAAAATCCTGTATCCCATATGCTGCAATATTACTGAAACCCATTAGGCACCGTGTAAGCCTGAGATACTTGTGGTGCCACAAAAAAAAAAAAAACCCTTGGATAAAAATCTAACAAAAAAATAGAAATTTTAACAGTTTTAGAATGATTTCTGAAGGCAATCAACGTTCATTAACTAATAAAGTTCCTCTAAATTCTACTTATAGGCTCTGGTTTATTTTATGGCATCCCTACAACTCCTCATTGGCTTCTTACTCTAAAAACAAATTGATATTCAACAAGAATGGTTCAAAGAAATTTGTTTTAAAAGAGGTCCCTGAAGTGAACAGCCTTTAGACACCAACAGAACGATACTCTACATTGCAAAAGTGAATTATTTTGTTTCAAGAACATTTTATTCTCTACCTACATTCAATTAAAATCCTGTCTTTTTTCAGCAATCATGGAAATTAATTTAAATCAATTATTTAATTAATGACTGCTATCCAAGTGTTTACTTTGCTCACCAACAACACAAACCAGCTGCACTTCAGAAAACACATCACTTGGAAAGACAACACTGTTAATATGTGAAAAAAGCGATTAATTGGAGTAATGACTCTATTTTCTATAGTTGGCACTTTGTGTGCCGAAATTCCTATTTTTTTAGAACTCTACTGAGATTAGGAAGCTTTGCCAAGAGAAGCAATGGCTGAAGGAAGGAGTCTCTGTCCAGCTGGGCTCTGAAGCTCATTGGTGCAGAGCACCCAGGAGCTCAAACACTTCCTGAGTTTTCTGAAATTCAGTCTCAAAACACCTGAAATTCTCATCAAATACATAATATAAAAAGTAGTTACTTCTTCTAATGTACATGTCCTTGATTGGTAAATTAACTGTTTAATTCCTCTATGGCTCAGAGCTCTTTCAAGGGTTCTTCCCCTCAATGCTGTCACTGAAATGGGTTTTGACACCAAAATCTGCTGAGCAGGAATCAGCAGTTGACCTAAAAACTGGGTTCATCAACTCCATAATTAGATGGATTTCCTAAATTAGCTGCTTTCCAAGAACAGGATAAACCTCCCCTGTGGAGCCAGGAAAGGAGAAGGATCCAGAGAGAGCTCAGGGGCTCCTGAAGGGGCTCCAGGAGAACTGGAGAGGGACTGGGACAAGGGATGGAGGGACAGGACACAGGGAATGGCTTCCAGTGCCAGAGGGCAGGGCTGGATGGGATACTGGGAAGGAATTCCTGGCTAGGCTGGAATTCCCAGATTTGCTGGGAATTCCCAGGCTGCCCCTGGATCCCTGGCAGTGTCCAAGGCCAGGTTGGACACTGGGGCTTGGATCAGACTGGTCCATGGAAGGTGTCCCTGCCATGGCAGGGGTGGGATGGGGGGGATTTAATCTCCCTTCCATCCCAAACCATTCCAGGATTCTGGAATCTCAGATGGCCCTGGAGCAGGACACCAAGAGAAGCAATCACTACTGAAGCTCTTCCCAAAGGTAATTCCAGTTTATTTTCCTCTGACACAGGGAACAGCAACCAACTGGTGAAGACTCACTAGGGATGAAAATTCCTCTCCTTAGCTGGGGAAACACTTTCAAAACCCTTTCTAGCACATCCACTCACATTTGTCAGAAAGGGAAAACATGATTCAAGAAGACACTTTTCCTCTCCAAACTCAGATTTTTATATAAATAGAACTAAAATTCAGTTATCCAAAGTGTCAATTTGCATTATTCAAAACAACTATTTGAAATTGATAAAAATTAAAATTTTATATTAAATCAAACCTACATAGCAACTAATTTAATAATTTTTAATTTTCTCAATACTCAGAACTTTTAAGCTTGTTAAAAGTTCAAATCCTTGCAACTTCTGGGGCAAGAATTATTTTTAAAGCCTGCTTTAAATTTCCACAGAACAAGTAAAATATTTTAAGTATTATTTCATCCTTTGTGCATATTTAACAACACATGTTATCCACCCTGCTAAAATTCGTTGAATAATTAGAAATTCAAATTAAAGCCAGCGAGTTTTCAGTGGAAAGAACACAAATAAGAAAACTGAAAGAAAACCATCATCAAAACGAGAAATCCATAAACATTTGATAAATTTGGCAGTTGAAAAGAAGCCCCAATAAAAGGAAATTTTTCATACTTGTTGCCACCTGCCCGCCTGACTGCTTTGCATAGCTAGAAAAGAGCAAAATAAAGGCCAACCTATTTAACTAAACAGTTTTTATTAAAGTAAAAGAAAAGCAAGAATCTATAAAGTAGCAAGTGATCCTATTAGTTCCACCAGACTAAAATCATACAGTCTACGTATGTGGTCCTTTCAGCCACATCTGTTATGAGCCATTTTGATACCCCAAAGCAGGGAATATTTGACTATATTTATCAGGCACTGAGTGCAAATCAGGCTTTTTCTCCTCCATAACTTGTGGTAGAATGGGTAGGTTTAAAAAAGAAGCAGTCAGAGTTATAAAATATTTGTATTTACCACAGTTAGGGCCGAAGTACTCATTGTATTCCATGATTTTCTCTTCGAGGAATACGTAAAATGCAATAAAGGCAGCAATCTGATAGCATAATTCAAAGATAATGAGTTAAATATCCACTACCCAGAACTGGATGTGATAAATGTTAAATGCTTGGGGTTTGCATTCCCCCTTTTTCACCGCCTCACATTTAGTGCCTCGCTCCTGAAGTTTCCTTTAAATGAACTCCGGCGATTTCTTTGCACAAAACGCCCTATTCTTGACCGCTCTTTCAGCCAGAGATTGAAATGCAGATCCCAAAAATACATCAGTCACTTATTTCAACTCTAGACCTTTGAAAATCCAGATCAATTGCCTTTTGTCATCGTCTTTATAGGGAGTATAAGAAATTTCTGCTTAGCACCATGGAAAAGCTCTCGGAGCCCTTTGGAAGAGGCAGCAGCATCGATAGCTGGGAACGGCCGTGTGCTGTTTCACAGGAATTTATTGACATTTCGGGAATATTCATCCATATTTTAATCTTGATGAGAAAGCACAGGTGCCACATAATTTACAGCACATACTGAGCAGCTTTCAGGTTCTGGGGTTGGCTCCAAGCTTGGGATTTAGGATTTGGAACAGCACAGACCCTTCCCCAAAATCAGCGCCGTCTCGCGCAAACCCCCGGCTCGCGTCTCCTCCGTCCCCTGGTAACGAAGTCTGGGAAAGGAATCACAGACACCCAAGTGGTTTGGCAACTGTAAGTGACAGAAGCCGAGCTAAATCCTCTGTTTACACTGGGGATTATCCGGGTGGATTGTGCGGCGCTCCCGGAGCCGGCGCTGGTCAGGGGACGCTGCTCCCCGTCCGCCCGTGGGGCAGCGGCACAAAGCCCGGCCTGGTAGGAAGTGACCCAGAAGGAGATGGCGAGCAAGGATTTACACAAAGCCAGTCTGCCTCAGAAAAACTCCATATGACCATTAACTGGCCGGCAGGGCCTGCCAGGAGGCCTAATTACAGCCCTACAGAGCCCGCTAACAAAAGCTGGAGAGCTTTAGCCCAGGGATGATCTGCTTGATACTGACTTGAGAGAGTCCATATAGAGCCACGAAAAGAAAGAGGTTTAGCTCGGAAATTCTCCCAAGGGACAAAGCATTGTAGCTCAGTCTGGAAGGCCCACATGGAACATACTTCAGATGGGCTTAAACATCCCACCCTCTCCAAATTAACATTCAACTATTGCCTGCTTAACATCTGCTCGGGCACGGCGACTTGGGGAGGCCCTCAGAGGAGCCTCAAAGTGCTCAGAAACCTAATTCAATAAATCCTGCAAATATCAATTTATAGCTGGGACCAGCAACTTCTGAGGAGTGACGGGTCTGGTAAATCAGAAATCAGCTGTCTGGAGAATTAAAGTGTTTCTGTGCCTCCCAACGTTGCCTTGCTTAATGAGAACAAAAATACTGACATTAAAACTTACAAAGAAAAAAAAAATTTAATGAAGTTTAATTATTTAAATCTCCTGCTCAACATAAAAATGACCATCTTACCCCTTCACAGACACAGGTGAATATTTTTTATTTTACCTGCTCTCATAATGAGAGACCAGAGCCACAATTCCCATCTCCAAATACACCAGAAAAAACCCAAATCTCAATAATAAGAACCTGTTTTACTACTTGCTGATTTTCAGAGAAAGCAGTTGCTATTTTCTGAAACAATATCTTTAAATTCTAAAAGCAGATTTTCTCAAGATCCTAAATATCTCCACAGGGGAAATTTAGATAGGAAAATAAAGAAATGAAATTTGAGAGAAGCTGTGGCTGTCTCTGGATCCCTGGAAGTGTCCAAGGCCAGGCTGGACAGGGCTCAGAGCAGCCTGGGATGGGGGAAAGTGTCCCTGGAGGGGCTTTAGAGTCCCTTCCACCCTGAGCATTCCAGGATTCCAGGATGTCCATAGGGATGAACCAGGAGGGACTGTCCCAAAGCCTCTCCAACACTTGCTGGTGCTTTGGAGCCCCTGGTTTGTTCCTCCAAACCACAGAGGACCACCAGCTCCATGGAAAACCCACTGGGAACACAGCACAGCTTTTTATTCCCTCTGGGTGGGGTTGGAGCAATCCCTACAAGGTGCACAGCCAGATATTACATGAGTCCATTCCCAGCTTTGGAGCCTGTAGAGAGCCCTGAGCACACAAACAACAGCTCCACTGCCCATTAGAACAGAGGTCATTGAAATCCTATTCAAATAAAGCATCACCACAGCAGCAATGAACCTGCTGATCCTCAACTCCTCAGAAAGCTGCTCAGCACAAATTTCTTCTTAAGTTTTAGGACTAAAAGGTGAAAAAAGTGCTGATTTTGCAAGGAGTAAAGACACAAACATATATTGAAACGACACTATGAACATTTCCAGCCTCTTCTCACAGCAATTAAATAAAAATTAAATGGAATTGACTGAATGCAGGACTTGGGGACAAAGGTGGGGATGATCTCATAAATGCCTGGGATGACCAAGACTTAAATAAAACCAGGAAAGAACTTAATTCTGTATTTTGGATGGTAAGAGACACTAAGAGATTAAATCTCTGCTGTTCCTTATGAACAACTCGCAGCTTCAGTCTAAGATCCAGCCCTCAGTGGTGTATATTTAAATTTAACAATGTCACAGACCTTTGATAAGCTTTGGAAAATTTTGGAGCCCAGGTCATGATGATATACAACCCCCAGTTATCTTTTATATATTTCCCAGGTGTGAAATTAAAAAATGAGATGTGATCGATGGCAGCAGAATACACAAATTGTGCTTTTGAGGTCAGGGCTGTCACATCCATTTCATAATTACATGCTTCAAAGATTTATTAAAAGTTCTGGAGAACAAGGAATGTGTTGGAAGAGAGACAATGCAAAAGGCTGGAGGGATTTTGGGAAAAAAAGAATACACCAGCAATGTGAGGAGATTCCTCAAAAGAGAGGGTCTCCAAAAGGGGAAAAATAATAATAAAAAAATTAAAATAGTTGTATTGATTTAGAACAATGCTAAAAAATAGAGAAAAGTGCAAAAAAAATTAAACAAAATCAAAAATTTGAGCGCACAGAATAAAGTCTCAGTAGCAGCAGGAGACAGAGGATAAACATGAGGTTTTAGTGTAAAAAATGGCTTATTTTTATTTCCTTGATGGGCTTTACTAAGTGCCAGTGATGATACAAACCTGAAGTCTAAGTGAGCTACAGAGAACGAGATCAGCATTTGCAAGGCACAAAGGGATAAAAAAATCTCACCAGAGAGCACAAAAATGAAGTAAATTTTGGAACAGTCTCATTTACTCACCAGCTGCCTCCAGCACCAGCTGCAGCCTGGCTTTGGCCTGTTCAGCAGGAGTCTGCAAGAGAGGATTTGTCAGCTCACACCTGGCTCCACAGTGGCCACTCCAGGTCCCACACTCCCAGCAGCCACAGGAATCCCCCTGGCATCACCCTGAGGTGGGAATTCCCAAGGGAACCCCCAGGGCTGACCCCTCCCCAGCAGGTGGCCCTGGCACTGTGACCAAGCCAGGCCAGCTCCTGTCCCAGCCCAAATCCTGCCCAGCTCGCTGCACACAGACACACTCAGCTCCACCCCAGTTTAACGTGATTAATGTGGTGAGTTTTCCACACTTTTCTCTTCTCTGGGGAGATTTTTCCCTCTCCTGAAGGTACTGCTGCACATCTGTTGGCCTGAGGAGCGTTGCTGGCTGTGGCCCCACTATGCTAATGAGTGCCAGGGATGTTGCACTGTGTCCAATGTGTTTGCCATCCCTCTGCATTTGAAGGCACTCAAACGTTGCCACAGTCAAATTGATACACAAACCCTGTTTGTCACGCAGTTCAGAAGTTGATTATTTCTGGAAGTGGTGGAGAAGTCTGGGAGCTTTCTGCTCTGCGCTAAAAACAAAACCTGAAGGAAAACTTTAGTGGCGTTTTGCAGCTTAGGAAACTCTTCTCGAGATCCCAAATAGCTGCAAAAGGGAAATTTAAATAGGAAAAGAAAGACAAGAGAAGCTGGGGCTGCCCCTGGATTCCTGGAAGTGTCCAAGGCCAGGTTGGATGGGGTTTGGAGCAGCCTGGGATAGTGGGAGGTGTTCCTGCACTGGATGAGATTTAAGGCCCCTTCCAACCCAAACCATTCCATGATTCCAGTTAAGCCATGAATGCCCCAGCTGGTGAAGCTCTGCAGGGCCTCACCACCCTCATCCACACCCATGGAGAGAGGCTGACAACGACAGAACAATTCCATTTCTACTCCAAGAATTTACAGACTGCTCCTTCCATTAGCATCCAATGGGAAAGAGGCTGCACTAAAATGCAATTTAAATGAGGATCCAGACTTTGGTTGTACAGAGATCTCACATTCTTAGTTCAGAATTTTACTGTTTGCATAAACCCAGAATTACTGGGCAGAATTTATTATTATAGCTGCAATATGGATCCTACCATTAGACCTGACCACTAATCCTGGTGGCAGCAAGAAATATCTTGAAATTCATCATAAATTATCTTCCAATTTCTTCCTCTTGCCATGAACTAATCATTGCAATCTGTTCTGGCATCTTAAGGGAGGAAAGGAAGGAGAGGAAGGGAAAGATCTGCTTTTTATCCAGAGCCAGCTTGCCCAGCTTCAGTCTCAGAGAAGCTTTACTTGGGTTTGTGGTTTTTCCATTCTATGATGACTTCAAATTAAGAAAACCCCACCAGGATTAGTTGAGTTTGGCAAAATTTTGCAGGGCAAGCAGAGGAGGAGAAGTGTTTGGTGTCAAACTCCTCCTGTGCTCACGTCTGCATGTGAACAACCCAGGTCTTTGAGCACCTCATCCATCAGGTGGGCTCTGGCACCCCAAAAACCAATTTCCTATTCCTACAGCAGTTATCCAGTTCAGCATTTAACCAAAAAGGCCCTGGATCTCTCGGATCCCTGGAACTCTTGGATCTCTCAGATCCCTGGGTCTCTTGGATCTCTCAGATCTCTCAGATCCCTGGGTCTCTTGGATCCTTGGGTCTCTCGGATCCCTGGAACTCTCAGATCTCTCAGATCCCTGGGTCTCTTGGACCCCTGGAACTCTCAGATCTGTCAGATCCCTGGGTCTCTCAGATCTCTCAGATCCCTGGGTCTCTTGGATCCCTGGGTCTCTTGGATCTCTCAGATCCCTGGGTCTCTTGGATCTCTCAGATCTCTCAGATCCCTGGGTCTCATGGATCCTTGGAACTCTCAGATCTCTCAGATCCCTGGGTCTCTCAGATATCTCAGATCCTTGGATCTCTCTGATCCCTGGAACTCTCAGATCTTTGGATCTCTCAGATCCCTGGATCTCCCAGTTGGCCAGGCGACCACTGCCACTCAGCACCAGTGACTGGACAGAGATGCTCCACTGACAGATTTTAGGACACCAGCACCACCACAGCTACAAGAATTCCATGAAGGACCAAATGCCAAGCCAGGCTCCAGAGGGGGAGGAGGGAAGCCACAGCAGCCACCCAGGTGTCACCAACCAGGGCTGCACGACACCACCACAGCGATGCCGCTGCTCCGAGGAGCCCCACGGCTCCAAACGCCTCCTCCCACTCCTCCCACGGAGTTGTGGATGTGTCTTATTGCTGTGAGGGAGGACCCAAATCCCTCTTCCACTCAGCAGTGTCCCACAGGAGCAGCTCTGGAGGCCCCTTGCCCTTTGCCCTCGCTGCGGGTGTTAATTACTCCGCGGGCGTTAATTACTCCGCGGGCGCCGCTCACCCGCGCAGAGCTCGGCACAGACACCTTTCTGCTCAATCCATATGCCCCGAGCCAGGAGGGGAAGGAGGATTGTGAAATAAAGGGGACTGGCTTGGCCCCAGCAAACCTCTCTCCAACTGGAGGCTGAGGCCAGCGCTCGGAGAAGAAAGGACAGCGAGGGGTTCAGCTGAAAATCACAATTAGAGCCTGCAAGGAGCCGGGAGCGATGTGTGAGAACGAGCAGCTACCCGAGGTCAGTATTGATTCAGGGCACCATTAAGTGAGAAAATTCAGCAACACCCTCAGGAAACTTCAAAACAGGGAAATGATTGGTGGAGGAAACATTACCAGAGTGATGTCGGGCAAAATAAACCCTTGTACTTTCCTTATGGTCTTGAGCATAAGGCAGAAGGAAAAGAATTGGAAATAAAATTCAGAGTAAAAGCAAAATTAGGAGAATTTCTAGTGCCAGTTGATGAAGGAGCCCACTGACTGTAAAAGCAGGAGAGGAATTCCCTAACATTCCTTAACAAGCACACTGTAAAATCACCTGGGGCCACCCCCAGCAATGGATTTTACAAGTGTCCAAAAGTGTCTGGTGAGACACTGGAATCCCAGCTCAGAAAAGGATGATATTCCACAGGACACCACCAACTAGAAACCCACGTGATTAATACCAGTTTTAATATCTCAAGCAGGAATTTGATTACTTCATTCAGTTTCTAATGGCAGCTGATTCACAAAGAGGTGACACATCCTTACCTTGTGTTTCTCTGCAGTTTATCCACTGCATTCCACCACTACTCCTTTCATAAAGAGTTCTTTTTAATAAAATACACTAAACCAGAGTCTCATAACTTTCAATTTGCTGGGATTTGTGTAAAAATCCCCCCACAAGTTGCTTGTCACTCACAGCTCCAGGAAACAAGTGCTAAGTGTGACGGGCAGCTCCAGAAATGCCATGGCTGGCTTTCCAAATATTCCATTTCCAGGGAAATTCAGCTTCTCCATTAATTAACAGATTAGAACAAACACTTTAATTCAGCTCTAGAGTGTATTTCTAAAATAATGTAATTATTTATGTTATCTACTTAATTATTTAAATATTTAAAATATTAAAATAATTTCTTTTTTAAATTATTCCTGCTATTTTGGATGAA
>VZRX01019598.1:26287-44959 GCA_013398075.1 Notiomystis cincta
AGAAAATATTAAAGTGAAAACTTGAGAATATTGAGGAAAAAAAATTTGAGAAACATGAAGTTTATAAAGAGAGTCCAAGTTTCTGTTGGAGCCAACCACTGGTAATTTTGTGGAGCAGAGCATGTGGCTCTTGGCAGCACTGGAAACTTTTATCCCAGGATTCCAGCAGTTTGTGATGCTGCAGCATTTTGAGGTGGAATGTTGCCTCCCTGAATTTTTATTATTATGGAATTTCATAGGGGAAATGTCTCACATGTGCTAGAACTGGACAGGTTCCATTCCCCCTGCTCATCCCTGACACTGCTGGGGTAAAATTTATCTACAGAACTTTTCTGTCTGAAAACACCTGGGTGAAAGCCCAGCAAACTTCTGGTGATGGTGATCAGTTTGGGGGGTTTTTAACCAATCTTTTCTCTTTGCATTTGAGAAAGACAAATCCAGCCCTCGGCATTCCCAGGAAAACCTGCGACCTCAAACTCTAATTCCATGTTCAGTTTGCAGAGAGGATGTGGGGTATCAAACCTGTTTAAATGAAAATAATCGAGCTCCTGATTTAAAACCAGGTGAAAACTGGAGGTGGAACACTCTGGTTGTTTCCACCATGGAGCTCCTCCTGTCATTCCCAGGGTTCCAGTTCCTCTGGATCCAAGTGTGGATGGCAAAATCCCAGATCAGAAGCAGAATCCAAACAATACCCCAAGGAGGCAGTAAATAAACATTAATTAATTAACTCCAGAGCACAGATCCATCCTCCTGCTCTAACTGCAGCCTCTCATCCCTTTCCTGGGGACATTTATCCGACCTTTCCCAACGCCTGATGAGCTCAAAGGAAGGTTAAGGAGAAGTGTGCCAAGGAAAGAAGAGAACCAAACACACTCCCCAGCTCTCTGAGGAGGGGGCTACCCAAAACCACTGGGCTGTGGACAGAGAAAAGGAGACCTCGAGTGTCACTGGGGGGAAGAGTCAAGGAAGAAATGAAACAGAGGGGGTACAACTCTAATTACATTTGATTGTTAATCAGGGCCTGCCTCCCCTGGAATATGATCCACCCCAATTCCAGCAAATCTCAACAGGGAAAGAGCAACAAAGGAGCCCAGCCAGCTTTTAAACAGAGTTTGATCAAATTATGGAAAAGATTGGGGGACAGGTTTATCACAGGAATGCTGGATTCCTTCTTTTCTTTATTTATTCCTCTCTGGGTGATTAAAAAAAATAATTACCAAAGAAACTGAAAATACTTATTGGTATAAGAAGACACTTCACAGGAGGATAAAATATTGAAATAAAAATAAAACCAAAGGAGATTGAGAATTTGCAGTTGTCATCTTTTCCTTACATAAGTCTTTAAGGGTAGCAAATTCCAGATTGACAAAGGAATGTTTCTCACATTAAGAACATAAAAATAAAATCCCAGAGAAGAATCCCTAATCTGAATTAATAGCACAGAAATATAATAAGCACATCTGGCACTATTTGAATTAAACCCCTGCATTTTCAGACATAAATCAGTTGAAAAGATTGGATGGTAAAATTATATTTATGTCTGAGTTTTTCCTCTGATACAATTAATCAACAACAGCACTCAGAACAGGCTGTGGCAGGAGTGTCCTGACTGGATACAGATCCACCTGCTCCCAAAAAAATCATCTGAAATTTACCAAAATGAATTATAAGTGGAGAAAAATCATGTAAAACATGGAATAATGGTAATTTCTGCCCGTAGAATACACAGATGCTCTTGGTGCTTCCACAGAAATAAAGAATCCAGCATCAGGGATGGACTAATTAGGAAAGGGAAATCATTAACCAAAAACATGGGCAGAAAAACCCCAAATTTCAATTTATGTGAACACCACAGAAAATATGCCCCATGATGAAGGGAAGAGTCCAGCTCAATCAGACTCCAACACCACAGTGAAGGCAAAACTGGTTATGGAATGTGGCTCCTCCAGCCAGAGCCAGGAGAGAAATCTGCACCTGGACAGAAAGGATGGAAAAGCTTCCCGGGGTTCTCCTCCTGCACCACTGCCAGGTGATCAAAATTGGGAAGGGGAGACAAGGATAAGGCCCAATCTTCAATCCAGAGCTACAGAGGAATGCCAGGACTGGGCAGAACTATAAAACCCAGCCCTGCAGCCAGCACGAATTCCCGGCTCAAACTCCGCGGGACATTGGGACCCCCACAGGATTCTCATGGATGTGAGACCAAAGGCAGAGCAGCACCTCCAGCTGGCCCCAGCAGCACTTTGACACAGCACAGCTCCACAGCTGAGTGCTCCCCAAATCCAGGACACAAATTCCCCCTCAAACCTTTGGATTTGGGAACTTTCACCCTGGATTTTTACGTTCGCTCCACTTAACCGGGAGGCGCTTCCCGATTGGAGCTCAGCATCCTCGGAGAGCCCTGCAACTCCAGGTGGGGAGGAAATCCCACCTCCTTTGCACCAAAACCAGCCCAAAATTTAAGGAATAAGCAACAATGGATTACTGGAAGCAATCAAAGGCAGGGGGGAATGGCTGTGGCAAACAGCCCGGGTGGCTCGAGCACACGGACAGGATTTTCGGAGCTCCTTTAGAAGGACCAGAAAACAGCAAAATATTCATTTCAGTGAACATTCCTGAGGAAAAGCAAGGAAAAAAGGCCTTCCTGCTGGGAATGGATACAGCAAAATGGATTTATCACTCAGCAGAAATTGGGAGAGTTGTAAATAAGATTTAAAAAAAAGTAATAATCGGTAAAGCCAGGTCTTTTCCCAAGGAAAAATTCCTGGAAGTGCTGAACTTCCACAGCCATAAACTACGTGAGAGTTCTTTAATGAGAGAGGAAATATAGATAATATTGCATCCAGATATGTATTAAAGACTAAAAAAATCACCTCCTCTCTATTTACTTCCTTGCAGCCTGGAATATCATCCCTTAGATTTACATTTGCATGGAAATACAGCCACAATCACCAAAAAATTCAATATTCGGATAAAGAGCTGACAGAACAGAGATTTTTGCATCAACATCATCTGGTCATTATTCTATGAATTCATCTATTTCTTAATTTAACCTTTAAAAATTAAAGGTAGAACGATCCCCACTGCTTACAGAAATTATTAAATTATTTATGTTTAGCACTTAAATAGGGATTTTTATCTTTTATCACAGTTTCAAATTTCTGCTGCATTATGTTATGACAAAGTCGTGGGAGAATATAAAAATAGCAGCAGATAAATCCAGGTTCTGAAATGAAAATTTTAATGAACACATCTTAAATGCTTTGGAAACAGCTCCGGTCAGGTTTGGACTGGCTGGAAAAACAGGAGCACAACCAACAGGTAACGGGGATTAATTAACAACAGCAGGACTTAAAATTCTGCTTTATTTTTTCAATTAAGAGAGTTTTCCCTAAATAAATGAGAATTTTTCAGGAAAAGGGAATCACGTCCCCTTTGGAATCTTTGCATTGAAATGCAGCACTTGAGAAGTAATAGAAAAAAAACACATTTTGAAAATGAAAAGTACTTGAACTGTCACAAGGATCCAGTGAGCTCTAAATTAGCACTCAGTTTCAAAATAATTTGCTAATCTACCCAAAATCATGTCTAATTACACAGGAATTAATCTCAATGTAATCAAGATTATACACTTCGAATAAATGTGCATTTCCTCTTTGACTCACCCCCACTGCACCGTTTTTTGGGCTGTCACAGCTTTGCTGGTTTAACTTTTCCAAAAATCACTTGTGTCTCATGCTTTTGGCTGCTTCTTCTGACAAATCCATGCAATATAAAATGTGCAGGGCAAAACATAATTATTCTGAGGAGCACCTGCATCAAATCAGGGCGCAGAGATTTGTATTTTAGGTGCAGACCACAGATAGTTGGGCAAATTTATGCTTCGTTTCAGTATTGTGCCAAGATCCCTCTTCAGTTTATGCAATAAAATACACCCAGATCAAAGATCTCCATGCAAAAACCCCAAAAGAAGGGGGAAAAGAAGCCCCTGAAAAGATGAATTCGAGGGTGGCCTCAATAATTAGATTAACAATCAATTACAATTCTGCCAAAGCGTTTGTTTGCTGCAGAAAACCCTCCCAGGAAATGCATTTAAACTTGGGGACAGTGAAGCAGCCACTGCCCTCCATAAAGTTCCTTTATATATTTTTCCACAATATGCACAAAACCAGAATATGAAATCAGAAACATTTTACACATTCTCATACTTCAGAGAGCACTAACAGCATTTTACTCGTCGAAAGCACTTTATCTTCATGTCTCTATAAGGCAGAGTTGGTGCATAATAATGTAATTTATATTGCCTAAATGTTATTTTGGGAGCATTGCATCATTTCTCAAACTTCATGACCTTTACAATTTTCTAAACTTTTATTTCCCTCATTATTCTGAACAGATTTCATTACATATTTTGAATGTAAACAACCCTGAATAATGATGGGCCCCATTACGTATGTACAGCTCTGACAATCGCGCGCGGGGCCGAGATGGAAACCCAGTGCATTAATTTACCTCTCATCTGCCGTAACTGCACTCCCATAAAAAGTTTTATACTCAACTCACATAAATCACGGGGAAGAAAAATGAGAAAATCTGGTGGCTAACTCATCTTCCACCATTCTGCGAAAATGAAATTCACTGAAATACCTATCAAAACTGCAATCATCAAGAGATAATGTCTTCTTAGGTCTATCTGCACTTTCCGATTTAATTTCCTCCATGCCCTTGACATCCACAGATACCATTAAGATTAAGAGCAGCGAGTAACTGAGCAGTTCTCAGATTTTGATATATGGGGCCCAGGCACTAAATGTAATATCATCATTTGAAAATTAATGCAATATTTCTTTTGTTAGTTTTTTCCACTCGCAAAGCGGGATGAACACTCGGGGTTCTGGCCGGTAATTTCCCCATCAGAATGCCGTGCAATTAGGAGGAGATGTGCACCTGGGCAGAGGTCACCCAAATTACTCCATCACTTAATGAGCACCGAGATCAAACCCCCGGCACACTGTTGCTGCCGAGAGACGCCTCGCAGCCTGCTACATCAAATCTGATGGAATCATTAGAGTAATAAGCAGGAAAATCTGTTTGCAGATTAACCTCTGGTTTCATGCTGCTTTCATCTAATGGGGCGCTGTGGAAATCTTGTCAGCTTTTCATCAGCCGCGATCAAATTACGGGAATTGCGAACAAACCGCCGGCGCGATTGGAAACAACACCCGCACGTGCCGGGGTTTTATGCAGATGCCAGGGAAAATCACACTCTTTATATTTTACAGCGTTATTTACTCCAGCTGATCGCTCCTCTCATCCGTCTGCAGAGCGGGAACCGGGGGCCCTTTCAAATTTACGGCGGAGAACGGGAGCCGGGCGAATTTATGGAGCAAATACGAGCAGGGTGACAAAGGGAAAGCGGAATAAAGGCACGAGGGTCACGGGGGGGGGAAGGTCAGGGGGTCCCCAGCGCAGCCCAGGGTGGGGAAAGCACCTCTGCCTCGGTGGGAAATGAGAGCGATCAAAGTTTACTTTTTAATAAAGACACGGGGACATTAAAGCGCTGTTTTATGTGGAGCGGCTCTGCTTTCGGAGCCCGCTGGTAACGGGAAGTGACAGGCTGAAACTCGGTTCCCTCGCAAAGTTTCCACAAAATTTGTCACTGTTGGAACAGCAAACTGCTGCAGCCCTTTGAAGGTCCTGCCGTGAGCACGTCCTGCCTGTGGTGGTTTGATCCCGCAGTTGTTTGATTCACATCTGATTCAATCTGTGTGTGCACGTTAATTTAATGCACATTCAGTGCGCCGGGCTCTCCACAAACCCTCCGGATCCACGGAGCCCCTCTGTGGGAGCAGCCCCCATGTCATCCCTGGAGGCAAACGGAGCCGAGCAGGACGCCTTTTCCATGGATATTCACAAGCCATTGATCTCCTGTGGTGTGACTGCCTGATCTGACCCTGAGCCGAAGCTCCTGAAGGAGTGGAAAGGTTTCTGAGGGCTGGGCAGCTGCTGAGAGGGGGGGAATGTTTGGGATGCCACCTTGGCACAGCCCAAGGGTCCATCAGCCACTGTCACCTGCCCAGCTGGGGACACCAGGGCTTCCCTCTCACGGGGACACAGCCACTCCCAGCACTGCTCCTCAAAAAGCACCTTCCAACTGGTGCCTCCAGCTGGACACTCAGTGGCTCTCCAGCCTATCCAAGGGAAATCTGGAATGTCCCTGGACACAAATGTCACAATGGACATTGGTGGAAAACCTCTCTGTCCCCACCTTCACTCCCTTCCTCTCAGACTGGGCCCATGTTTGCAGCTGGGAATCTCAGCCACTGCTCAGCACAGCTGTGGAAAACCTCAGGAGAACCAACTTCAGGGATTTACACTTCCAGCACTGTATATCAACCTTCAAGTGAAACCATCCCTTATTAATTAACCAGTGATGAAAATCAGAGGGGTTTTCATAAATCCAGACAGTGGTTCAGGCTGGAAGGACCTTGAAGATGCTCCAGTCCCAAGCTCTGGTTGGGGTCACTGCAATAGAGCCACCAAATCCCAGTGAATTGTTGTGTACAAAACTGGTTTACCAGGGAATCCCAGAACCATTTGGGTTGGAAAAGCTTTCCAAGCCCCTTGAGTGCAGCCATTACCCCAGCCCTGACCACGTCCCCAAGTGTCACATCCACAGGGCTTTGCCACTTCTGCAGGGATGGGGTCTCCATCCTGACTCCATTCCAACACCTGACCACCCTTTCCATGAAGGAATTTTCCCCAGTTTCCAACCTAAACCTCCCCTGGAGCAACTCAAGGCCTTTTCCTCCCGTCCCCTTTGCAAACAGCTAAACAGAAAAGTTCCTTTTCAACTACATTTGATCAGTGCTGTGTCCTGGGTACCTGACAAATGTGAGCACCCAGATGTGAGGCTCACAGAGGTGCCCAATTCCTGCTCTCCACGGTGTGTTTTTAATCAGGAGTAACAAATTCCACAATTATGTGATGGCAAGAAACCATTTTACACACTCTGAACCACCACATTCTCAGTGTGGTAGCTGGAACATGATGACAACTCTCATCTCTATTCCATATGCAGATAAAATTGATGTTTGATATCAATATTTTTTCTAATGGACATAAAATTTTACTTCCTTCTCATCTAATGTTTATTTTGCAGGAATAAACACAGGGACCTTCAGGCCCTCTGTGTTCATTTGCATCTTGGGAGACTGCAATTGTTTAGGGTGTAACCTCATGCTGGTCAACAACAATTTGGGCTCAAAGCAACAAAAACCAGACAAAATCCATCAGCAGAAATCAGTGTTTGCCGACAAAAATAGCAATATTTTTAGTCTCAATAGCAGGAGCCAAACACTAATCAGTTAAATAATAATTCATCTGCATAACTAACATTTAACACTATTTTATAAAAGGGCCCAACCTAATTCTTTCTACAAGTTCTTAATTTTTTGAAAACTCACAAAAGATGAGTTATTTTATTATAACCTGGCCAAAAACACCTCAGCAGTGGCTGTGCTCTCACACTCCCCACTCCAGAAGGAACCTCCTGTGTATCCATCACCTTCTAGGAAGGAGAAGACCAGGAAGACTCAAGTTCAATGTTGAAGCACCAAACTAAAGGCCAGACACTAAGGGGCATGAAAATTGTAATTCCCAAAGGTTTTCCTAAGGGAATTCCTTCAGGTTTAATGATTAGGACATATGAGATAAAATATCTTCCGTTCAAAAAGGAAAAAAAAAAAAAAGAAAAATCTGATTTTTAAAGAAATAAATTTCAGTAGGGGAAAATCCCAGCCCTCCCTTCAGCCTCTGTAGGAGACAATTCCAGCCTGCAGAACATAATTGACCAGTGTGGAATTTTGCCAGGACAGCGAGATAAACATAATTACTCGTATTAAGAACATTAATTAATAGTTTGTGAACACAAATAATTGGCTGCTTGGCTCACAGCTCGTTGGGAAGCCCGAGAATCAGGGAGCTGTGACACCCCAGGTGAGAAACTCTGAGAGCAGCACCCAGAGAGGGCCAAGCCTGCACCCAAACCCCTGGGAAACACAGAGACAGCCAGGAAATGAATGCTGACACTCAGTGAAAATAAACCCTTGATCAAATATTCCCACCTAATAAAGGAGAGGGGGGTTTGGATGGGGTTTGGGGTTTGTTTGGTTGACCAGATCAACAAAAAATTACCTTAAATCCCCCCCAGTGCCACCCTGCCATGGCAGGGACACCTCCCACTGTCCCAGGTGGATCCAAACCTCATCCAGCCTGGCCTTGGACACTTCCAGGGATCCAGGGGCAGCCACAGCTGCTCTGGGAATTCCATTCCAGTGCCTCCCCAACCTCACAGGGAGGAATTCTTTCCCAGTATTCCATCTAAACCTACTCCTTTTAGTTTGAAGCCATTCCCAGTCAAACCAGAGTCTTGTAAATCACAAATTATAAAAACCCTTTATTTTTCCAGAAGGGATTCAATAAGAGAATATCAAATCAATATAAAGACTCTTAAGGTGGGAAAAATCTCCTTACAAGCATTTGGAGATGGAGGAATTAAAGTAGTAGAGCTGGAATTATGTGGCTGAAACCTTTTGAGGAATATCCCTATAATTTATTGGAGTCCAAAAGGCCTTGATGAACAAAATGCTGAGATATGGAACAGCTTCCAGCACAAAAATTCCTACCTGTGGGTGCCTTGGGAAACAGTTTGTTTCCTTGGGCACTCATTCCCAGGACAGATTTTCTAAAGTCAAGGGGAAAAGGGGGGAAAAAAGTCTCGAATCTGGAGATTTTTGGCAGATCCTTCAGGGAAATGTTCCCTGTCCAGGGAGGAGGTGGAATGAGATCTTTTTAAGATCTCTTCCAAGGGATTCTTATGGTCCCTTCCTGCCCAGTTGTGGGATTCTAAATACAAAGCAGCCAATTTATTTAATGAAGACATTATTTTATTCCAAATGATTGTGAGTTAGCCCATAAAGCACTTGAGGCAGCACCACTCCACAGGGGATATTTCCAGTGTGTTTGGCCTCAATCCCAGAGAAACCCTGAACACCACTGAACTCATCTCCTGCTCCCCACTTCCCCAAGCTGCCCCAAGCCCACAGAGCCTTTTCTTTTCCACTTTTTGGGAATATTTGTTGTTATAAACCAGCCCTGCAGCTCCTGCTGTGGCAGAACCCCCAGTTTAGAACAAACCCAGTCATGCTCCATCCCAAGAGGGGAGGAGCTTTCTAATGCACGAGAAGAACCCCAGGGAGCTGCTGGATCACAACTCCTGGCCACCAGCAGGGCATGAAACCCTCCCAAAATTTATTTAGGGGCTTCAGCCCTCAGGTGAGACAGCCTTGGGAGCAGCAAACAAGATGGATTTTCCAACTGCTCCGAGAACTCTGCTCTGTATTTCGTTTGCTCACTCCCAACACGTTTCACAGGGCAGCTTTGGAAAGCAGGAGCTCCTGAGAACCGTGCCAGGATCTCCATCCCACCCTCCATCCTTTCCATCCCACCATGACCTCCATCTCACCACAACCTCCACCCTCCATCCTTTCCATCCCACCACGACCTCCATCCTTTCCATCCCACCAGGACCTCCATCCCATCATGATGTCCATCCCTTCCATCCCACCACAACCTCCATCCTTCCCATCCCCCCACGACCTCCATCCTCCTTTCCATCCCACCACGACCCCTACCCCTCCATCCTTTCCATCCCACCACAACCTCTATCCCACCAGGATGTCCATCCTTCTCATCCCACTACGACCTCCATCCCACCACAACCCCCATCCTTTTCCATCCCACCACGACCCCCATCCCACCATGACCTCCATCCTTTCCATCCCTTCCATCCCACCACGACCTCCATCCTTTCCATGCCACCACGGCCTCCATCCTTTCCATGCCACCATGGCCTCCCACCACGACCTCCATCCTTTCCATGCCACCACGACCTCCATCCTTTCCATGCCACCACGGCCTCCATCCTTTCCATGCCACCATGGCCTCCATCCTTTCCATGCCACCATGGCCTCCATCCTTTCCATGCCACCACGGCCTCCATCCTTTCCATGCCACCATGGCCTCCATCCTTCCCATCCCTCTGGCACTCCAAGCAGATATTGGTACCCAAGCTCCCACAACTCCTTCCCAAGCAATTCCCAAAATGGGAAGCAAGGAGAGGAAACCAATTTTGTCCAGTGCAACACACGATGTTTTTAACAGGAGCAGCAGGGATTATTTAGATATTCCATGAAAACCTGAAACCCTTCTCAGGATGCATGTGCCATTAATAGTGAATATTTTAATTTAATGGGATTTAAGAATCCCTTTAGATGAACTATTTAACGTTCCACTGATTGCCGGGTACCAACATGTGAGGCTCAACCAGCTTGTGACTTGTGACAAGATTTTATTTCCCCCAGTTTTGATCAACTGATGAGTTTCAATGCTAAGCCTGGCTTGCCATCACTTGTGGGTTTAATATGTTTACTTAAACCAGAAATATTTTGCACCTCAATTATTATTTTCCTGCTGCAGCCCTGAATGGAATTTAAGTCGATCCATTATTCATAAAGCCAAGACAAGAGAAAACACAAAGCTGTGCACTTCTTTCAAAGCCTCCAAATGACTCAAACACACCATATTTATGCATGCAATATTTGATTGTGTCCCTGTCTCTCTCTCTCTTTTTTTTTTTTTTTTTTATATTTTTTTTTTAATCACAAGTTTGTTGTTTTCAGATCAGGATATGCCAAAAATCCAACACCAAACAATTTTTGTTTATAATTAAGGCAATCATCAATCCAAGGATTGTAGTCCAGTTTATTTCATCTCTACATCAAAAAAAAGTAATTTAAAAAAATTAAAATTCCCTTGAAATGGGGAGATAAATGAAAATGTGAGTGCCTTCACATAATAACAGTACCCTGACCCTCTGGGAAATGGTTGACTTTCTCAATTCAAGGTATTCAAAGCTCATTCAAAAGTGTTCATTTGGAATGCAGATATCAAAGATGATGCAAATGTTCAAGAGAAAATTAAAACTTACCAGATGTTCTAATCCAGCTTTGATGTTTGCAGAGTCCCTGTAAGAGAAGAACAAAAGTTCTAAATAGTTGCTAAACCCTTGTCTGCAACGATTTCTGTTTAACTCTGAAATGGCAAAGCTGGGTAATTACTCCAGTGTGTACAACATTTTAATTTTAATACACATATTTACCTGTAAAACCTACAAAATATTGATTATCCCAATGCCCAGTGACAGAATTAAACCCTCAAATATTGCCTGCCCTGAAATTGCTACAAACTGCAGCAATACCACAGGACACACATTTAAAATCCATGTTTTTAATCTAATTATCCCACTATTTACACTGGCAAGGATCAGCCAGGCCAGGGCACGGGGCTCTTGATCAAACCCACATTTGGTGCCTCCTGGTTCTGCTTTGCCACCAGTTCCATAATGAAATTCTGTGCCCCTTTCCAAAGTGGTGGAGAGAAGGAATTGAGATGAATTAATTGTGATGAATTCCATGGGTTGAGGTAGCCAGGCTGGGGCTCAGAATCTGATTCCTGAAAGCTCCAAATGTACTGAGAGAAAATGGGAAGAATTTCACATAAAGGCAGCTCAAAAAAAAAAAAAAAAAAAAAACAAACCAAAAACGCACAAAACAACTTTTCAGATACTCAGTTGGATCTCCANAGAAAAAAAAGGGAAAAATTTACAAAAAAGAAAAGAAAAAAAAAAAAAAAAAAAAAAAAAAATCCACAAATGGACCAAAGTATCCAAGTAAAAACTCTGAAAAGCAAAAATTAAGGGGGAAATAAAATGTGAAAAACACATCCTGCTATGGAGGAAAAGATGAAATCCAATGGAAAACAAATTAAAAATTCCCCCAATCCCAACCCACTGAATGAAGAGATGGTTCCTGCTTCCATCAGCTCCAGGTTCTACCTAATTCCAGCATCACCTCTTGGAAGGTCGGTCACTGCCAGGCAAACAAGGAGAAACCAGCCCATGAGGATTTCAGGGAATCACTTAATAATTACTAGTACTAAAATCACTAATTATTTATCATTTTCTAAACCTTTTCCAGAAATTTGCTACGCCGTTTTCTTCTATTTAAATATCATTAATGAAGTGAGAGGAAAAAATAAATACTTTTGCTGTTTGGATTTTGAAAGAATTTATTCTTCTCAGCCATACAGGATTTATCCCAAATTGTCTCCCACATCTGGAGCCTGGAAGAGGATACAGAGAGACCTGAGAGTCCCTTCCAGGACCTAAAGGAGCTCCAGGAGAGCTGGAGAGGGACTGGGGACAAGGGATGGAGGGACAGGACACAGGGAATGGCTTCCAGTGCCAGAGGGCAGGGCTGGCTGGGATATTGGGAAGGAATTCCTGGCTGGGGTGGGGTTTCCAGATTTGCTGTGGCTGCCCCTGGATCCCTGGCAGTGTCCAAGGCCAGGTTGGACAGTGGGGCTTGGGTCCACCTGGGACAGGGGAAGGTGTCTCTGCCATGGAGGGGTGGGATGGAGGGGATTTAAGGTCCCTTCCTTCCATCCCAAACCATTCCAGGACCTGTTTTGAAGGTCTTTAAGGTCTTTAAGGATTGGGTTGCTCTGGGAGAGGGATGCAGGGCAGGGCTGGGAGGAGCTCAAGGCCAGGCCCATCCCTGCCATCAGTATTTGTGTCCCTCCCCTCAGCCTGTGCTGAAAGCAGCCTTAATTCAATCACGGGCCTCAAAACTGATAATAAAGGTCCTGAAGTGGAAAATGTGAGGAGATTATTGGCAAATGAATAAAGATTTGTATCGAACCAACACACGGGAGCAGAGCAGGGTTTGGTGGGGCTCTTTTTTAATCATGCCCTGTCTCAAACCTTCTGGGAACAGCGAGTTTCCCTTCCCCTCCTGCAGCACATCGATTCCTGAATTAGGCTGCAATATTAAATAATTAATATACTTGCCATGATTGATGTTTTGCATTAGTTGAATATTAGGTTATCAATCAAAATCCACTTGGTTTAATGTAATAATATTGAAAAAGTGTCACGGGCTGTTCAGCCAATTTGTAGTTGAGGCAGCCCAGACAGGAATATTGGTGTAACACAAGGCCCTAACGCAGGAAATGCACTGCTGGAACATCCATAAGGAAAACATTATCAAACTAACCAGGACAAGGCTGAGCTTGTCCTAAATAAACCTTGGGGAACCTGTCACTTCCAATGAAAACCTCTTCCCAGCCCGAGGCTGCTGGCCATCAATCAGCCACACTATGGCAGGGTTTATCTTTCAGTTAACCAAGAGATTCTATTAGAGATCTTACACAACTCTGTATTCTATTCCATATTGCTTTACAGATACAGTGCAATAAATTCTATTATATGATTAGTTCTACTTATATAACTATAGATAATTATATCTTTTAAATACATACTATAAATTAGATTATAAAATCCGTTCTATTTGTATAATTATATATAATGATTGCATGTTTAAATTCTATTATTTCTATCATAAATTATACAAATAAGGCTCTCATTAATGCTATTTTTCAAATGCTGTTTTAGGCAAAATCAGACCTATGGCCACAGCTCAGCCCCCCACAGAGCCCTGAGTGCCTGCAGAATTTTAAACCATGAAACACCACAAATAAAAGCCAGGAGCAGCTTTGTGCACATCCAACATTCCAGTGCTCCCATAAAAGACACCATGAAGTTGGATTAATTTGGTATCATTACCAGGTAATTATGTTTTACTCCATTTTACACCCCAGAGCTCCCCAGCAAGGCACATATTTGCCTTTCAGACCATCTCCAGTGCAGCCCCTTCATTTCTTTGGTTCATTAGGCAAGATGGATTTTATTCCTGAGATTTCCTTTTTTTTTTGCCAGAGAAGCTTTGGAATTTTTCCCCCCTACAGCCAAGGATTTGCAGTAAAACTCTCCTTGACATGCACCTATTTAAAATCATCCATGAAACCCAGCAAATACCAAACTCAGGCACCTCCAAAGGTTTCAGCAATACCAGGGGAAAACATTCCAGCTGCATTTGACTCCTGGTCATGAGGGACCTGTAAGAACAAGCTGGGAATTCAATTAAGGAAGTTCCATCCCAGCCCATGGCAAGGGGTGGAACTGGATGAGCTTTAAGGTCCCTTCCAACCCAAACCATTCTTGGATTCTCCAAGTTTTGCCAGGTTTGGGATTACTCAAACCCACAGTAACTGATGGAGGTGGTGTGAACTAACTTTCCCAGTTAATTAAATTTAAAATATTCCCCAGCACTTGCTGGAAATCATGATTTTAACCTGGAATAGATTCATGCTCCTAAAAATACTCCCCATATCAAAGTAATCATTAATCAAGGGAGCTGAAAAATGGGCACTATCCTCAAAATCTGCCATCCAGGTATTATAAAACAGCTTAAAGTTTCACTTATAATGTCTTTCTAGTGAATTTATAGCAGCTCCACCCAAGAACTGCAGAATTAATACACTGTTAATTAATAGTTAATAATTGTCTTAGCCATAGGTGTTGAATTGGAAGCCATGGCTGCAGGATGCTCCTGTGGGTTATTTACACCCATCTGGATAATTCAGGCCCAGGGGGCTCTGAGGGGGCAGAGTTTTAGCCAGGCTGGTTCTGGAAGCCCAGTTCCATGGACAGCTTTGTCCTGCTGCTTTGGGCTCCCCACTGGGGCAGCTCCTCCTCATTTCCCTTCCCTCTGCTCCAAGCACTTGCTGGTTTTCATCTCTCCTCCAAGCTCTGAGATCCCAGCTCCTCCTCCTGGGTGTCCTCCTTGGCTGGTGGCCACCATGAGGTGCCCCTGCAGCCACTCCTTTCCAGGCTGAAACACCTCCAGTGCCTCAGGTGCCCTCCCAGGGACACACTCGGACCCTGCTGTGCCCCAAACTCTGCCCTGGATCAGCTCCCCAGGAGCCAAAAGAACCAACAAATGCCCCACTCATCAGCCAGCCCTTTGGCAGGTCCCCCCCAGGGCCAAAGCACAGCATTGAATTCAGTATTTCAACTTCAGCAGCATTGGAAAAGTGCAATGAGTGCAGGGAGAAGGTCCCTGGTGGCATTTGGGGTCAGGCCACCCCACTGCCCAACTGGTGGCCCTGGTGCCACCATGGCTGCCCAGCACAGCCTCATCCCAGATCATCCTCCCCGAGCTCTCTCACTCCCAAAACTCCCCTGGATCACTCAGCAAGCACAGCACATAACACCTCCAATGATCTCTCAGGTGCCACTTTAAATGAATCCCTTCTCTGTCCCAGGATTTTTCCTGGGTGGAGAGCTCCCAGCACAGGATGGTCTTGGAAAATCCTCGTGTTTTCCTGGGCTTTATCCTCACCTTAACCCTCAGCCTTCCCCAGGGACCTTCCTGGGAACAGCCCCACCCTGCTTTTCCTATCAATCCCCACTTTCATCTGCCACTTCAGATCAATTATTCACACGTTTATCTACAACTCCAGATAAACTACTCACACATTTACCTACAATTCCAGATAAACCATTCACATGTTTATCTACTGTTCCAGATAACAACCCCAAAACAAACAGCTGCTTTTCTTCAGAGCCTCCTCGGGAGCCTGAGCAGGCTCAAACACCTGCCAAGATGGACAATGCAAAACCAGAGGAAGGTGGAAACCTCCCACCTCCCCACCCTCCGTGGCTAAGGCAGACTCAGGGAGAGGACAGATGGATAAAGAGAGGCTTTGGATGTTTGGGATTGTACCCAGGGCTCTGGTGAAGAGGGTGAGGCCTTTGTGGCCACTGCTGCTCCCGCCTTGAGCCTCTTCATGGGGAGGAACCGACACTGACCCAACCTGGCCAAAACTGAGAGAAACCTCAGTGACACCCCTGGAGGTGCCAGTGGGGACAAGGAGCCACTCAGGTGGCTCCAGACCTTTCTTTTTGTGCCTCATGTCTGCTTTAGCAGATTGACACCTGAATTCAAGCAGGCCTCCTCCTCCTCGTGCTCACAGCCCTCTCTGAAGGTGTTCAAACACATCTCTAATAAAATCCAGCTTCTCTAAATCAGCCTCAGATAAGGAATTTATTGCAGCAGCCTTGACTGCTCAATCCAGCAGCATTATTAATATTCCAGATTTCTGAGGAAATCCCAGCAAATGGCACCTCCAGCCTGTAACTCTCCCCTCTTCTCTCACAATCTGGAGACCCCCAAAACTCTGCCAGCCTGGCAGATCCTCCTGATTCCCCAGACTACCCCTGAGCCCTGCACATCCCTGAGAGGAGAAATCGTTTTCCATGTGATCTCACACTGTATTTCCACCTCAGGATAGCCCAAGAGGAGATTTTGCTGAACTTGTCATTTTTTGCTGCTCTTTCCAACCTTTTCTGCACAAAAACTCCTCAAGAAGAACAAACACTTTGGGAATCCTACAGCCTCATAGGAAAAGCAGCCATTATATATTTTTTTAAAGTGTGGAAAGTTGTTTTGTTCTTACCAAGCATCAACTTCAAACGATCTGGAGCTGATCCTGGAGTGTGAAGACTCCAGAGCTGGTGGTCCTGGGCCCAGTGGATCCCTCACTCCATCCAAATCATTTATCCAAATAATTGATTATCCATCATCCAAACAATTTATCTCAGGACAAACCAGTGGGGAGTTTGGCCAATTACTAATAAACTGAAATGCAACAAAGACCCACAAAGATCCTATGAAGGTCTCTTAGCAAAAACAGGAGGAAAAGCCAAAGTCAACCCCCACACAAACACACTGAGATAACTTGGAACTGCCAAAAACTCATGGCATACAATGCAAATCAAATTGAATCACATTAAAACCAGGGACTTTAAACAGGACATGAGGTGAAACAATTTCCATAATATGTTATCTTGGAGAGAAGGAATATCAGCACCCAAGAGACCCTATCAAATATTCAAGAGGGGGAAATATATTATAACCCTGGCTCAGAGAGTAAAATCCAAGATTTTATGCAATTGAAATAAATACTGAAACTAAACAGAGGCAGAAAATCCCCCAAAATACAGCGTTGACAAAATCATAATATTATGATTTTAATAATATGATTATAATAATAAATAAATTCAAATAGACCCTACAAAAATATTGCATTTCTTTGCATGCATTTCTCAGGTAAACAAGAGACAAAATAACCCCCCAAAATCTCCTGGGTTTGTTTCACAGAGGCTTCAGGTCAGGTATGGAAATCCCATAAATGACCAAAGCTGGTTGTGCTGTCCTGGCTGCCTTAAAGCCACTCCTCAGCCCAACCTGGAGATTCCAAAGCCATCCCAACATGCAAATCCTCGGAGTTTTCCTACCTGGAATGGGGATGTGGCTGGGTGGGTGGGATTTCTCGTGATCCCCGTTTGCATTCCCAGCCAACACAGGCAATTAAACATCAGGCTCTGGAATGTCACTGTCTCTGTTAAATAAATTAGACAACTTTGGCCTGGTTTACCTTCTCTGTAATATTATTTAGTAGATATTCAATTAAAACACATCCTGTAGGTGAAAGAGTAGGGAAACATTTCCATAATGGACATCAGTGGCAGTCGGAAGTGCTGCTAATTGGCCTCCCAGTACAAACCAGATCACAAAAGCAGCAGAAAGCCCCCCCAGTGTAAATGCCCACAACCCTGGGCTGAATATTAAACAAAGCCCAGCAAGGTGCAGTGCTGGGAAGCACAACTCTGGGAAAAACTCTCTGGACTGGTAGAGAGTGTTACAGGTTAATGAGGAACATAGAAGGAGAGCACAATAATTATCATACCCAACACCTCCCCATCTGTGTTGGGATGGCTGCAGAATATAAACACAGCCCAGCAGCACTGAGGCTGCCACTAATTACACATGTGCTGCCATTAGCAGAGCGTGAGCAGCGATATTTGAAACGTGAGCTGCTCCTCTGCTCGTGGGATTGAGGGATATTAAATGCAAGTGTAAGTCAGGGAGGAAATTTAAATGTTCTAAGCACTAAAACAATTTGAGCACAATCAATTTTCCATTTTCTGAAAGCTTCTAAATCCCCCTCATTCACCCAATTACTACTGTACTTAAACTAATGAAATGTTATTCTGCAGGAACAATACTATTCTTAAACAAATTGTTGGAAAAAAAAAAATATAAGATTAAAAACTTCCAGACAAAGAATAAACTCCTAGAGAAAAGATGCAAATAAAATTACTATCATAATCTTTTGTTTTTTATTTGCAAGTAGAAGAGTGAAGAGAAACAAAAGCATGGAACATAGCATCTGTCATATCAGAATATAAAAAGATGATCCTGGCACCAAATGAAAAAGCTTTAATTCATTTGCAAATCAAGCCTGCCAGTTCTATTTCAAGCTGGCGGTAACTGTCAAGAGTTAACAAGATAATCACTTTCAATCCTGCCTTCAATGGTACATTACACTGTTATTCCATTCAATAAGGCCCTTCTTTGGGGCACTGGATGAATGGTTTTCATTTCAAACTCACACAAAAAGTTGCAGGAAAAAAAAAATACAAAAATCCATGGGGCTTAAGGAAGAAATCCCTTTATGGGCATTTATCTGCCGGCACTTGCTTTTAGGCAAAATGAGATATTTGGATACATTGGTGTCCATTCACTTCCTCTATTCCTTCAGGCCCTCAGTCTGGTGACAAAAAAAAAAAACACCCCCAATGAA
>VZRX01019598.1:44996-55403 GCA_013398075.1 Notiomystis cincta
AGGCCCTCAGTCTGGTGACAAAAAAAAAAAAAATCCCACATGGAAACCTCAAGCCTGTTTAGTTTGGGGTTGGTTTTTTTCTTTTTAAAACTATCTATACACATTAAACAAGTTCTGCAGTAATCTTTGGTAAATATTTCACACCACACAAACGACATCGTGTTTGAACAGCTCCATCTTTGTCCAAATTCATTATAAATGCTCAAAAAACCTCTAAAAGCTCATGAAAATTGTGCTTAGGGAAACAGTTGCCAGTTGCTCATTAAATATTCAATAAAAATAAAGTTACCAATTAAAGGCTCTCTGCCTAGGAAACAAGGCAACCTCTAATTTATCTGAATTAATTATTTGTAATTCTCTTCTAAGGCTCTGTGCCACAAATTCTTCCCAAAAGGAGAAAATCTTGTAGAAGTTTATTAAGTATTTTAAACTTATTTGCTGGCACCCAACTTTGCACTAAGACCTGTGATTAAAACACTTCAAGCTTTTGCTCAGTGCTCAAAATTCCCATTGCAAGAAGCCCTGGTTCCATTGCACAGATCTCACTCTATTTCTGCATATTCATCTTTAGAGCTTTAGGGACTGATGGTCTTGGAGATCTTTTCCAGCCTCAGTGCTTCTACAGTGGCAATTTAAAGTTTCTATACTGACTTTAAAAACAAATCACTAATTTTTAAATTTTTCTTTCTTTAATCCCCACAGATCTCAGTTCATAAAACAAAGCTAAAATCTGCATTTAACATCTGAACTGAGCTCAGCTTATCCAACCCATAACCAATGCAGAGCTGTACATACTTTTTATTTCTGTTATTAATGGGCAAAAATCCCTTTCCTCAAACCCAGGGACCCCCCTCACCCATCACTTGTTGTGTTTGCAGAACTAGGAAGATTTTTATCATTTTTCTAACCCATCAGACAAGTTCTTCCCCCCACTCCTCATGCAAAATGCTCCTTTCTGTTCAGGGTTCCTCTTATGGAAAATCTAAACACCAGAAATTAGGTTCTTCAAAGGTTCTAAACACAGAGATGTTCTTAGAATTAAAAAAATACTTTAGCAAACCCAAACCCTAAATGCCTCTCTCTGTGTAGTCCTGGGATCCAGCTGGGTTTGCTGCCCCACTGCTCCTCCTTCCCAAAACTAAAAACTAATTAAAAGTTCACACAGTTTTGAAGGACCTGGAAAGAGCTCAAGATGTTGAGCTTAGAACAGAAATTACCAGGAAGGGACAGAGGGATCTTGAACAGCAGGTCAGGACTTTAGGGAAGATTGGTAAAGCCCCAAAAACCCAGGAGAAATTTGGGATGTGTTCCCATCCTCTCTCAGCCAGCAGCAGGATGACACCAGCACTGCTGGAAAATAAACAACTGATTAAAAACCAACAATGAACCAACAACCAACTCACTTCCACAGCTCAGGAGAGACAGCAGGGTCTCCCAGAAATCCTTGGCTGCACAGATTTTAAGGCCAAAGACTAAACAAAGGTTCCAAATACCCCTGAAGAGGAGTGCAGCCCTTTGGGAACCATGGTCAGGTTCAGCTGAGCCCCACAAATCCCCACCTGGCTGAACTTCCAGCACCTGGGAGTGTTTGGTGCAATTTGGGCACCCCAAAACCCGGGGATTTTTTGGGGCACCCCAAAACCCGGGGATTTTTTGGGGCACCCCAAAACCTGGGGATTTTTTGGGGCATCCCTGCTGGGAGGGATACAAATCCAGGCTGGGGGTGCAGCTGCTGTGTCCCTGCAAGTCCAGTGGTCACTTGGGTTTAATTCCTCTCCCTCAGGGGGAGAATATTCCCTCAGAATATTCTAAATTTAGCCTCAGATCTGTCCAACAGCCCCAGGTTTGGATTAAAATTTCCCCTGTTCCTGCAAAGAGCAGATCTGCTTCATCTGAGAATATTTCATCTCCTCAGTTTTTCTGGTCAGAAGAGATTGGAGTTCCAGGCTTTACTTCACAATTAAACTTTTTTATTTTCTGCACCTCAACTTGATGTAGCCCCCAAGGAAAACCTCTTGGAGCCTCTCCAAGATGGTGACTCCAGTGTAACTTCCAGTAAAGAAGGAAGTTGTATCTTCTCCCAACAACTTCCACACTGGGCTGTGTTGCAAGATAAATTTATAACATTTTAAAAGGCAGAGCTAAAGTTGAGGGGAAATTAGATCCTTGGCCACAAATAAAGGGAAAGAAAGAATAATTCCACCAAAATTAAAAATAGAAACTGATTGAGAGTCTCAAACACATCGACCAAACCCAAGCCTAAGAGACATGGATAAAAATAACCTGGAAGTGTTTTGAAATTAATTAAAACATGAGAGGAAAAAAAGCAAATCAAATTAAACCCAGCTCATTTGAGCTCATGAAAGAGAGAGGATGGGCAGGGATCACCAAAGGGATGCCAGGGACAGCAGTTCCTCACAGGATTCAGTCCAAACCAAGGCTGGGCACCTTTGGGACGTGGCTCTGCCAGGGCTGAAAACACAAACTGGAGCCTGATGTCCAACACAGGGTGGGGAGAAAGGGAAAGACCTGCAAGTTCCACTAAATCACCATTTGTATTTTTGGTAGAAAATCTGACAGCCTAAAAAGAACCCCCAAACATCAAGCAAAGCTGAGCTCCCCAAACTCCTTGGACTGAACCAAAACCTCCTCAGGGCTCCACATTTCTTTAATTATTAAATCTAAAGTTCTTCCCACACCACCCTGGTCTCATTCATTTTGCTCTCTTGCTTCCAGTGATTTGCTTTTAACCTTTTCCTGCCATGAGAAAGGAACACCACCTGTTTTCTTTGGCATTTCTCATTCCCAGCACTTCCCAGAGAAAGCATCCAGTGGAACTGGGAATGAACTCAGGAATCCCAGACTGGTTTGGGTTGGAAGGGACCTTAAAAACCATCTCATTCCAACTCCCCCACCACGGGCAAGGACATCTTCCCCCAGAATCTCCCAAGAGCATTTTGTGTTTTGGCATTTCTTCAATGAAATTAAAATAATTTGTGTTGCACATTATTGATTTCCCACCAACAGGACCAAAATGAGAGCAAAAGAAGACAAAAATCCAGGACATGTCTCGTTCTACAGCCAACACTTCCTCCAGAGGTTATTTTTTTCATGTGGACTGAAGAGATTCCTGAAGGAATTGAGCACCTTAAACACAGCAGGCTCCAAGGAAATTTGGATTTTAAGGAATTTGGGGGTTGATGGTTAAAACCAGCACTTCCTGTTGTACCTGCAAACCTTGGAGGTGAACTGAAATATTCTACAAACAAATAAAAATGACAAATAGGTGGCCAGACCCCTTCAGGGCAGCAGCTCCCAGGGGATTCCCAAACCACACAAAGCCCTGGGAATGTGGAAGATCCCAGCAATTCTGGTGGGAAGAATTCCCAAAGGAAGGGAAGACCCCAGAACCACCTCAAGGTACAAACCCAAGCCCCAAATTGTAGCCAAATGTTTGTGTCGGGTGTCCCCTCCAGCACCCACCTCCCTGCTGCTCCTCAGGGACTCCCTGGAATCACTGGGGCTGGAAAAGGACTCCAAGACCATCGAGTCCAGCCTTGGATCAAATCCCACAATTAAATTCAATTATGAAACACAAGATCCAGTTTTTAGACCCCTCCAGGGGTGGGGACTCCACCCCTACCCTGGGCAGCCCCTGGCCAGTGCCTGACCCATCCCTCAGGGGAGAAATTCCTCCTGATTTCCAGCCTGGATTCTTCCAACTTGAACCTCCCCTGGCTCACCAAGGCTGGAAGACTGAGTGAGCACTGAGCCACTGCAGACTGAAGCTCTAAGACCAGCCCAAAGTGGTGCTGGGTCACACTAAAATGCTTAATTCCACCTCAAATTTCAGGGTGGGGACCTCAGCCAGCCCAGGGGCAGCAGAGCTCGTGTGTGAATTGAGTTTTTCTAATTCCTGAAAGGAGGAGCAGCCAAAATTCTGAAAATTCTGCCTCTTCAGGGTGCTCCCAGCATTAAGGATTTCCTCCTATCACAACACTCTTCATTTTTATCTTATTTCCCTCTCTTTAAGAACTGCACCCAGACTGGTGTCAGTCAGAACAACCTGAATTGTTTGCTAATTGCTGTTGGAAGAGTGGGCTGGGGAACTCTGGACCTGTGGCTGAAAGGGATAAAGAGAAAATTAAAAAAATTAATGCAATAAATGAATCAAATAAATAAATTCAATCAATAAATTCAATAAATAAACTTACAATCCAGAATGAATGTGCAAAATGAGGGCCTGATCTCCACAAACAGCCCCCTTGATATTGCTGACACAAAAAAAACCTCCCATATTTTGGGTTTTTCAGCCCATTTTCAGTTTGGGCTGAAAGCTGCAATTTCAATATACAAAAAATTCTGAAGTCTTGCAAAGAAGTGTCACAAAGGGGTGTCCCCAGAAAGTGGAACTGGAATTGTTCCAAGCAATCAAACATCCACAAGTCCAGCACAAAGCTCAGGACTGAGAGGCCTCTCACAACAAAGGATAAATCACTGCTCAACTCTCTGCTCAAGTGAGATATTGCAAAGTTACTTCAACATCTTTTGATAATTTTCAGGCTTTTCAAACTGGTCAGGATGTTCTGACAATGGAAATAACATATAAAATATATTTCTTTTTAAAAACCCCCTTCTCTGGTCATCATGGCTTCAGTCAACCAGGGCAGTGTTTGGATGGGTAATTTTTACACCAGGACCAAGAGCAGAGAATGGAAGAAAATGGAAGAATCAACTGAAGAAATTTTAGAATAAAGTTGAAAACGAGGAAAAGGAGTTGAGTTGTCTCTACAGGTTTGGTTTTCTTGCCCAGCAGCAGAAATACAGCACAGCCAAGCGTGTGTGAACAGTGCCCAAACTGCAGGTGAGGTGGGGGAAATCATTTCAACTGTGGGGTAAAATCTGCAAATTCTGCTTTATATCTGGGATTCAAGGTGGGTTTTTCCTGGTAAATCTGCAATGGCAGCTGCACAAACTGATGGAAAAACAGCAGTAAAATGCCCAGAGTTTGTACAGACAGCACAGCCTAGCACATGGGGCCTGGGGTACTACAAAAGTGCCAAAAATCATTAAAAAAAAAAAAAAATTGGTCTTTTTAAACACTTTTACCCAATCTACATCTGGCACTTGGGTCATGAGGTAACCCCAGGTGGAATCAGCACCCTCTGGAGCATCTCCTGCACCTGCAGGATGTCTCAGACCTGACTGGGAAATGACAAAAAGCCAAGTACAGAGAAATATCTGAGAAGCTGTCACAGCCCAGCACCAGGCAGGTATTTTCTTTAAAACTAAAATAACTAAAACACAGCCCCAAAGTCAGAGCTGAGGGAATTCTCTGTCTCTGGGATGTGGAATTGATCTGAATGCAACGACTTCACTCTTCTCAGCTCCGTTTGACTTTGAACTAAACATCAATTAACGCACAAACAAGACCTGGTAACTCCAACACTGATTTTTCCTGAACAGAACGTGAAGCAAATTCATCAGCCTCCACTGAATGGCAAATATCACCCAGGCAAGCTCAACTTCATCTTCCAGTGGCCACTTAAACCCTCAATTCTCACGATAAAACTCCCCCAGCCTTAGTTTTAAAGCCCTTAAATCAGCAAACAGGCCACCAGCCAGTGTGTGCTCCAAAGCTGGGACCTGCCCAGCCTCAGCTGCTGCTGAGCCACGGCCAGGGCGAGCTCATCTGAATAATCAATATGACAACCTCATTTTTCTAATGCAAACAGGATTGCTACAGTCAGGTGTCTCAGTGCCACATCACAGCCATGGCCTCTTTTAACCCCTAATTAGATTTAGGCGATTATCCCTGCTCTTCCTTACAAGTGTACAGCCCGGATAAGGGATGACAAAAGCTATCTGCCACTTCCTCAGCCTTTGCAGGCTGCAGGTTATGCAGGGAGATACAGGGGAAGATCAGCAAACAATTGTTATTCATATCATCTCCAGTTTGGAGATAGTCACAGTGTGCCACACATAGCCCAGAGCATTAGGTAAATGCAAAACCCTTAAGAACATTGGGGTTACACAGATGGAAATTCAAGGTGATGTTGGGGAATTATGTTTAATTCAAATTGGTTATCACAAAGCAAACTGTGGAGAGATGAGTTTGTGCCTCACACACCAAAGCCTTGCCTTTTCAAGAGATTTCTGCTCATTGTCTGCTGGTGTGTAACATTTTATATGGTCATTTCAACCAAGAAAAAAGAAAAAAAGAAATCAAACTTTGAAACAGCAATCCCAAAAGAATTACATTGCTCAACAAAGTCCGAGCAGACAGAGGAGATCTATTACAGAAATGTAATCACATTTCATTTACAAGAACTCTTATCTCAAGCACTTAAACACAACATTTAAACAGTTTTCCATTTTATTGTGCTCAGTATTGGAGCTAATAAGATAGAGAAGTCTAATCACGTTAGCAACATTTCTATTGCATTACACAAACACAGGGTGAGATGAAAGGCAGAGCAGGGAGAAGGCAGCACGGGGCTGCCTGGAAAACTGAGCCCTGGATTCCTGCTGGCACAGGAAAATCCCTGGCATCGGGTGGGAACACAATTGCATCCCAAATGGCCACTCCCAGACTGGCTGAAAAGGGGATTTCACCACGTGCTCCCTGTCTGGGGAGGTGCTCTGGAGCACAGGAGCAGTGCTGGATCTTTCTGGAGGGATCATTTAGCCAAGACAAGTCAAATTTTCACAATTGCTAAAAACCCATTTGGGCAGAGCCCTGCAAAGCACTGAAGGGGGACCTATTTTAAGGATATTGTGTAGATTGTGATTAATTCCTTTACCAGGAACGCTCAAAGCAGCTCCAGAGCCATCCCTGTGCTGGGGCTTTACTTCCCATGGAGGAATCCCTGCTGCTCTTCCCAGATTTCTGCTCCCTGCTCCAGCCTGGCCATCCCAGGGCACAGGATTGGAATTTTCTTGGGAGACTCCACAGCCTCTCTGGTCCAGGTGGAACTTCCTGGGATCAGCTCCTGCCACTTCCCCATGGCCCTGCTCCAAAATTGGCTCCAAAACTTGGAGTACAGAGAGGGAAGAGAATCAACCAAGCATGGAGAAGGGAAGGATCCAGGGAGAGCTCAGGGGCTCCTAAAGACAGAGGATGCTCCAGAGCAGAGTAAAACTTTCAAAAATGACATCTAAAACCTACAGCATAATAAAATTTCAAGCCTTTAACATCAAGACCTGATTATCTAATAGCAATTTACTGGGTTATTGTAGCCTGGATGTTTAAAAATGAAGAAAAAAGTAGCAGAATTATTAAAATAACCTTTAAAGCTCATGCAAAGAGTTTCAAACAAGCTCTAGGGCCTAAAGCTTGGTTTGGTTATTTAAACTAAATTAATTGATGGACTTCAGTCTTTTGTCCTCCTCAATAAAAAACACATTGTGACCCTTTAAATCAGATTTAGTGGCTCCCACTCCAAATAAACCCCTTCCCTCCCTTCCATCTTCATGCTCCTGACTCACAGGGGACCTGGAAATCAACTCCCAGCAGAAACTCCCACTGCAACATCATCCAAAATTCCACCCAGGGTTTTTTTAACATCATTTAAGGTGGTCAGGAAATAAAGATTTTTCCCTTTGGCAAGGCAGAAAAAAGGAGGAAATGGAAAGGAGGAAGGGAGGTGGCAGAGACAGGCACAGGGAGCCCTGCATTCCCCATCCCTCTGCTGAACACTCCAAAACCCATTGTCTGTATTTCCCAATATGCTTCCAAGCCCAGAGCAGTGCCCACCTGACAAGAATCAATGGAAAAGTCCCTTTTCCCTCTTGGCACAGCATGATCCCATTAACAGCCTCAAAAGATTCTGCTGAGAGCAGCCAAGGCAGACCTTCCTGATCAATTCCTTAATCCATCTGGAGAGAATGGACTGATTCTGCTGCTTCCATTTCAGCCCAGGAAAAATCATTCCCAACATAATTCACCATTAAATGGGCCTTGTATTACAAGAACTTCAGCTGCTGGGAGCAGCTGAGGAGAGAGGCAGGATCCAGGAGAATTCCCAGCACATCCAAGATGTTCCCTCTGGATCTCCCATCTCTACCCTGGAAGTCACCCAAGCATTTCCCAGCCTTGTCCTTCACAGATATTTACAGTTTCCACTGCAAATAAAGTAAAAATTGATGGCTGAAGTGGAAGTGATTCCCAGAGTTTTCCCCCAGAAAACCCCACAATGCATCAGGCTGCTGTAAATCCATGGAAAAAAGGGAATAAACCCAACATGAAGCTGAATTGTTGTCACCAGGATGCCTCTGCTGGTGGACTGTGCTGCAGAGCTGAAGGTGTTCCCTGCCAGGAGGGGATCAGGGAGCTCCCATGAACAGAGAGGGACACAAAGACCAAGTGCACCCTCAGCACTGGGAAGTCAGAGATTCCCAGAATGGAAAGTTTGGGTTGGACGTCTTCTCCTTGGCAAGATCCAAGAGCCTTCCTCCCCATGGAAAATTCCCCTCAGGAAAGGGAGGCAGAAAATTGCCTGCACAGCTCATCTGCAGGGCTTTAGTCCTCCTGAGAGGAGCATCCAGAACCAGGAGGTGCAAGGGGAAACCGGAGCCTGCACGTAAATCATGGAATCCCAGAGGGATTTGGGCTGATCACGGAATCCCAGAGGGATTCTGACATTAAAGCCCACCCAGTCCCACCCCTGCCATGGGCAGGGACACCTTCCATTATCCCAGGCTGATCCAAGCCCTGTCCAGCCTGGCCTGGGACACTGCCAGGGATCAGGGGCAGCCACAGCTGCTCTGGGCACCCTGTGCCAGGGCCTGCCCACCCTCCCAGCCAGGAATTTCTCTCCAATATCCAATCTAAATCCCCCCTCTCTTCATTTAAAACTATTCCCTCCTGTCCTATCACTGATCAACAATTTAGATTATTTCATTTAAGTCTGATACATTATTTTATAATTCCAAATAACAGAAAGATCCAAAATTGGACCAGGATTAGAAAAGCTTCCTTCAAACAAAGATGCTCCTTCCCTTCCCAATCAAAGCCATAGATGGGTTCTAATCTCCATAACAGGTAAGCTCATTCCAGAAAAATCATTCCCAATCCAAAACACGAGCTGCAACAGAGACTTGAACGTTCTGATGTGAATTTAAATTCCACTTTACCATAGCATCACCTTTGAGATGGGCTGTTTGTGAGCTGCCTCTGGTTTGCCTGCTCTGAAGAGCCCTTCTGCAGGTTTGGGGCTGGGTTTTGCCCAGCTCCTTGCTGGGGACTGGTTGGATGAGGTGATTACTGTATCTCTGCTGCTCAGTGTCTGCAGGGTGTCTCAGTGCCACTGCCACTACTTAAACCCAGTAAAGAGATTACAGCTCACACTAACTGGATTTGCACAGCTCCGGATCATTCACTTTGGATTCCTCCTGCCCAGATTAAGGGAGGCCATTAAACAATAGTCAGCTGCTCTCCCAGCACAAGGTGTCACAGGGAAAAAAAAAATAGGAAAAAAAGCAAAAAACCAGCCCAAAAGTCCATGTTTACATTCAGGTCCTCTGTGTGTTTGGCCATGTGGGCACACAAACCCCTCCTTCAGCAGGAATATGCTGCATTTGAGGAACGATTCCACTCAAAAGCCAGGATAATGCAAATTACAGAGTTATGAAAGGACAATCATGGTGGCTGGCGGTTTTAAGGAGCAGAGAGTTTGGAAAATTTTAAACAGCTTAAAAAGAATGTGTGTCTTTGAAGATACTGCCTTCAAATGCCTTCCAAAACCTATTTCTGGAAATCAGGAGAAATATAATTCCCTCAGCAGAGCCCATGAACTGAGCAGGGAAGCTCTTTTGACAGCCATCACTGACTGACAGCCTGAACCACACAACTTCAACACAGAACTCTGCTCTCTGCACTTAGCACAGACAGCACTTGATGAACGAAAATGAAGTGGTTTCCCTGAACTAAAATCTATTTATTTTCCAGAGGCAGTGGTTCCCCAGCTCCTCCTGCACAGCTCACACACGTGTCCCATCCACCCTGGCTTTTCCAGCTGTCTGGGAGTGAAAGGAAAAGGAATCATCCCATATGCTGCTGCCTATTAAATAAATGGCCAGTCTTTTGAGGCCTGAAAGGGGATTTTTAGCAAACAAAAAGAAAAACAAGGCCAACACAGCTCAGACAACAATAGCAACAAATCTCGGTCAGGGGCGAGCGACCCTCGAGCTGCTCTGGAGGCCTTGGGTCCTTTCCAGGGACAGCCCCTCCTCTGCTCCCCATTCCCCCTTGGATGAGCTCCTGGGAGCAGACTGTGCTCACCTGGCCCCTTGGCTGCTTCCTCCTCCTTCCAGCACCATGGGATCATCCAGCACCATGGGATCATCCAGCACCATGGGATCCTCCTCCTTCCACCACCCAACAGGATCCTCCTCCTTCCAGCACCA
>VZRX01019602.1:0-21467 GCA_013398075.1 Notiomystis cincta
ATACAAGATCACCCCACGACAGAAATCAATATAGTCCAAAAAATTACCCCCTTGCAGACCAGTGCAGGTATGTAACTAAGGTTTTGGGGTTTCTTCTGTGTAGTGCTCTGCTTGAAGCCCTGCAAGAGCTGATTCTGCAAGGTCAGGCTGGCTGCTCTTGTGCACCACCTGGTACTTTCTGCATGCAGCCTGGATGGGCTATTGAATGTGGGTGGAATATGAGCAAAGGCTGAGAGAACTGACTCTGTTCAGCCTGGAGAAGAGAAGGCTTCATAGTGACCTAACTGCAGCCTTCCTGTGCCTGAAGGGAGCCTTCAGGAAAGATGGAGAGGGACTTTTTACAAGAGCATGTAGTGCCAGGACAGGGGGAATAAAGAAGGCAGCTTTAGATTAGATATTAGGAAGAAATCCTTTACTATGAGGGTGGCGAAGCACAGGAACAGTTTGCCCAGAGAAGATGTGGATGTCCCTTCCCTGGAAATGACCAAGAGCCAGTTGGACAGGGCCTTGAGCAAACTGGTCTAGTGGAAGGTGTCCCTGACCATGGCAGGAGGCTTGGAATGAGGTGATCCTTAAGGTCCCTTCCAACCCAGGCCACTCTATACAGAATTCTATGATTACTGGGTACTAACATCTGTTCTTTTTAAAAGCTTGACCATTATGTTTTGCTTCATATGATCATGATATGGTCCCTTCAGCACAGAATCATGTGCTGGTTTCTTCTAGTGGAAGGTCAGGATCTAATAGGGATTTCTGGGAAATGTTTTTTGCCTGTGACTGTAAGAGCACTGTTTGTGTTACTCTCAGTTTATTCCAACAAATAGAGATTAATGCTATCTCATCTGTGGTCCTTCTATGCACTTATGTTGCTTCCATAGCCTTCTTTTTTTCCCACAGCACAAACCCAATTTCATATTGATTAGGTTTGATTTTGCAGACAAATTACTCAGTGTTTGTTTCTGTTTCATCATATTTTCTATAATTTACTTTGGAGTAAACACTTAAATAGTTGTTTTCTTCATCTGCATTAGTAAGTTTTTAGAATTAAATATAAACAAAAACCTTTTTAACAGTATCTTTTATTTTCCATCTTGCCCATTTTATAGGCTTATTATATGTCATCCTGTCATTAGTAAATAGGCTGAATCCAGCTGCATAATATCCAAAGTAATGGAACAGTCCTTTTCCCTGTGCAGCACACACACAAAAAAAGGTTTTCTGTTGTGGGCAGTGTTTTTAAAATTTCCTTCTAGGGGACTTTGTGAAGTGGAATTTCACCAACAGGCAAAGGGAGAAGAAACCAGGACAGGACCTAGATAGTGCCCAATCAGCTCACTGGTGTGCAAATTTCTCTCAGTCATTTTGCTGCTCCAGTGGCCCTTAGCACATATAGGTCATCTTACCAAGAGCAGGGAGACATGCTATTGGGAGACACAGATGTGACAAACAGCAAAATGGTAGTAAAATCTTTTCTTCTTTTTGGTTAAGCCGCTTTGAACTATTTATTTTGGGACAAGAGAGGCAGAATTAATTTGTATGTCAGACAAGGCTGTGGAAGCTTTGAAAGTTCTTTGAAGAGATTTATTGTTACAAAGTCAACCTGTCATTGACTTAAATGGGAGTGGTGCTTGTGGGACTGTGGAGAAGAAATAAAAAGAATAATTAAGAAGTTTCCTAGTTACTACCCGAATTTGTGTTTTAACATAAGAAATTGAAAGACAAAGCTAGCAGTAATGTTGCAAACCAAATAGCACCAATGAAAATGTTCTTCATGTCTGCCCTCAGTGCTGAGGCAGAGACCAGCTCTGGTGGGAGCTGTGCTGCAGCAAGGAGCAGCTCTGCAGTCCCTCAGCCTGGGCTGCTCGCTGCCTCGGCTGTCTTGACTGCCAAGGTGAACAGGGAGCCTCTGCACAATGCAGCAGTGGGGTCTGAAGGTGGAGTGACCTCCCCAGATCTCTTCCAGGAACCACTAATAGTCAGTACAAAATAGAGTTTCATAAAGTATATAAACCCAGAGTAATAATCAGCCAGTCATTTCATGCCCTTGGGCTTTCCTTTCCCAGAACATTCTGATTGCGTTGTTAGTCTGAAACCTTGCTGGGCAAAGTGGTTGACTCGGTTCTTATTTCTTTCACCTCTTCTTGACCTTCTTCTAAAAAGGTGATGTCTTATTCTTCTGTAACATATGTCTGTTTGGCTTAGAAATACTTCCTGCAGTACAAAAAAAAATCGATTTTACTTGTACTTTGGACCATTTTGGACCATTTATTTATTTTTGTTTTATTGCTCAGTTCAGGACTCCCCACCCCACACAGACATGACAATATTAAAGGTTAGAAAATACTCAAATTACATTCTTTTCTGATTGCTTCTTTCTGATTGTTTTCATATTTCAATTTCTTAATTTTTATGGTTTTTACTTTATTTGAATGTTCCCAAAGAGTTTCTGTTGCCTTGCACAATTTTATGATGAGCAACTTGTTTGACTGCACTTAATCCCAATTCCTAACTCTTTTTGTCATACCGGAGCTCTGCAATGAAGCAGTGAATAAGAGCTCTGATGTTCTTCCAGCCCTCATGTGTGCTGCTGGAACTGCAGGAGAGTTTCTGCCACTTGATAAAGCTTGATATGCTGATTTTATGCCACTCTCAGTACTTGAGTGAACGTTTCTCTCAGAGGTGAGGTTCATGTAAAATCAAAAGTGGTCCCATCGCTTTCAGCCTCCTCCTTTCCTTCAGACAAGCATGCATCTTTCCCTGCAGATTTAACATCTCTCAGAATTCAACTTGTGATTCAACTTGTGACACTAAATGTGTGTTACAGTCATTGCAGCTTGATTAGTTTTCACTTCTGACCAAACCAATTGGGTTCATGTTAATTGAAACTCCACATAGAGCCTGCACACTTCTAACAGCATTTCCACCTTGAGCCTAGGTGCCTATTCAGGCATCATTGCCTAGCAGGTTTTTAACTCATGTTTTAGCTGACCCTGGTAGGAACTAAGCAAAATACTGGATTGTAAATTCTACACAAAGGCCACAAAACTCTCTACGTTCAGTTATTTTTATAGAGAAAACTTTGTTGTTGTTTAGTTAATATCTGTACAGGCAATCTCCTGTCAGAAGCACCTCTCTGCATTACTCAGATACAGTTTTAGTGTGAGATAGCAGAGTCATAGCAGATGCATCTGTATTATGGCAATTGCTACAGAATGCCATAAATTGAAGGGTATTTTTTCAGAGGAGTCAAACTCCATGTGTTTTTAAAAACAAAGTCCAATTCCTACCAATAGTATCTAGCTTCTCAGATTGCACAGGCATTGAAGTTTCAGGTATTGTATGTTTCTGTAGTGAGCCTCTAAGTGCCAGCTACACTACATGACAATAAAATACATTTCTCTTTGACATCAATCCCTGTGAGAGGATATACAAATCCAGGCTTATTCACTCTAGAAGTTGTTCTGCTTTTGAAACCACTATCATCCTGTATTTCTTCTTGGAACAATACATTCTTGCTTCCATTTGTGTTGATTTTGTTTTTCTGGTTTTGGATGCTTTTTGAAACACTGGTTGATGCAGCAGTACTTTTCCATGAGTTTTCAACATTTTACTTAGTATCAAACCTTTGTAGAAGCCTTACAGCCCTCCTATAGAGCAACAGATCCTATCTCTGCACTATCTCAGCACTGATGCTTTGCAATGGGATGTGTGACAGCCAGAACACTCATGGATTCCAGCTTGTATTCATTTACTTGGATAAAGGTTCCCAAGATCATGAACGTTTATTGATTAATACTGCAGTTGTTTTCACTACTACCTCTGTACAAAACTTCAGCTCCTTCTGGAGTGTCTCGCTGGAAAGGCCTGTTCATCATGATACCCTGGGCTGATTGAAACATCTCTATAGAAGTAAAAGGAAGGTTTTATCCCTGTCAGATTTAAGGAACTTCTTTGCAGACTTATATTGTTTTGTAACAAAGAGTTTATTACAGTCTCTGTACTGTAATAAGCTGCAATAGAAATATCATTTTATAAATAAACCCAAAGGCTATTGCACAATGTAGTTGAACATACCCAGAATCAAATCAAGTGTGATTACATTGTATTGAGCTGGCACTTGAAAATCTGTGATGAAATTCGGAAGGAGTGATCTTGATTCACTACCCACCTACCTGAATTTAATTTACATCCTATGCCAGAGTGACTGCAAAAGTGAATTGGATGTGTGCTGATCAAGAATCTAGAAAATGTCTTGCATCCAAGGATCTTCTGTACTAGGAATGGACAAACCAGAGAGTTATTTATAAATTAGTACACCTTCTCTCACTTCCCTCCAGCAGGTAAAGTAGCTTTTAAAACATGGAACCTTAAAAGAAAAAAATCCCTACCACTTTTGTTAACTATACAAGTCCAGCTACGGCTAAGCAGATAAGAAAAAAATAGGTTTTAGGTATTTTCAGGATCAGGAAGGGGAGGTGAGAGAAAATTGTTTTACCTTGCCAAGAGTCACTTTTTTAATTGTCTTCAGAGTGACAAACCTCCAGTGTCTACTTTTTCTTTTCTCCTTCTCTTTCCCCTACAGTCTAAAATAGTACAGATTCCTCATGGATGCTGAGAACCCAAAGCAGGTTTTGCTGCTTGTTTTTTGACTGTTTTTCAGTAGATCCACCAGTTTCCAGTGACTCCTTCTTCATTTATTAGCCCTACAAGTATTTGAATTTGGGGGATTTGATTAGACAACTGACAGAAAGTGACAACCATTTTTCCTTGGTTTTGTTTTACAGCTTAGTGCTACCACACAGGGTTTCTTTTTCTCATGTGTGTGGTGACATGGGGTAGTTAATACAGTCTACTGATTTGAAGCTTTATATCAAGGACTAGAGATGACATATCTGTGACTCATGCCAACAAAACTGTGACTGCATGCTGCAGGGTTGGGCCTTTTTTATATATTTAGAATGCATTTGATGTGGAGGGTCTTCAGGTCAGCAGAAATCATGAACAAGACAAGAAAAATTGCTGATATTTCTGATTAGTGGCAGAAAGTACAATGAAATATGTTGCTGAACATGCACTGACACTTGAAGTCCAGAGAGTTCATGTGTTCTTGACACCTCTACCTTGAATCTCACTTGAACTCACCTACCCTGAAATCCACTTCTGCCCTCCTGTCTCTGTTTTTTGTTGGTATATTTCCCTGTTTCATTCTCTCTGCAGAGATGATGTCCCTGTCCTCTGCAACTCTTCTCAGAAAATTTCTGTCTCTGGCAGAGCACCTGTCAGTAGAGTTTTATCAAGGACTGATCAGCCTAGAACTTTGCTGAAAGTGTCTGCATGTCTAGACTTGCCCTTTATTTTTAAGGGTAAATTATCATTCACTTTTCAGTAGATGAATAGAAACCTAGTCTAATCACCATGAATTTATTTTCACAGGTAGACTATGAGAGGTCCATTTTAAAGTTGGTGAGGGCTAGAATAAAGTAGAAGAGGATAGAACAGAAAACCAAAACTTCTGTTTGGTGTTAGTATACAGAAGGCTTAAAATTATGCAAATGAACATGCAAGCATAGTTTTACCAGACATTTTTTTTTTTTTTTTTAAATCTCACAATACTAGTGATAGTTCCACATCTGGTTAGGATATAGACGTAACCAAGGACAATGAACTCCAAACCAATTTTTGACAGAAACCAAGGGAAGAAACAAAAAAGTGTAAGAACCTGGACTACTGAGCGAAGAGTTCATCTCTCTTTTACAGAGATAATCAGTGAATCAGTTGTCTTTCAAGCATACAACAGAAAGGGTGCATATGGTTCTGGTCCAAAGTGGTGAACATGGCATGTGCTGATGCCAAAAAAGTATGGTCTGTGCGTGAGAGTACTGAGGTACTGATCAGGAAGGAGTGGACTGGACTGAAAATTGGCTCAGATCAGCAGTACACAAGCAGAAGGTTGGATGTTTGTGAATTAAACACTTTATAAGCTGTAAAGAGCTCAGCTATAAGCGCCTGAGTTGGAAAGCATCTGGATGTATGGCCTTTAAGAAACACTGGCCAAATAGCACAGACATGAAAAACACCACTGTAGTCCTAAAATATCTGAAAAGAAGTATTTCTGGTAGAAGGGGGGTAATTGACATCAATATAAACAGCTCTATGGTTGCCTCATTTATATGCCCTTTTATTCAATCATGAAAAGGAATTTGAGGAGCAATGAGCCCGTTTTTCAGGGGAATCTAGGGTGCTTTGACTTAGCTAGTACATTGAGAGCTAAGAGGGAATATGATTGTGAAAATAAATGAGATTAAACATCAGGTTATAACTAAACTGAAGGACAATGTCACCATAGGAACAAATGGCTATGAAAAATCCACTGATAATTTAAGACTGGAAAACAGAAGCATCATTGTTTTAAACAATATGAGATAGAAAAACCCAAACTCACAAATCCCCACCATTAAATTCACAAAGTAACTTGTTTAGCTGATGAAAAGGTGCACATAAAGCAGTGCAAAGATGTTACAGGATATCATTCAGTGACTCGGGACTCTTTCGGTTCCTCTGCTCCTAAACACAACAAAAGACACTTTTACCTGATGATAATGAACACTAGGCTGAACTCACATTGCTGACAGGTATTAAGTTATGAGGATATGAGGTGCTGCTCCCATCAACCTGGACAAAACATAGAATGGCTAAAAGCTGCCTGTGCAGGTCTAGGTCATGATTTACCCCCCCGTTCTGGGAAGGTCTCAGAGCTGGTGGGACCTCTGCAGCTGAGGAAGTTCTGACTCACAGGACTCTGCTGTGTATTCAGAGGCTGAGGCAGAGGCACAGGTGCTGCACTGTCTATTCCTGTGTTCTCAGCCCTGTGTGTGCAGCAAGGAGTGAGTGAGCAGCATATGGTTTGGAGTCTCCCCCACTAAATTGGGGAATACTGTTCGTAAACTACGACAACTTTTCAGTAAACAGTATGAGTAATGTGTCATTTCTGTTTTCTCTCTCATCCTTGTTGCTCTAGAAAAGCAATTTACTTATACAAGTGGACTGGGGGGATTTGTTGTTTGTCTGGGAGTTTTTTCTTATTTTGAGGAAAGATTTTTTTTTTCCTGCATGTCTCCCCTTGACTCTGCCATTCTTAAGTTGCAAACAGATAATTTGTTCTTTCCTCTTATATTGTATGTAAGTAGTGGAAGAGGGATGTTGAATTCATTATTCCTCATCTACTTTTGTATGTCTGGCCTAGCCTAAAATATCTTCAATTATTGTGAGTCTTGTCGTGGGATGATCTTGTATTCCCCATCGCCTGCTGGAAGGTTTATTTGTGCCTTCGGACTGCAGCCGGGAGGACTCTTCACGGCGGCTCNTTCCTCCTCGATTTGTGTCCAAACCGGCACAGTCTGCAATTAGACTTGGCAGCCCCATCGTTTTTCAGTAGGTACAGTTCCCTCCCTAATGTTTAACTTCCACAATACCTGCAGGAACTTCACTTCATGTTTTTGTTCTGCCTGCAGTGACAATTGCAGGGGCCATAATCTGTAGCTAGCCATCTCTTTTATATACTTCTGCACTAATATCATGCCTGTGTTTTCTGTAAAAAGAACGTTCCCACTCTTATCAACTTTGATCTTATTGGAATCAATTTTCTGCTTTCTCTTTCATTTAGGTGCAAGTGGCACTCAGAATAAATGAAGTTGGACCATGGAGTACATGGCAAAATAATTCTAGTTGCATAGTTTAAATATTTACAGTTTCCACCCCAAAATAGTTTTCAGTATCTTTAAAGAGTCTCATTTTCCCCAAACTGAGATGGAAAAAATTAAAATACTGGATTGGTGTGTGGAATGGAAACTTCTAGAAAACATAATGAGTCAAAGCTGACCCTGCAATGTCTGATTTGGATTTACTGAGTTTAAAAGAGACTCTCCTTTGTGTCTGGGTTTGAAAGACTGTCTGATACTGGTTCTACATGCCGTTAATAAAAGCAGTAATTCAGGGACTTTAGGCCAATTTCCCATTTCTAGCAGCCAGACGACATCACTTGTACTGACTAAAACCTCTTGGTGAGCTTTAATAGCACAATAATATTGAAAAAGACACAGATGTTGCCAGAAAATAATGTATAGCCATAAATAGCTCTGTCTTTGCTACTCTGCAGGCAGGACCAGCAGTAAAAGACATGTCCTGCTGGGCACTGAATCTTGCTCTCCCAGCTTCCACATCCAGAGAAAATAAGAAACATATTTGGGCTGACCCACATCATTAAGGAAAATTATTCACACAGTAGATATGGAGGGGGAAACCAGCCAGAGACTGGAATGGGGTGGTGGAGATGTTCCCCCTACTTGAGCTTTAGTGGGGAGTGTGGTTGTTCTCTCACTGCTTTCTTTTTCTCATTGGAAACTGTAACTGAGCACCTGTGAGAGTCTTAGTGTGATGTGCTCAGTTTCTTGAGAAACTCATATATCTGCCTAGAGAAGGAGTTTCTGACACCTAGAATGTCCTCATTTTTGTTTTTCATAAAGATTCATGTGAATTCATAAGGATTCATAAGGTTAAAACCACCATGATTGGTGGTTTTAACAAATAAAAAAAGTGTGTAAATATAATTTATTTCATTGAGTTTTGATCATCTTGCTGAAATCAACATAGCCATGAATGCCAAAAATCATAGGAACCATAGCTACATATGCTTCATACAGCTTCACATAACCTTAGCTAATGGAGACCTTTCTCTGATTTTCAGGCAAATTCTACTGAAAATATTTTTATTTTGCTTTTCTTCACAGAGAAAGAAACTCTCTATGACCTTGTCATAGGAATTTTTAATCTAAAGTCATTTTTGGAAAAATTTAAGAGGATACTTCTGTCCTTCTCCAATCTATGTTAAATCCCCAGTGGTAAAAGTCCAGAGCAAGACAAGCAATAAAACTTCCTTCCTAGGGGCCACCAGCTGGAGGATACATTTGATTTCTTCTAAATAAAGTAGGTACTGTTGCCAGGTCCATATCACTCTGAGTATGTGTTTAAACTTGAAAGGGATTACAAGCTCAAAGTTAACCTGAGTTTGGAACCCAGAAGTTTGGAGTCTAGGAAGAGTAATCACCATCTGACTCCTTTGTTCTGCTTGAATGGATGGTATGTTTATATTTAAATATTTATTTGATTACCTGGTCTGTCCCCTTGGTTCCACAGATGGGGAGTTACCCTCAAAGAACAGCCTGGAGCTCGCTGTAGTTGGAAAAATCTCAGCGTGTTTCTGACAGATAAAAATGCTGTCTTGTGCAAGAGAGAAAGTTTTATCTCTGAGCTGTTTGTTAAGAGCCAGGTTACAGGAATCTGCTCTTAGCTCAGTGTGTACTCCCATAAAAGGGCCACACAAGCACAAATAAAATCAGTAGAGTCTGAGCTGACTGGTTTGTGGGTTTATTTCATACAGAAAGAGACAATAAGTACTACTCTCCTGAGCATTTTGGATCCTAACTGTAATTTACTCAGCAAAACAACTTGTTTAGCTAAATGGCTTCCAAAAATGCCATATCATTTGATGTGGAAATACCAAGAGATGACAGGTCTTCTGCTCTTCTTATTACACTGTTTTATTAGTCCTTTAAGAAAATTAGTCATCAGCTTCACTGAAAATTCATTTTAGTAAGTGCTATCAAAATCTATTTTTTCCTTGTATTTCTTCTACACTAGACCAAAGAACTTACAACTTTTAATATTCTAAATTCTTTTCAATTTTCTTACTGTAGAACTAGGTAATGAATACATAAAATTGCTTTTTGGTTTCTCTTTGACAAACTTTAGGAGAACAATCTATTAAGCTTTCTCTGTAAGAACTCTTTGCCAGCAGTCAGGTCGCTTTATCCATAATTTCTCCTCTTTTCTGTGTTGCCAGGTAAAAATGACAGTGAGAAAATACATAATAAGGAAATTGCATTGTCACCAAATTTTAAAAGACTTCTGAAGAGAAATACAGTTAAAATACTAAAAGCATGCTTCTTTTACACTTTGTGGTGATGTGAATGGTCTAGCACAAAGCAGTTAAATCTCAGGCTTTGTGCAGTTTTTCTATTGATGCATTTCTTCACTTTTGCAAACAATTAGACTTGCTTCCTATTATATGTGTTTAGAGGTAAGTGGCAAGAATTCACTACTGTGAATTCTTATCTCAATCAAAACTAGCTCTTCAAGTACTTGGTTTTAACAGTGTAGAATCCAATGAAAATGGTTTAAAAGTCTGTATTAATCTATCCACGCTATGAAAGTAATAGATGCTTTTGTAACATTTCTAAAGAAAAGAAATTGGCACCCTTTTCCATTCATTTGAAAACTGTAGTGTCTGTTTCATGCCAGACACAAAATAAAATGTGTTATTTGTCAAACAACTGCTGTAATGAAATATTCTGGACAACACAGCTCTATCGACTTGGAGAACAGCAGCCAGAAAGAGAGGTTGGCACATTCTATATGTTCTCCTTTTCCACTCAGTTCCACTTGAAAGGAGCCAGGCCTGCAGCAATGGGGACCTGAGGTGTGGGACCCTCTGTTGATGAACAAACACCCTTCTGGACAGAACCTGTGGGTACAGGTGGATTCCCACCAGTCTGCAGCTCCTGGGCAAACAGAAAATCAGCAGGTCGCATCCCGAGCTATAGTGCACCTCAGCGAAGCATCCTGCACCCTGGAAGTGGCCTGGGGAGCAGCCCTGGGAGTGAAATCAGGTCTGCAGGGAGGAGTGAGGCAATCCTCATGACCTGTGACTCTCTGACCTCACCAGATCCTTTGAAATTGCAGCGAATATTTGTCAATACTCAGTGGCAGATTTCATTTTACAAAAACCATGCGAGTTAATTCTGCTGTAAATATTTCTCCATCACATTGAAAAGATGTCATGAGCATTTGATAACATACATGAATTGCATATCCATCCCCTGCTCCTATCTGATCATTAAAAATAGTTTTGCACTTCACACCCTACTGGGCGCTGACATTGTTACAACTTGATGCCCTTTCTGCTTGAGGGGTATAGTAGCTTGAGATCTAACTAGCCTGTGCCACTGAAAATCTAATTATACTTACGCTTTTCCTTGCCAGAGCTGACAGCAAGCTGAAACCTTTGGCAGGTGTTTCATTTCCTATCTGTGTCTCCTACTGTGAGCCCACACGGTACCTGCTGGTCTGATGACTGTAATGAGAGAGGCTCACTGAGGTGCCTTCCCTGCCCTCTGTGATCACCGCTGCTGAAATAAACAGCCTCGTATATGGCAAGCTCACTTTCTGCTTGTTTGTGCATATAAGCACAGTAAGGGTTTTCTTACAGATAGGAAGAAGCAAAATCTGTAGGGCTAGAAGATAAATTATCAGAGCTGATTATGCAGATAAAAGGAGTGCTTTGAGGTGCAAAGACATACTTTACAGTGTAAATGGATTGAATTAGGTGGGATTTCTCAGCATTATATATGAAGGAAGGGTCAGACTTGAGAGCAGATGCAAAGCACACTTACTTGTCAGGGAAGACTTCTAGCTGCTCATTCGAGCACACATGACAGTAGTGTAAGTGGGAAAGTGAACTGTTCACAGCAGAAAAACTGCAGGATGACAGCTGATATCTCTGGGTTTCCTTGACCATTACCTGGGGAGGAGGAGGGAAGAAGAATGACAGCACAGGTGTTGTGCTTCTCAAAATAAGCCAGACAGCCCCAAAGACTGTGTGGCTTACTAAATGTTGTGTGTTCTCTCATCAGCAATAGTTGTGGGGCTTAGCTGTTTGTTCACTCTGATTCTTTCTGGGAGAAGCAAGAGCAAACCAAGTATAGGGCAGGTGTGGAGACAGGCTAGCAGGCAGGCAGGCAAATCTCCTAAAAGCTCAAGTGGTTACAGCTTGGTCTGCTGGTGTGGAGCAATGACAGCCTATTTACACATTTAACAGATTCAGACAATTTACCAATTACCAGGCAAAGCCAAGAGCAGCACTTAGGGCTGCTTGGTAGCTGCTGTTCCAGTTCTCAGTTGAGAAGCAGTAGTAAGTGCTGCCCTGATACAAATGTGTGCAGAAAGACTAGGTGAAAGCACCCTAGGGTTTGACAGTCTTCTTGGGCCTTCCTCTCCCTTCTCAGCAGAATCTGCTTCTGGGCTGAGACAAGCAGCTGGGCCTCAGGTGGTGTGGGGACCATGACTGCAGAAGCTCCCAGCAAGCTGGGACCCCCAGGAAGGGACCCCACCTGGGTTACTGCCACCAGCTGTGTGTCAACCCAACTCACAAGGAGCTGGCTATTAAATAAAGCTGTATCAGGACACCACTAGCACAATACCCTTCCCAATATCCCCCCTCCCTAAGCAAACCACCCCTCCCCACACTAAATTGCTAGGAAGAAAGATGAGGAGCTCTGAGTGACAGAGCCATCCTTGCATCAGTTGGTGTTTGTTGCTGGTGATATCAAGTTGTTGGCATCAGTTTTGAAGCCTGGACTGTCTTTTTTTGTTTTTCTATGTATGGATTGCAGACTCTCCTCTCCTCTTACCATGCTTTCCTGTTCTTTCTTTCCTTTGATGTTTCTCCTCTCTTTCTTTTACCCAAACCAGCTTCTGCACCTAGAATAAAAATTACTGGAGGATTTAACCTGGGGAATTATGTTTACTTTTCTTGGCTGTTCAGATAAGGCTTATACAGTTATAGAATACTTATAGCTGCTGGAAGGCATTTAACACAGGAGATTATTTCCAGGTGCCTTTGCTGAGCTGCCCTTAAGTGAGGGGAAACAAAAGTATCTCATTTTACAGCTGCTAAAATTCACACACTATGCTAAGTCTAGGAACATGTCTGGGTTTGCTGGTGTATGAAATGTGTGCACTCTGGCAAGTGAACTGCAGTCACAGGCCTCTGTGCTGGGAAGCAATCTCTTCATGTGAGTCTGATGTGCTCCCTCAGCACAAGCTCATGGTAATGCTATCTCAGAGAAAAATAGACCTTCTCTATGTTTTTTCCCTTCTGCAAACAAGTAGGAAGATTTTAATTTTTATTTTAATTTTGTTTTTGTTTAGTTTCTTTCTTTCTTGTTTTTTCTTTGGTTGGTTTAGGGTTTTTTTGATTTTTTTTTGGTTTTTTTTTTTTTTTAATATGATGTTCTGTTGCATTTTGTTAGAACATTGACCTCAAACTCTTCCTTCTATTGTTGCAGTGGGTAAGGGCTGAGGAAAGAGTTTACTATTTCCGAGTAGGCATAGTGAGTTCTTTCCTGTAATAATTGGCAATTTTTATATAATATTTCAGAAAATTTGACAGCTAATAATAAACCTTAAAAATCTCCTATCTCTGTAGAGCCAGTATAAAATTTCCCTCCGTTTTGGGCCCATTACCTTGTCACTATGCTATGTACAGCCTATGTCTTACAAAGCCACTCTCTTTGAATAAAAGGATTTCAAATAATTGTAGAGCTCATGCCACAATTTGTTTTCATGCTTATCCACCCTAATTTTTGGAAATACCTGTATTTTACAATAGCAAGTGTTCTAGTTTCAGCCATGTAGCAATTGTTTTGTGTTCTATATGAGTGTCCTCTGAAATGCAGGGTCTTCTTCTGTGTTTAAGTCATTAATTCACTTTTTTTTTCCTTATTCTTGAAATCTAGTGATTAAATATGACCTCCCATTTCAATTTCACAATTACTATTGAAGTGTTTCTTTCAGTTACTGGAATTGTTTGGCCAGAAGCACTATATAATACATTTCAAAGAGCTGGGAAGACAAGTAGAAGATGGAAAAGCTTTCTCAGAACAAAGAAATGTGCTTCAAATTTGGTCTTTGTTACCATAGCAATGTAATAACACAGCAAAACTCCCCACAGATATTCCAAATATCCTACCTTTGCAGTTTCTCATGGGCATAGACAAACCGAAATTCGTTTCCTTATCAGATCCCAGAGTGTGGGACTCATGGAGTAGCTAAAATCCTCTTTTGATGTTTCTTTTTTGTAGATTTCTATTAGTATTTTGAAATATTTTATCAGAGGTGATAGTTATATGCATGTTTTGATTTCATTCCACAATTGTAGCTGGCATAAACATGCAAAAATGTATTGAAATAAAGTAGAAGACAATAGAACCATGAAAGGAAACTGATCATATCTCAGATAAAAATTACTGGGAACTGGGATATGATTGCAGGTGAATCACTCAGAAGGCACTGAAGAAATTCAATGGAACATTGAAGTGCTGGCAAGGTCTACCACTTCAAACAAAACATCAGGCACATCAGTGAAAACCTGAGATTTCACCAAAGCCAGGGTCAAAAGGCAATGATCAGACAAAAGGTTAGGGAGAGACTGACGGTCTGGGAGACTTCTTGAAAAGGGAACAGAATGTCAAGCAAGGCTCTCTGTTGTCCCAGCTCAGAGGGAAAAAGCAGACCTGTCTTGCCATATAGTAAGAGACAAGCTGATGACTTGGTTCAGCTCTCTGGCTCTCCAGCACAGGTCAGACCAGGCTCCAAAACAGTATTCCACTCGGACTGACTTGCTCTCAGAAAATTGTCTGTGCTCGTGAGAAGAGATGGTTAGAAATGGAGCCTGCAGTCCTGTCAAAGGAATATCTGCAGGATAACAGCTCTGCCACGATTCAAAGCCTTTGGCTGAACTTCAGAGCACCTTCTATTAGCCTGGCCTTAGTTCTCTGATTTGGTTTAGATGAGAATGCATGGGTGCTAGTGAGTCAGCTTATTGCAATTAAAGTACCTGTAAGCTTGTAAATGCTCATCTTAGTGTCTTGAGCTGCTGTTCCCCAATTACAAATGATTACTGAGCCATCATCTGTACAGCCATTTGGGTTCTTCTATTATGCTGAAAATTGGTCCTTTGCCTTGATGGACAAACCTCAGTTTTCAGATTTTACAGCTCATGATTTCAGCTGACCCCATATAAACTAATAATCAACTAGTTCTCTGGAGCTGAGTCATCTTTAACTTTCTCTTATTCCCAGCAACCAGACATCTAAATGCATACTTCAAATCTCATAATGGAGATTGCTGTCTTTCTGACTCCAGTGATGAAGTGAGATTTGCCATACATATCCTTTGCTTTTTCTTTCACCAACCTGATCATGCTGATCCAATTAAACAATCGAGGTTCTAATACTTTCAGAATTTGATTTTGGGGTTTGACATTGCATTTGTGCCAATTTAGGCACTGTATGTGTATTATGACTGTGCTGGTCCTGAATCCACTGAACTGAATCTCTTGTATTAATTCATTTTTTACAGTGTGGTTTGAAAGAGGTTTCTGTTATCATTGAGACTTGTGATGCAAGGGGATGAACACTCAAATAGGTGAACTTCACATCCCACAGAGCTTGTGATCTAAATTGGTGATAGGCAAGCTCTGTTCCTGTTTCCTTTCAGAAAAGTGACAACAGTGGTTCCCCAGGGACTACTTTAGCTGATGTACTTATATCAATTTTTTTTACCGTTGGTCAGTCAGGGCTCTCTGTTGTTCCTTTATGTCTACACCACTACAGAAAAGAATATGAAACTGCCAGTTAAAAAAGTGGGTTTGTTCTGTTTTTCATATAGCATTTATTTAACTTTAAAAAAAAAAAAAATCAGTCAACCAACCAAACCCAAGCAACAATGACAAAACAAAACAACCAACCAACCAAAAAACCCACAATGCACAAATTCGTATCTTCCTGGCAAAGTCTCTACCAAGGGTGCAAATCAACATAGCCCCATGGGGTGACAGTTTATGCAGCCATAATGTTCTCAGTGCTCTCATCACTGCACTTGGAGCTCCTGAGAGAAGAGCTGTGAGCATTATAGTGCAGAGCCCTTACCTTTCTCTTTTGAAGTCGTGTATGTGCTGCAAATCTGCAATACCAAACCAGGATCAGATAAAATTTGTAAAACATCATAAAGACAGCACGAGCTTTCAGTACTCAGGGGATGTCAACATCTTTTTTTCTTTGGAGAAATAAAAAAGAGAATGTTTACATGTGGAATGGAATCTTTTTGTTCTTTAAGAAGAAGAAAATAAATCCATTAATAAAATAAAAGTTGGATTTTCAGACCTGCCAGTCTAGTGTTCAAACAGCACTTATTCCTACCTGACTGTCATAAAGCCAACACAAAAATAATTAGGAGTGGGAGGAGTGAGTGGTGTGTTTTCAGATGAGTTTTTGATTCTCTACCCAGTTTTTATTCTAGGATATATAGATGTCTATTTCAAATTCTTTTTCACAAGCATATTACTTGGGCAGGAGATAAAGAAGCAAGGGGAACCTGCTACTTCCCTCTTCTCCTCTGCCTTGAGGAAAAAAGTTTCCAAAATATGGGGCTTCTAAATATTGCACAGGTGCTTGGACTTACTTTTTACGCCATCATCAACCTAAAATGTTCAGAAAGAGAGAAATCTTTTGCTTGCAGAGGCTGATTAACTCACTTTTTATCTCTTCACTCGGATACTTATATTGAAGGAATATATCAGAAACCTGAACAAGACAGCCTGAAAGTAATAACCTGACTCAAGTTAAAATTAGACTGTCTACATAAAAAAAAAAAAAGTTGACAAATATTTTAAAAGTGTTTCCTTCCTTTAAGTCACCCATCTATTAACCTGTCTACCTTCCCCTGACACCTTTCCCTGCTCTGAGGGAAGTATTAATAGCACTGGCTTATGCAAGAGAAATGGAAAATGACAAATTTGTTCTTTATGCTTCATGGTTAAAAAAGAGACAACAAAAAGTCTCCATGTTATACTTTTACAACATGGGTTGATCTTATATTTTTTATTGTGCTTAAAACTTACAGCTGGTATCAGGCACTGAAATAAATGTTTTCCTTGCAGGTTTATAAACTAGAAAATGGATTACTACTAAAACCATGAAGCTGCTGTCTTCACTTTTAGAAGAATAAAAGTGACTTTCTTTTTGAAAATGAAGTGATTTTTTTAGTAGTATTTTTTTTATTATTATTTAGTAAGTGACAGTAAATATCCTGAGTTTTAGCTATAAGACTCAGTAAAAAGACAATGCGTGGTTTCAGGGCGGCAGGAAGATCGCTGCTGGATGTTCGGAGCAACAGCACCCTCTATGTCTGATGGCTTCTAAATGCATCCCTCGCTCCAAGGTGCACTGTGCCAGGTGACAATGTCATCTCTGGTTATCTACAGGCCTCTTAATCCGACCCCAACAGCTCACGAAGATTAAAAGCAAATTATACACATAAGAGTAATTAAAGACACAGAGAACAGAGTCAAAAAAGCACAGTATTTTAGCACAACTCTTTGCCTGCAATCTTTCATTTGTTTAGTAAAAAAAAAACCTCTATTTTGCTGGCAAAAGAATGGAGACGATGCAATTCCTGCTGCTTTTAGTAAAGGATTTGGTGTTATATGCCATGAAAAGTTAATAATTTACAGAAAATAGAAAGTAGTGCAGTGCCTGGACAAAGAGTCAAAGGAGATACAAGTGTGAGTTTTACTGAAATAAAAATAAAGTGCTGGGAGACAGTTACTTGAGGAATTAACTGTGAACTGTAATTTGCAAAAGAGGGTCAAAGGAGTCAAGACAAATGTAGTTCCAGGCTATGAGAGTCATATTATTTCTGCAGAGATAAGGAGAATCAAAGCACATTGTCCTTTTACAAAACACTGCTAAAATCTTCTCTGGCATATAGTGTGCAATTATGATCACTTATCTTTTTATAAAGTAGCAGTGCAAAATCAGACAGGAACACTGACCAAAAAGTGTATAAAGGTAAAGGAAGAAAAAGAACAGACTTGTTTTTTTGAGGGAAACAAAGGTATCCTTGTTGTCTCGGGGTTTTTTTCCTTAATAAGAATCTTCGAAGTTTGCCATCACATGAATGTGGGGAAATCAACTTAATTTTTGTTCCCTCTTAGTGAAGTTAATGTTTCACTTACTCTGTCATGACTTTTGGTGAGGGGAGTAAAGAGCAAAACCTCCTGGCCATGAAAAGGTCAGAGAGATTATGGAGGTTTTCAATTCATATTTTTGGCCCACTGATTTTCTTTTAGCTAATAGATGAACCCTTCAACAGAACAGCTGGATCTGTTACCAGTTTCTTCTTCTCTGGTGGTATCTTTACCATAAGTTGAGTTTTTATTGAAGAGTGAAGGCTTCCTCCTCTGTAAAATCGTTTTGGTTATGGTGCTCTCTGTTTGTGAGGGATGCAGTGACTGTACATTTGATTTATTATTGTCTCCAAAACTGATGTGTTTGCTCTTGGATTGAAGTAACAAAAGCTGTCAGAAAGGTTTTGTCATTTCATTCAGAGCTGGTTGTCGATGCTGTCAGTGGCTCTGTTGCTGTAGGGTTGCCCCATTCCCTGGAGGGCAGATACACAGAAGTTTCAAAGATCTATTATTTAGAAGAACTACTGGCATATACTGTGGTGAAGGACTTTGGTAACGCTCACGGTATTTGTTTGCATATTCAATATCCTTAGAGGTGACTCTTCCAAGGTTCATTAATTCCTGCATTATTTCTGTACTACTTGAACACTTTATTATAATTTTTTGAAGATGCTTTCATCCAGAATATACATTCTGAACCCAATCTTCAAAGCTTTCACTCATTTTCCTAGTCACACTCTAAGTCTGTGCTGCCAACTGTATCAGTTCTTTTAAGTGTTTTTAGGGGAAGTTCACAAGGTGGTGCTGTATGATTTTCCATGTCAGAGTTTGAATAACTACTCCATGACATTCTGAATTTCAGACCAGCTTCTACCTCCAAGGCTGTTTGCTACCTATCTGGGTTTCCTGTTATGTTATTAGAGTTTTTTTTTTAATTTTATTCTTAGAGCAGAAATGGTGGAGAATTGTTTGTTAGTACTGATCTACAAGGAACAGGGTCAACTACTTGCTAACTTCTGAAGTGGTGTATAAGAAAAATTAAATCAGATGGTGTTTGAGATACAGCCAGAAAACTGCATTGTCTTCTCCTCTCCAGAAATGCGTCTAAAAACAAACTTAGTAATGGCTTATAAGTGATACTTTGAAGAAAACAAGCATTAAATCAAATAACTGCACAATAGAAAGCCACAATCAGCCTTGCACATTTTCATGGCTTTAGGATTGAAATTTTAGAAGAAAAGAAAATAATTTGGAAGATTTGGCTACTTGGGTTACAGAGAAAACAAGCAAAATATTTAATTCCCTGCAACACATTCATATTTTGAGAAATCTTCCCCTTCGCTTGTTCCTTAGTTAAATTTTTACTGTTTCATTCCATGGATTTCTTTCCAGTTAACTTCAGTCCACTTTAGACTCTTTTATAATTTTCTCATCACTGCCTCTGTGACCTCTAGCTCATGTGATTTGCTGTGTTGACATGTGCTTTAAAAGAAGGTAATTTTACTGTTAGGAGTCAGTCATCTTGCTTACTACAATAGGGAAAAGGCCATACAGACTTTCATATAAAGATGGCATTAAAATATATTTATAATGATTTATAGGTGTTAATGTATTAATATATAATTATGTTGTATCTTATGTCATATTTTACACTTCCATTTTATGAGGCTATAGCTCAGTAGCCGAAAAATAGGATAGTGAATTCTCAAACTCCTCATAAAAGAAAGCAGCTTCTAAATATTCAAATAAGAGGAAGCAGACAAAGCTGTTGAGTGTCCTGTGTTTGCTAAAGCAGCAGTGACCAAAAAAAGTCTTTCCAGCCTTGAGATGTTGTGTGGCACACTCCTGGAGAGGTGCAAACAGAACTTGTGCTTGAGAGTTCTGCTTTCCAACAGAATAAACAAAATGGTTTGTTTTAAACTGCATCTTCTTTTCAAACATCTTCTGTGTACAAAAGTTTTTGGTGCCTTGACCCAGGTATGCAGAAAGTTGTATTTGGTCTTGTTAAACCTCATGACATTCCCATGGGCCCACTTCTTGAGCTTGTCCAGGTCCCTCTGGATGGCATCCTGTCCCTCAGGTGTGTCAGCAGCACCACTCAGCTTAGCTGTCACCTGCAAAATTAAGCCCTTTGTCCATGTGACTGAGGAAGATATTAAAGATATGTACTGGTCCCAGAATGGACCCCTGAGGGACACCACTTGTCCCTGATGTCCACCACAACTCTGAGCCATTGGCCACTACCCTCCTACCAAATTCTTCTCCATCTAGCAGTCCACCCATCAAATCCATGGCTCTCCATTTTAGGGAGAAGGATATTGTGGAGGATTGTGTCAAAGGCTTTACCAAATCCAGATAAATTACTTTTGTAGCCTCTCCCTTGTTCACTGATGGTCCCTCTGTCACAGAAGGCCACAGAATGTGCCTTCAGAACACCTGTATTTCTAACTGGTTCCCCAGCATGGTTACCCTTACACTGACCTGGGGCTGTTGTGCTTCTCTCTCTTGTCATGAGCACAAATGCAAGCATAGTCTGGGAAACCATCCCAGAAAGCTTCAGTTCCAAGAACTGCTTTTCCAAGAATTGGCACCCTCCAAAAATGGAGGGCAGAAAAAAGCCTTTAGGCTTTCAAAGATTTTTTTTTCATTATTCTTATAATGGTTTTAAATATATCTCAAAGACTTTGATGGTGATTAAGGAGGAGTTACAAAATAGAATGTCATTATGGCATCGATTTCAGTTTTCTTTCTCCACTGCCTTTTTTTAAATTTTTAACCTTGTATATTATTACTTGCATAAGGCTTTCTGAGAGATTCTTCAAGGCATTTGTTCCCTCAGTCTATCCCAGAGATACAGCTCATCAAGGAAAACGAGGAGGGGAATAAAGCTCATGGAAAATCAGCAGTCTCCTCCGGAGGCATTGCACTTCTGTGCCAATCCTTATTTGGACCAGTACCCAAACACTTCACGTTGTTTTGAATTACAGAAAAGAAGTCATCTTTGCTTTGGGCTACAATAAATAACTGTTAATCTAATTTTGTTGCTAAATAAAAATTAAAGTCCCCAAAGGAATCTTTTGGGCTCAATAAAAGTTCAGAAGAAATATCCTTTTAAAAATGAATGCTCTCTGAGCAAACTACAGGTTGTATTTGCAGAATGAAATTTGGAGTGCTTTTTTAGAGTCAATATTATGTAGAGGACCAGTGACAGCCTAAAACATTATACAAACCACTTTTTAAGCAGCAAACATGTTGTAATATTGACTAAGTATGTTTAGTTTAAACAACCTTGCAAAAGTATCTTTGGGTACATTTTGGTAAGCAGAATCAAGGTAAACTAGAATTGTTGACCAAAATGAAGACACAGGAGAAATTAGTACAGTCTTTTTTTTTAATTTTATGAAAAAGATGGGAATACACCAATTTTTATATCTTCCAAAGTCACCAAAACCACTATTAAGCCGGGATCTATTAACCTGGTTAGAAGCAAAAATAGAATTTACAGAACAAGGAATGAGACTACAGGTTCCCGAAGAAAAATTAATGATGGCCTTAAGTCTAATAAATGTCCCTGAGAAAAGGGAAATACCTATAGATAGTGAAA
>VZRX01019603.1:0-16918 GCA_013398075.1 Notiomystis cincta
AGAATAAGAATAAGAATAAGAACCAACTTGCTGTAGAGAAGGAACACAAACTTTTGCAGCTACTGTAAAGAACGGCGATGCACAGCACAATGCAAACATCTGGAACAGGAACATCTGGAGCAGATGTTTCTGTACTCATGACCCTCTTGGTGGTTTTTCTCTGTTCATTGGCCTGTGCTGAGACTTGTGATGTTACAGACTTGTGCTGGGCCACTGAACTGGAACACAGGACTGGCTGGGGCCAGAGCTTCCTCTCTGTTTTCCTCAGAGCTTTCGGTCCCTGGAACTTTTTGCTCTTGGTTAATTGTTTTCCCCTTCCTTTGCATCAATTTTATGTCATGAAATATCTCAGGGAAGTCAAGGGAACACAGGGTTTGTGAAGCCAAGCTGCAGGAAAAGTAATATTTGGGGCAAATGACATTACAAGGCTTGAGACATGATGGAATCATGGAATGGTTTGGGCTGGAAGGACCTCAAAGCCCATCCCATTCCACCTCTGCCCTGGCAGGGACACCTCCCACTGTCCCAGGGTGCTCCAAGCCCCAACCAGCCTGGCCTTGGACACTTCCAGGGATCCAGGGACAGCCACAGCTTCTCTGGGAAATCCATTCCAGCTCCTCCCTACCATCCCAGGGAAGAATTCTTTCCCAATATCCAAGTAGGTCACCTCCAATGAGAGCAGAGGAAGATGAACTCAAGAGAACTTTTTCTATCTTTCCTCTAGAGCTGTTAAAAATCTCCTTTTAAGGGGCTTCTGCCCCCTCTCCTGGGGTGGGTAGCTAGGTAAATATCATGCAAACTGCACAATCACATTTGTGTCAACACAAACTAAATGACTTAACTGTTTTTTTAAGGTTTTGGTGCACAATATATTATTTTTTGGCACTCTAACAGTGTAAAATCTGTTAATAGCCTGCGTGTAGGGACACAGTCCCTGTTTAGCTCCTGTTATAAGGAAACAAATTGTAATTCTTAATTGAATTCTCCTATGGAACTTCCAGCAATATAAATTACAATGTCACTGGAGTAAGAGGAGGGAAAGCCCTTTTTACAAGCCTCAAGATGATAATTTATAAATAAAGTAAAACCAAGAAGCCTTAACGAAAAATCCCCACGGAATCTGACATTAATAGCCTTTACTTTTAATCTGATACAATAAATCTTGAAGTCATGTATCCAGAACAGAAATAACAGAAACCAGGCCAAGCTGGAGGAGAAATGGGGGAGTTGAAGAGAAACATTCTCTTTCTTTAATTAAAAATATAGGGTGATTTTCTGGTATTCCAGAGTCAAAAAGTCATTGCTGCCAAGTTGCTGCCAATCACTTTGCTCCAAAGAGGGGATTTTTGGTTGGATTCTTTGCCTAAAATCTTCCAGATCTACTCATTCTTTGGAATTTTCAATATTTATTTTGGGAGTTTGTGCTCTGGCCCCACTGCTGTAATTGCATGAGAATCTCAGGTTTTCAGCTGCCTCGTGAGCTGCAGTGGTTTAAGAAGAAATCTGTTCAATATTAATTATTTTTATAATATTATGATTTTTTCAGAGTTTTCTTTTTAATGGAATAAGGCAGAAATTTGGCCAGAGAGAGTATATTGTAAATGGTGTGAAGAGTGTGAAGTGTGGCGCCCTGTGACATTTCTCCCAAAAAATGAAGCAGCTTTATCCATCCCATATCACACACCAATAACAGAAACCAGGGATTTTCATGGCCTCTGAGTTTCAAAGATATTTATTTAGAAATGAGAAAAATAATGGAAAAAAATCTTAAAATTGTGACAAAAATCTGCACATATTTGCCTCTTTATTTGTCTACTTTGACTAACACTGAGATTGGGACTGATTTGCTCCATAGAAATCAGGGCCTGGATTTCACATTTATTTTTTGAGATCGGTAGCATTTTGTCTAATCTTGGTTTTTTCAAGTCTTAACTTTACTAAAGAGAAATTCTACTTTCTTTTTAGGGTTTCTCTTCACTGTAAATGGGATGAGAGAACACAGAATATGTACAGATCTCCAATGAAAATGGTGTAAAAACCCACAGAATATGTACAGATTTCCAGCATTTCCAGTCAGGCCATGGCTTTTTCTGGATCATTTGAAGAACAGTCACAGAAAAGTGGCATCCTCAAGTCTGCTCCTAACCCAGAGCAAACTGGGAAACCCACAAAATCAACGTGTGCCTTGATTTGTACGTTCTGGAATGCGAAAACATCCGACCAAAATCGCATTAACTGGAGAATAAATGTTAAAAAAAGGGGAGAAATTCCCCATTTTTGGAGCACTGCCAGGAGCATCATCACCCCATTGTCCTGAGCTGGGCTGTAACTGCCCATAGACCCAAGAAGTCATCCCAGTCCTTAATCCATGGGCTGTGTCAGGGCTCTGAGCACGACCCACCAGCCTGCAGAGTGTTCCTGAACTTGCTGATTTTCAGGCCAGGCAGATGTAGCTCATCCCAAATATTTCTCTGGACAACTCCTCACCACCTTGTTTGAAATCTGGACCTTTCCCATGTGCTGCATCTGATGGTGATTTTTTTTTTGTTTTAAAAACAATACCAGCAATAATCTGAAGCTCACTTACGAGGCCTGCATAAAATGCTGTCTAACAACCAAGTACAGTAAATTAAACATGATACTCATTACATAAATACAATTATATTTATCAGCCTTTTATAACCACACAAAGCATTTACCAGTAAGAGTTATTTTGGAGTAGATAATTCCCAATTAACTTTTACTACTTTATTTTTGCTAATTTAGTTAGAGTTAATTTTTCAAATAAAATAATAAAAAAAAATAAAGCTGTATCAAATGGCATCTCTAACTATTACACTGGAGATGAGATATAATTAAAATGTTATGTATATGGAATTGCAGCTGATGGGAACCTCACTCTTATTTTTGTCTTTATTTGATTGTTGCCTGCTCTGCACAGAGAACATGATTGAATTGCAAGATGGCTGTGTGCCCACAGTGCCAGGATTTGGAGAGGGGAAGGAAAAGCTTGGATGGAAAATTACCTGGAAATTCAAACAGGTCAAGGTATGACCTTAAATGTGCTGAGAAGTCCTATGAAAGTCCTTCTCCAACTGTGTCATTTTTTTCTGTGATCCTGGTCATGTCTGTGGGGTTGGGAATCTTGGAATTCCATGGCTCCATGGTGGGAATGGCAGTGGTGTGTAGGTGCCTTTCTGCTTTGTGGGGTTGATGGAACTCATGCATGAATTATTCACTGTTAATGAATTTATTCATCTGTTGATAACACCTGTGATTCCCCAAACTGAGCATCACCCAAAGCTTGGGATGCTGTCTCTTGCCCAGGGAATGTCCTGGTGTCTCAGCCCAGCTCAGTGAAGGCTCTGTCTAAAATTGCCACCAGAACCCAAAGGTCAATGAGCTGCATCATCTGGGTGAGGTGTCCTCTCCAGTTTTTCCTGCCCTTTCCTGCTCCTTGTCTTCCCAAGGACGGTGGTGAGTGACAGAGTCTCTCCTGGGATGAGGAATACTCAGGGAATCCATTGACACTGTAATTTTGTACTGTTGAAAGAAATCCTTCAAGGTAAAAATAAAAGACAAGTCTGAGAAGCCTTCTTACCTCCATTTTGCTTTTCTGGCTTTCACTTTGTCTTGGAACACAAGGCTTAAAGACAGCTGGAGCTGAGCTTGTTGGATTTATCCATCGGAATTCTGCTGGAGAATGAAATTCTGTTCACTTCCCTGTCCCTAAGCCAGGAATAGTCCAACTGTCCTCCCAAAGAATCCCCGCTGGGCAGGGTTAAATGTGCTGACGGCCGTGTGCCACTGCTGTGGCTTCACAGATCCCAGCTGAGGGCTTGGCTCAGGCTCCAGGGGGGTCTCTGAATCCTGGAGCATCAGGAAAATGTGATTTTCAGGAAAATGTGATTTTCACAGGGAGAGGTGCGCTGGGGATGCACGGGGTGTCCTTACACCAAACCTGTCTCGATTCTGCCTGTCATTGCTAATTAAAACACAAAGGCAAGGCTGCTAATTGTGTTGAGGATGATGTGGTTGGGAAATAAAGGAAACGTGGGCTCGGAGCGTCGCGCGGCGCCTGGAGCCGGGAATTAATGCATTCCAGGCGGGAAGGGGGGCTTGGCTGGCGGGAAATATCAGCTCTTTGTGAAGGCGAGGACAGTCACAGCCCCGCTGTTCATTACTTTGGATGTGTCACATTTGCCAGTGTGACAAGATGTATTAAGGACGAGGAATTCTGCAGATGGGGGGAAATATCCATGGAAGTTGTTTATTTGATTTTTTTCAATGTTTTTATTTTTTTTTTCTTTTCTGCGCTACCCCGTCCAACCTTGGGATAATGGAATTATTTTATGCCTTTTGCACTATCATCAGGCTCTGGATGGTTGCACAAAAGCCACTGGCAACAGAATAAGATGGCTGTAAAAAAATGCAAAAAATTGGGATAGGGAATAAAAAAGGTACATCCAATAACTTGCCCTTAAATTTAAAAGGAACTAAATGAGGAACTTCTGGACAATTTATCTTGCTGTTTACAGATAACAAGTCACTTTGTTTTTATGTGCTCAGTCTAGTATTCCATAATTTATTTGAAAGAAGATGAGAAATAATGTAGATAAATGATGAAGTGTCAGGGTCTGACGCTCTTAAATGAAGCTATTATGGTCAAAGAGAAAACGTAAAACCTGCGGCTCATTATGAGAGCGTTCTACTTGTCAGTTAAGTGAAAAGGCCTGGAATGATTTCCAGTTTATTTGTCATTGCAGTTATTAAAGCTGTCTTTTTGGTGCCATGAAAATGAATTGAAGACTTTATTCGAAGTAAATTTGTACTAAAGCTTTCAGATGTATCTTATGTGAGTTCAGTGAGGCAAGAAAACAGCTTAAAAGCTGAAATATTACAAGAAGGCAACTACTGAAGTCCTGAAACACACAAGAATATAAAGTCTGAGGAAGTTACACAAATAAATGAAGTATCTCATCTCTTGGGAAATAAAGCTTAGTTTGACTATATTGTACACTTAGACAAAGAAATCAGCCCTTGTTAGTGGCAGCAAAATATTGTCTTTCACAGCCTTGTGCCTGGTGCTTACTTTTATATCAAGCTATTAATTTTGGGACCAGATTATCAGAGAAGTGAGGATTCTCTGTTCCAGAGCACCTTTAGAAATGCAGCCTCTGAGTCAAAGAGGAGATGTGGCATCCATGGCAAGATGAGGCTTCTTCTGCCAATCCTTTATGGTGGAGCTCGATGATCTCAGGGGCTTTTGCAAACACAGTGATGCTCTGGTCCCAGTGTGATTCCAGAGCAGGCCAAAACATGGGAGATAAGGGGGCAGGGGACACCCACCCAGGGGGATCCCTCTCCCTAATTGAACAACCAAAGCATCACATCTGATTACACAGGATGGGAGATATTATTGACATTTTTATTCCTCTGGAAACAGGCTGAAAATACTTGAACCTTGTGCAGCTGGGGGGTCACAGTGAAATGTTAGACTGAAATGCAGCCAGCCCTGCCACTGAGGTGGTCATTGACACTCCTTTTATTGCCACCCCCTCTTAAGATCATTCCTGCTGAACTGTAAATCCCCAATTGATGTGGAGACGATTGATAGGTTTATTTTATTCCCTTCTGCTTCCCTGGATTTCCTTTCCAGCAGTCATGTTCCCCACTACCACTTCATATTTGCCAAGACAAATTAGTGCAGTTCTACTGAGCTTGGACTGTCCAAAAGGAAATTAAGAGTCTTTTTTTATTTGAAATTGAAAGCTGTAGGAGCACTAAACTGAATGCTTAACTCCAAGCTCCAGCAGTCTTAGAGCAGTATAGTTGACACTTTATTGCAGATATTACAAATGTTATGACATGTCTTCAGGGTCAAGTTAAAAACAAAAAGGGTTCCACATTCTCATCAGAAGTAATCTGTCAGTTTTGTCATCAGATATTATAACAGCCCTCAGAAGCAGTGTCACAGTCAAGGGTTTATCAGGCTCAGTGGTAGATGTGTACATACTCTGATTTCCAGGGGTTTATATCTGCAATAAAAATTCCCTCCAGGCTAAAACTTGGCATTCATAGCCCAAAGGGATTTTTTTAATTAAAAAAAAAGTATCAGTGAAGGTTTTTCTTGAATGATAAGAGCTCACAAACCCCAAATCTATTCTGCATTTTAAAAATACTTTAAATCTTTTAAACTGGCAGACTTCAAATATTTAAGCAGCCAACTCTCTTTACATAAGAGACCATTAAAAAGGACATCCCAGGAAGGGGATAGGTGGCGGAGCAGACAAGTGCTTTGTGCTCATCACGAGTTTAAGTGTTGAGCATTTGATGAGATGTATAATTAGCCACACATTTCTAAAGCTCTTGGTGTCTCTCTCCATTGAAACTGTGCATGAGGGAATTAGGATGTCTGATGCACAAATATAAATCACTTCTTCCTCGCCACCCTCTGACACGGTCCTGCAGGATGGGGCTGATCCGGCGTAAGCTGCTCGGATCAAGGCAGCCCCTCCAACATCCACGGCACAGCTGCTCCCTGGAGAAACACAGGACTTCACCTCCTGCAGGTTTTCTCCCATTTCCTTTATGGAAGCAACCAGAATGTTCCAGGCATGGCAGGGATATGTAGAGGGGAAAATAACACCAGCAGAAATGCCTGTGAAAATTTGGATCAAGATCGATGACCCCGAATTTTATTGCTCAGTCGCATTGCTGGGTTTCTCTTTGAAAAATCAAGAACATCATATTTGATACAGAGATATTTGTGCTAAAATGTGGTGAAAGACCATCTCATCTCTTAAAAAAATTCCATCTTTACTCAGGGAGTTGTGAGGCCTTGGCACAAGTTCCCTGGAAGTGCCCAGGGCCAGGTGGGTCAAGGCTTGGAGGAACCTGGGATAGTGGAAGGTGTCCCTGCCCATGGCAGGGGTGGAATGGGATGGTCTTTAACCTTCAACCCAAACCATTCTGGGATTCCATGATTTAAACCTTTACTCAGATCCCAAGCCCAGAGTTTATGTGCAGATGCTTTGTGTAACTGTGTTCAGTACTGCAGGTACCACCTGGTTTTATTGACATCCCATGGCTCAGGGACAGGGATAGCAAACAGAGTGGGTTAAAGAGTCACCAGGCTTGTCCATAAAATCCCAGTAAAGCTGCAGAGAACAAGCAGGGCTGTGTGACAGGAAAGGAGGAACATGGCTGCATATTTTCAGCTTTTATGTTGTAATTCATTTGACTCCCTAGGGGGAAAATGCAGGAATGGGAGGAAAGAAAACCCTCCTTGGGGGCTTCACTGCCATGTCCAGGGGAAAATCGTCCTCAAATAAACCTGCACGTGCTCCTTTTGTGCTCTCATGGAGGCACTGCTAAGACTTTCTATAGGAAAATGGAATGGACTTCAAAGGTGCTTCCTATCCTCCCCATCTGAATTCTCCATGTGGGAATTCAGGTTGAGTTGGCACCGTCCTCTTGCTACCAGGAGCTGCTTCTGAGAGTCACCCAGAGATTGCCAGGAAATGAAATTGGTGCCCAGGATATTCTCATTTGGGGGTGGTTTATTGCATATTTTTATTTTTGTTGTTTTATTGACATCTGCTGGTTGTCATCCTCCTCCACAAATTTGATTTATCCACCTGTCCAGAATCCCAGGAGCCTCCTTGGATGTGGGTGAGGGTAGTTTGATATATTTTCACTGACCACTGTAACCTATTTCCTACCTGCCCATTGGCAAAAATTCCCCTAATTTTGGGTGACAGCTGCCTACTTACTGCTATTAGATCCCTGGAAACACCTCATATTCCCTAAATCTTCTGTATCAATCAGACCAAGACTGATAATGACAGGTTTGATGCCCTGTACTGGGCCATGAGACTGATGAGATGGAAGAAAGAAGAATTGTCTCAAGGGAAGCAAATGGTTTCAGTAAAGGGCCATAAATGCAAATTTAAGTACTCTTTTTAGTAATGCTGGTCTATTATTACAGCCTAAAGGAAGTTCATTTAATTAATAATTAAGCTCTTCAAGTTACTCTTAGCATGAATTTTAGTGTCAGGAATGGCCAGGAATTTGTTTTATGATGTGGCTGCGAGTGAGAAGTGACAGAGGCATATAAAAGATGAAACCTTTGCCAAAATCATACACCAAAAAATGCCAAAATAATATATCAACCCCCCTCCTCCCCCCAAAAAAATTACACACCAAAAAATACCAAAATCCTGTGTTTTGGGAAGTCTTATCAAGTCCAGTGTGCTGATTAAAGACCAAGAGAAAAAGAAGAATCCATGTTAGAAGATCTGGTATCAAGCAGCCACCACGGTTTCTCTTTGCTTTACTGGGACAGCTCAGAGGTGATAATTATATTTCAGAGAAATTCCCTGCCTACCAAACTCCTGATAGCTCCAGGCTCTGCAATTCCACACATTCCATGTGCTGCAATGAGAATTAAAACCCCGTTCCCAGCTCCTCCCTGCCCAGTGGGTGCCACTGATGGAAGGTTCTGGACCAGCAGATCCAGCTGGGCACTGCCTCCCTCTGCAACTGGGTTTTCCTGTGCTCTGGGCAAAGTTTATCCCCTTCCTGTTGCTTTTTCCAAGCTGTGGTGATGATTATCCCATGGGGAATATCATAACCCACAAGAAGCATCAATGAAGTGCTTTGGACTTTCTGCTACAGAAGTACAAAATTTTGTCAATGATGTAATTTTTTCCTGTCTTTTTAACAACTTAAATGATTAGTAATGATTTGCTGTCGTGCTCTGTTTTCTCCCTGCTCCTGTTTTCTCCTCCTGTGTTATCTGAGTGTTGTGCTTCACAACTTTATTCAGTCCTCTCTTTAATCCCTGATTTAACTTGGCTCAAAAACTCTTTGTGTATTTACCCCATGTGACCCACAGAGCAATTCTGTCTCACATCTCTGTGTAGGTGTAAACAGTAGTATCTTCAGAGGGCAGAAAGGGAAAAAGAATTCATTTATATTATTAATTGAAATATATTAATTTCTGAGGCTGATTGATTTCTGCCCACCTGGGTGGATATTTTGGACCATAAACATAGCACTATTGTTGAGGAAAAATATTCACACATTCCATAACTCACAGTAATTAATAACTTGTAATGTATTTTTTCTTATTGCTATAAATATAAGCTCTAAAAGATTAATAAAATTTGTGTTTTCCAGGCTTTTTTTTTGCTGCATGGGGCTGTGAAAATCTGGGTTTGGGGAGCTGAGCACCAATCCTCACTGCTGTGCTCTCCAACTGATCCAAGAAATGGGAAGATTTGGGTTGAGTTTTTGTGAGATGTGAGACCATGAGCAGTCTGACTGCACAAAATTAACAACCCCCATGCTCAGGGTCAGGGGCAAGGAGAGTTTTTTATTTTATTTCATGATGTCATCAGAGAAGGGACATAAAAAGTTGGTATTTTTGGCTTTTTGTTTGTTTTTTTTTAGGCCATGTAGGTGAATAAAAGCAGAATATAAGCAGAGTTGTTGTACAAGAGGAAAATGATCTGATAGTTCAGAGTAAAAGAATAAAAATATGGGTTGAATCATAGAATATCCTGAGTTGGAAGGGACTCTTGAGGATCATGGAAGTCCAACTCCTGACCTTGCACAAGGCAGCCCCAAGAATTCCACCACCACCAAGTTCTAATAATTGTAATAAATTATGACAGCATAATTTTGAGGGTTTTCCTACCAAAATACTCAAGGGGGGAAATATTCTGGATCCTACTCTCTAACAGCTGTTCCTTACTGTGGTGTTTTGAGGACTTGGAACACCATGGGATAACTTTTTGGGAAGGGTGGAGAAGCTGCTCCTTCCCAGGATAATCTCCTCTTCTGGTCCAGCCTTTCTCACCAATTCTATTGCCTGTGTGCACAGGCATCATTCAAAATAGAAGGAAAAGTGCTATTTAAGAATTTCTTACCTTTGAAAGCTTGAAACTTCCTTCTCTACAACCTTTCTTAGCATTGAAAAAGTAATTATTGATATGGCCAGCGTGATTTTACATGTGTCTCTGTGAAGTATTTTTAGGATGTAAAATACAAGAATTTTTCAAAAGTTTGGAAAGCCCTAAGATAAAATTTGAGGTTAATTTTCCAGGTAAAATTTCAAGACTGGGCACATTTAAAATTTCATTTTCTTCCAACAGTACTTCCATGGAGAAGGGGGATTTGCATGGTGCAAGTGTGCAGGTAACGTTGCGAGCCAGGTAAACGATCTCATTAGTGATTTCGTGTGAAAATTATTTGCTATTTCAGTGCCCTGAGTGGCTCTGGCTGCCCTAAAACATGCCAAATTAATGGGGTGAACCCCAGTAAAAACCAGTTCCAGAGGTGCCTGATTCACAACGATGGGAAGGAGCGAATGATAAAAATCTGAGATGTTTGACTGTTGCTGATTTATTTCTAATTAAGGCAACTTAACTTAACTTAACTTAGCTTCACCACAGCTGGAGTATTTGCTCAAGCCCTGAGCTAGTGGGCACCGGCCATTATTCCTGCTGGAGAGCCAGGGGGTTGAGCCATCCATCCATCCTGCAATTCCTTGAATTCCCAAAGCTTTTCACGCGGCTTCCTCAAGGACAGCGCTCGTGTCTCAGCGGCTGCGGTGACAGATGGGATACAACGTGTCATGTGATGGATAACGCCGGAGCCACAGCACTTAATCCTTCTAATACTAATAGCAGCATTATCATAGAGATTTATGAGAATGTCAGTTCCAAGTTCCCAGTTCCATTCATGGGTTTTTAAAACTTCAGCTGCAAAAAACATGCATCCATCCCATTAATTCTAATTATCATGGTTCATCTTCTCAGCAGTTTTGTACTCCGGAACCTTTCAGTGCAAATTAACGTACCAAAAAAGTGTATTAATTAATATTTGTAGCTTTTAATTTCTGCGAGAGAGTTGTCTGGAAGCAGCTGGCAGTACAGGGCCGCTGCTATTGAATCTTTGCCAAACAAGTGCAGATGTAATTTTGTTATCTCTTGCTTAGTCATTTACGCAAATTAATTTGAACAATTAGCCTTTTACTGGTCCTTCATGAATCATGCAAAAGGGATCTGCCAAAAAATTGCTGCTTGACAGAAAAGAATTGGTTAACGTTGTAAATCTTCCAAAAAGGTATTACTGTGTTTGGGATAAAGGAGAACTTCAGGAATAATCTTAGTGATTTTATTTTTCTTTTGTGTGCCTTATCTCTATTCCACTTATTGCTGGGGAAGAAAAATTCTGAAGGAAGGGTAAGCAGCAGAAATTTGGGAACTTTTGGATGAATACCAAAAAAAAGTGAAGTTCCTTGTTTGGGTGTTGCCTTGACTTCCCTGCTTGCAGAGCTGTGCTGAGGTGCTACAGAGAGGTCACTCCAAGAGAACAGATTTACTCATTGCTTGAAAAACCCCAAATCTTTCATTTCTTTGGACATCAATGTAAAGGAAATCTGTTACCTCACCCAAATGTCTCTTGTCTTAGTAAAAGAGGCTTCCACAAAAGAGCTCAAAGTTTTATTTAATGTGAAGAATCTCAACTCCTCTGTGAAGGCTGGGTTTGAATGGCAGGAAACTCAGATGTTTCATTGCTCTTTTCTTAAATATCAAACTGATTTTTCACCAGATAATCAAACTTACCAGCAGACGGTGCCATCCAGAGACTCTGAGTAATGCTGTCAACAGAAATCTGTCTCAGTTGCTGCTATTGTAGAATAAATACACTCTTTTTTTCCTATCTCAACGTTTTTACATAGATCCTTTCTGTTTAAATTGTATTGCATGAATCTGAGCTTTGTGGTGGATATTCCTAACTCACAGCCAAGTTAATTGTTACCTGTCCCTCTGATTTCACTGCTGAGAGAGTTCTTGAAATTTTGGGTGGTACCTGGACGTGCTGTAATGTTCTCCAGGTGAATTCAATAGAATTAATGGTCAGCTGCAATCAGAACCAAGGCATTGGGTTGATACAGTAATAATAATATACATGCATAATGATAAAACTGATATATTTAAATAAAACATTACAATTTTGTCCATCTCCTCATCCATCTTGACAGGAGGGCGATCCTGCAGAACAGGTAAAGCTTTTCCCAGGGCAGTAACAGGACCATCCCATTTTGCCTGAAATTTTGACTGCAGCTGTGGAAACAACTTCAGAATTAAATATTACTTTTGTGGCAATCACACTGGAGCTCAAACAGGCGCTGACTCTTCGTGAGCTGAGCCAGGCAGCCCCGTGCAAATTCCATCACTCCGGCAGGGTAAGGTAGGGGTCCCTTTCCCTCTAATTGTTTTTTCCAAGCTGCGATTTCACAGCCTGTATTGTTATTTCCATTTGTCCATTTGATTGTGGAGAGAAGAGACCAGATGTTGTGTGACAAATCATAGCTATTTGCAATCTGTTGGAATTCTTATAAATTGTACCGGGGATCATTTTCTGATAACTGATCCTGCAATCACTTGTGCACGTGCATCACTTAGAGCACGAGATGTCCTATTGAAGATTGTGGATCTATTCATGTGCCTCAATTAAACAAGCACCACGGGCATTTGTGGGAACGTTTGTGGTGGGAAATGCGCGGATATTTGGATATTTCACCGTCAATTTACATTTCATCAAACCCCGCGTTGCTGCCGCGCCGTAAAACTTGAAATCGGCTCACGGTTTTTTATTATAATTAGGGTACGTGGGGCTCAAAATTTGGCTGAAGTTTATCCTGCAGCAGAGTGATCCAATTTTGTTTACTAAATCGTAATTCGCAGCGAATAGTTCCTTCAGGAAAGCGCATCCAGCCCGGCCCTGTTATCCATCTGTTTTTAGGGGCTGTGCCTAATCAGAGAAGTGGCCTCACTGCCACACTGAGAAGAATGAAGTTGGTTCCTCTGTAATTGAAAGTATCAGTAGTAAACTTGGCTGGAGCTTGATTAATGGTGTATTAAAATCAGAGTCTTCGTGGTGAGTGCTGGATAAGGAGTTTTGGGCAAATTACTTGGTTACTGGGAAACCTTTAAATTTTAATCATGGAGACACTTCAGCATCATTAGGAACTGAAAAAGACAATGGGCACTGGGAGGAAGTTATGTGAATTGATGTGCTTTTCAATCTCTTCTTCTGTGGGGCTGTTGAGAGATGCATGGGCTGCAATCGAGGATCCTCTTGCTCCCCATGCCCCTGATTGCTGTTGTTATAATTTAGTGTTATCCAGTTCTTTATGATCATGGAAATCAGATGAGTTAATCGCAAAGACAGAAGGTTTTAGCATAAGAAAATGTGGTTTAAGAGCCTGGATTGTCCCTGCTGGGGGGGGAGAGGCTGTACCCTGTGTCTAGAATGAGTGAGAATAGCAAAACAGGCTCTTTTACACACATTTATTGTTTGAAGCATTAATAATACAAATCTCAACCCCAAATTTACACCTCACTTTGAGATCCATTCTTGCCTAGAGAGTGTGTGCATTCCTGTGCCATGTATGGGGTCATGTATGTGGTACCTGTGATTATCTATCTATATATGTAAAATATTTATTATCTGTATTTCTTATCCATGTTCATTATCTATATTAATGAGCTATATATTTATTTATATTTACAGAGATGTGAGGTGCTGCAATAGCACTTTGTGAGGATCCACATGGGATGCAAACCTCTCTCCTGTCTGACAGATCCATTCAAAGGGTGCCAATAAAGCTTGGGGAACTCAACCCCTCACATCTTTTGGTCCAGCCTGGGATTTTGGAGCAGCTCTAAGGATGTCAGGATCTCATTTTCCAAAGTCATGGAATAGACAGGAAACACCCAACATACACAAAGTGACAGCAAGGGCTACAAAATTCCCCAGCTTTTCCAGGGAAGCATACAATGGAATTGGGTTTATAAAGTGACCACTGTAACGTAAAGTCATTTGTTTGCCTCCACTGCTCCTGTGGGAGAACTTTTCTCCTGCCTAAAGATGTTATTGAGACATATTTTTTAATAGCCTGAATTTAGTTATAGCCTGTTCATGTTTGCACCAACCTTGCCTAGTGATTTCAAGCAGTTTTAGCCAATTCTTCATTCATTTTACTGCTAAATTAATGACTTTGTTTCTTTCTCATCACTCAAGTGAGGTTGGACATTTTCCTGAGTATCCCTTTTATATATTTTAATGAATTTTCCTCCTGCCTGTGAACAGAGTGCAGCACTAAGCAGCCCCAACACGGTGGTTATAGAATAGTGGGAATATTTTCCTGTTTTTAATGAGAATTTTATTCCTTCCCTCTCATAAGATGCACCCACCATTTGTGTTCATGGGGCTGTTGCATCACTGATTTATATCCAGCATATCATGAAATCTTTGCCTTCTTCTGTTTCCAAAAACAACCTCGAAAATACCAATTATTCACTCCTAAATTCCTGAGCTGGAAGTTTTGTACTACTAAAATGTTATCCTACTTCTGTCACTGAAGTCCCCAGATCATTTCATTTACCTGTCACCTGATATTCCTTGGAGTTGGCACTGCCTTCTAAATTCATGTCAGGAAAAACAATTTAATTGGTGCAGTTGCATCCTCTGTCAAATTAATTACCAAAATTGTTAAATAGGATCAGTTCTGACACCTGAGCAATGTAGGATTTGCCCAAAGTCACTTTGGAGTGCTGTGAAGGAAAAGGTCTAAATCCCAGTGAGTTTTTCAGAGGAACATCCATTTTCTTCCTAAAGGAAAATATGTGCTAGGAAATTTTAGGCTGGGAAAAGTGGTTTATTACCAGCAAAGACAGAACTTGCTGCAACAAAATATTTGCAGAAAAAGAAACTTCTTTTTTTGCAATATCTGCACCAATTTTTATTGGGGAAGCTTGGTGGGAATGAGATCTTTTCCTGGGAATATTCCATTCGCCCATTTCTTGTTGATGCAGGTTAGAAACTTTTTTAAAATTAAGGAAATTTTCATGTAGGAAGATAATATTTACCATCCAAAAATAGCCACAGGCTGGAATTTTTTGCCACAAAAATTGTGGCAGACCAAAATGTGAGAGGAGACACATCCTGGAATGGTGAGTTGTGCTTTTTAATTTTTTTTTCTTCTTCTTTTAATAGATAATGTGTACTCAGGAATGGAGAATAGTGGAACAAGTCCTAGGGAGGTTATGAATTTAATGGAAGGGGATGAAGTTGTTGGGGGAACATATTGTTTATTAAATTTCCTCATTCAGATGTTTATTGTATGATTTATGGTGACTCCAGCTTATTATGTGCCCCTTTTTAATTTACCACATGAAGATTGTGCATATGTGTCCAACCAATTAATATCTCCAGAACAGATAAAAACTCTGGGAGAAGCCCCTCTGAGCAACCAATTTACCTTTGTTTACAGTGCAAGACTTAAATTTCACCACTATCAGGTCATTCCATATCTCTATAGCAGTAGAATATGGAAATATGGCATGTGCAGAATGTTATTTCACAAATATTTTTGATGTTCAGGATTTTAAAGGTGTTTACAGGAAGTTTTGGATTTCACATATCTCATTTTACCTTTCCACAGCCCAATGGTGAGATGAGAACTGGAGAAAAATCTGAGGCCTCTAAAAATGCAGTGCTTATCTAACGTAGATTGGATTTGCCATATCAGCCTTCCCTTCCCTTCCCTTCCCTTCCCTTCCCTTCCCTTCCCCTTTTAAATTCAAATTTTGGAGCTTTTGTGAGGAAATCACTTTCTGAAGATACATTTCTGCATTTGAAAGACAGTGCTGTGCATCACCAGTGTGCCCTGGATTTGGAATTCATCTCATGCTGTAAGTGAGGCCAGGTGCAACTGCGTGTTCAGTGTTTGCAACGCTGCTTGAAAACCTGTTTCTGACTGNCCCCTTCCCCTTCCCCTTCCCTCTCCCTTATCACAATTATTAATATTAGTAATATTATCATAATTAATTACAATTATTAACCAGGTCTCCTCCCCACCCCACGGAGAGGGAGGGAGCAGTGGCTCTGTGGGATTCAGTTGCTGGCTGAGGTTGAACCACCACAATCTCCCTCTCAATTTCTTTGTCTTCCTTTGTCACCACGACACCAGCAGAGGAGAGGAATCAGGAAAAAAAAAATAAAAAAAATTTGATTAAAGATCCATCACAAATTAATGAACAAAAGTGTAATCCTGGCACTTCATGCTAGAATGGAGCATTTTAAGANTAAGGAAATTTTCATGTAGGAAGATAATATTTACCATCCAAAAATAGCCACAGGCTGGAATTTTTTGCCACAAAAATTGTGGCAGACCAAAATGTGAGAGGAGACACATCCTGGAATGGTGAGTTGTGCTTTTTAATTTTTTTTTCTTCTTCTTTTAATAGATAATGTGTACTCAGGAATGGAGAATAGTGGAACAAGTCCTAGGGAGGTTATGAATTTAATGGAAGGGGATGAAGTTGTTGGGGGAACATATTGTTTATTAAATTTCCTCATTCAGATGTTTATTGTATGATTTATGGTGACTCCAGCTTATTATGTGCCCCTTTTTAATTTACCACATGAAGATTGTGCATATGTGTCCAACCAATTAATATCTCCAGAACAGATAAAAACTCTGGGAGAAGCCCCTCTGAGCAACCAATTTACCTTTGTTTACAGTGCAAGACTTAAATTTCACCACTATCAGGTCATTCCATATCTCTATAGCAGTAGAATATGGAAATATGGCATGTGCAGAATGTTATTTCACAAATATTTTTGATGTTCAGGATTTTAAAGGTGTTTACAGGAAGTTTTGGATTTCACATATCTCATTTTACCTTTCCACAGCCCAATGGTGAGATGAGAACTGGAGAAAAATCTGAGGCCTCTAAAAATGCAGTGCTTATCTAACGTAGATTGGATTTGCCATATCAGCCTTCCCTTCCCTTCCCTTCCCTTCCCTTCCCTTCCCTTCCCTTCCCTTCCCTTC
>VZRX01019603.1:16930-27725 GCA_013398075.1 Notiomystis cincta
GACACCAGCAGAGGAGAGGAATCAGGAAAAAAAAAATAAAAAAAATTTGATTAAAGATCCATCACAAATTAATGAACAAAAGTGTAATCCTGGCACTTCATGCTAGAATGGAGCATTTTAAGAAATCACGAAGTGAGACATAAGAACACTAGAAAAGTTTGGATTGGGGCATAAAAATTCTTTGGAAGGCTGTGTGCTAATCAACAGCAAATGTAAGGATCCCTTGGGCTGAAAGGGCAGTGAGTGGCTGTATTTTTTATACCGGAGTTTTTCAATCAGCATCTTCAGAACGTGGTTTCTCATTATGGTAATGATGATGGGATTAATTATCACCATGAGAACGAGTGATAATGGCACTTTGAACTGTGTTTGTCACCACGTGACTCAGGCTTTGGATTGTTTTTTACATTTCCAGGTTGTGTGGGCGTGGAGAGGTGGCTTTGGCACTGGAAAAGGGCCCAGCTGGGCAGGAGATGTCCCAGGAGGACAAACACCAACCTGGCAGCCTCCTCACCTGGTTGCATTGGGATATCTCCAGGAAAATAATTGGAATTAGTCCTTGGGATTAACATTCAGCTGCAGCAAGTGGTTTAAGTATGGTAAGTGTAAATAAATGTGTGTTTGCTTTCTAAGAAATAGTGTTGTCACATCAGCCAAATTTCCAGAATTTATAAAACAATTATCAGATTTAGGAAGTTTTTTCTGCCCGTGCTGGAGAGGGAACATAAAGCAGAGTGGTGGGAAAAGAGAGGCAAGTGAGGGCATTTCTCACCCTGGGAATAAATCCATGAATCCCAGAACATTTCCCTGCAGCAGGAGCAGTGTGGGGTGGCTGGCAGAGCAGAGCCCTGAGCAGAATACCAAAATATTGGGTATTTTCCATTTGTGAGCTGTGCCCAGTGAGCATTTTAGAGAAATAATTAAACAGAAAGTGAAAATATATGGAGATACAGTGGGTCACTGAGAGCTGTTGGGGATTGGGAGTTTGTGATGTAATCTGGCTTTAGCTTGGGATGTTCAGCTTTACAACCAAACTGTTCCTAAGTCACAGCATGGATAATTCCAAAAAAAAAGGGAAACTTCTGGTTCTTCTGCATACACCTGATAAATTTGTTGATGAAAGAATTACTTGGATTTTTTTGTAATTAAATTTTAGCATTTATCTTCTACTTCTGTGACTTCCAGAAGCCATTTTTTGTCTGAAGACTTCACTGTTTGTTGCAATTTGTTTTTGTACAAATGGTTTCCCACGTGGAAGAATGTGCTCTGGAACTTTTTCCTCGTAATTAAATTAATTCAGGGGACATGTAAGCAGCTCCTGGTGCTCTTTAGCTTCTCTTACTTTAGTAACTAATTAATGTACAACTGACACACACGTACTCAGCTTTCATAATGTTATCTGATTAATAAGCAATAACCACCTCGGTAAATCAAAATTAAATGCCTACTTATGGCAGTGAGTTTAGAACCCTCCTGCCTAGAGAATTTCCATTGATTGATTCATTAAATATTTCATTGACAGAGGAAAAGAAGAGGGAAAAAAAAATCCTCATGAGCAGCTTTGCCTTTTGTTTTATGGAGGAAGTTTTATTCCGTTGGTTTGCTGAAGAGGTAAAAGTTCTGCAAAGGGTTTTGGGTGGCTGAAAAATCTGCTGAAAGCAGGGATGGGCCATGCTCCAGGCAGTGCTGGAGAGGGAAAGAGGGATCCCAGAGCAATGCATCACTCCCTGAATTTATGAGCCCATTTGGAGGGTAATTATGACCCTGTTGGAACCTCCCCGTGGTTTCATGAAAGGTACTGGGAGCTTGATAAGGGTGAAGAGATAAAATATCTCTGAGGAGCTGGAAGAAGGGAGGGGCAGCCTTCTCCTGCAAAGGCAAATGCTTCTAGAGGAGAAATGTAAGCCCTTAATTCTCAACAAAATTCACTAAATCCTGCTTTTCCCATGGACCTCCCAGTCAGCAACATCAAAATGAGATGACAGCCCTCGGGTTTGGTCACATATGGAAGTTTAGAAAAGAAGTGCTTTTCAAAACTATTCTTTTTAGGGGGAAGCTTTCCCTTCCATCTATACCAGATTATTTTGCCTACTTCCTGATGCTTAATGAAAAATGCTATTTAACAAATATGTTGTTTTCTACTGCAATGAAACTAGTCCCAGGTGAGAGATACAAATTCAAGATTATATTGTTATTTTTTAGAAACACCTCTCTCATGAACTTACAGGTGTACAGCCAGGTTCACCACTCAAGAATTAAATTTGTTTCTCCAAGATTTTTCATAAGTTCCCATTCAGGTTTTTTGGACATTTTATACCCATTAAGTTGCACAAAGTGTTCATTACACCAAGATACCTTGAACAATGAAGGTCAAGTGTGCAGCAGGATCAGTCCAGGGAAGGTGAGACTGGGAAGGCAGAGGGTTAATATTATATTTTACTTAGGAATAGAAATTGTTTTTTACAGAAAATGAGGAGTGATTGCATGATAAACAATAGTTCTTTACTTTTCAAATGTAACAAGTTAGAGAAAATTAAATTTTTTTTGTTGATCTAGTTTTTAATGTTTCTTTGACTTGGCCCTTATTTACAATCTGCTTTCCATCTTTAGCTTTTTTACCTGGTGGAAGGCTATTCATTGTGAAATAGAATAAAATCAGTGAAACAGAGTATGCAAACTGCATTTCAGTTCATGGCAAGCCTCTGCTTAGGGTAAACTTTTATAAAAAAAATGTTTTCTTCTCTGAGCTCACTTCTACACTGAGGAGTTTCTGGCTGTAAAAAAAGCTGTTCTGTGGACCAGAGTCTAACACAGTGATTTTTTTTTAACTGTACAGTGAAACTTTATCCTTTTGTCGCTGCGTTAACCTGAAAACCATAAAGATACATCTTCGTTTTCCTTTAAGCTCCTTTTCCCAGTCATTCCTTTTTAACTCATTCCTATAATAGTCTGTTTTAAGCAACGCCACTGACAGCAAAACCTATGAGGGTTTTCAAATTCAATAACCAGGCCTGGAAAGGAGGCATCCCTCATCTCAGCTTCAGCTGAGTAACTGCAGATCCTTAACATTACCCTCTACACTGGAGGTCTTGGGGGCCATCAATCTGCTGGAAAGGCGCTGACAGCTCCGAGCGGTTCCGCGGCGTCTGAGCCGCTCCGGGAGCTCTGAGCTCAGCGCCACAGCCCTGACTGACGAGCACAGGGTGACAATTCTGCCCCTGCAGCGCTGGGCACACCTGCTGGGCAGCTCTGGAGAGCGGCACAGCTTTGCTCCTCGTCCTCTTGTCGCCGGGGCGGGGAAGGGCTGGGCGGGAGGATGGAATCGCTCGCCGCCAGGGAAGTGGGAAGGGGTTTGAAGGCTTTGTGGAATGGAACTGGGATTTGAAGCTGGGTGGGCTCTGCCTCGTCCTCCCACAGCCCCCAAACACCTTTCTGCACTCTCAGGTTCCTGATGTGGGAATTCTGGGATCACTGAGGTTGGGAAAGATCTCCAAGGTCATCAAGCCCAAGCTGTGTCCAATCCCCACCTTGTCCCCAGCCCAGAGCTCTGAGTGCCACCTCCAGTCTCTCTTTGGGTATCTCCAGGGTGGGGACTCCAAACCTCCCTGGGCAGCCCCTTCCAATGTTTAACAACTCTTTCCTTGTAAAATTCCTTCTGGAGGTGGTTTGAAACAATTGCTCTGTGGGCTGTCTCTGGGTCTGGCACTGGCCAAAACAGAGCTGGGTGTCCTCAGCAGGACCTTTCCTGTGTCATCTCTGCCTTTCCCTTCCTCTTGAGCAGGTTTCTGCCCAGCTCACAGACCACCTGCAAAGACACGGGACTTATTTTGGAATCAAGTTTTGATATTATGTAAATTAAGTTCCCCTATTTTTCAGTTTCCACGTTCTCTCTTTGTTCCTCTAAATGAGCTTTTAACCATGTGTACAATAATTGTAACAAGGATACAATTGTTGCAATAACTTATAACAATGTTACAATAATGTCCTCATATACCATTTCTATTTTTAACTATGCCAAAGGAAGTTGAGTGCACACAGTAGGGAGATTATATGAATATATTGTGATTGTGGATGTGTCCCATTTATTCCTGGACCTGATGAATGTTTCCCTTGCAAATATGTGAAGAGGATGCATCCTGATGTTTCTCACAGTACAGACTAAAGCCAGGAGTTTAAGGCTTTGTGAATCAGTTAAATACTCAAAAAGCATCAAAATGTAGTGGGAATTGGATCTTTAAATCCCTTCAACTACGTTCTTCTGCCTGAAGAATTCTACCAATAATTTCTGCCAAGTAGGAATAATTTTTAGATTCAAAGAGAGACTTGCCTTGCCATCCATCCATCCATCCATCCATCCATCCATCCATCCATCCATCCATCCATCCATCCATCCATCCCTCCCTCCCTCCCTCTGGTGCCTTTTGTGCCCAGCTCCTGCCTCCTCCCTCCGGAGCCGCTCCCGTTCCCTCCGCGCACGCCAAGGACGATTCTCTGCCCTCCGTGCGGGGTCACGCGGACGCTGAGCGGCTCTGGGATGTTGATGCCATTCTCCAGCTCAGTGGAGCTTCTCCCCCAGCAGCCAGGATGTGTCAGTGACACGGTGGCACTGCAGGAGGGCTGGCACTGACCCCCATCTCCGAGCGCTTCTCTGCGATACCTTCGGGCAGAGCCGCTGAACTGCACGGCAAACGAGTGCTCCAAGAGTGGAGCACACACTGGTGGCTGCAGAATCCTCTCTAATGCTCGAGTGTTTTTCTTCCTTGAGAAAAGATTAAAGAAGAAAATTACATTGGAACTGGTGGAGGCATGATCCATGCTCCCCTGATTATATGGAAACATTAAAATATCATCAGCATGTTAATTTTATCAACCGAACTGGATGAGATTTATTCCACTCTCTTATCTATTGCATTAGGCTGGAAATACAATTTATTCTGATGGTGGGAATGTCAGACAGAGAGACCAAAAACATCTGGACATCTTAATAGGAGACAAATTTTCTAGGATGTACATTGACCCTTTAAAATTAATTCTGCTAATAAAGAGGCAGGAATTTCATGGCCTATTCATCTTTCCAAATCGAGCCCCAGCTCTTTATTGGGGTAAAACCAGGTGGGTGCAACGAAGGTTCCTTTGAGGACTTGTGGTTCTTATGTCTTTTGATGCATACTTGAGAATCAAATACAATAGGTTATTAAATAGAAATAGAAATAGAAATAGAAATAGAAATAGAAATAGAAATAGAAATAGAAATAGAAATAGAAATAGAAATAGAAATAGAAATAGAAATAGAAATAGAAATAGAAACAACATCAGATAAAAACCAGCCATTGCAAACTACAGGATTAATAAAAATCTCATGGAAAAACAAGGTATCTTAAACATCCTCCAGGTCTGCATTGGTGGATTTTCTTTCTAAGCATATAAAATCGTTATTAATTAAAACCAACCGTAAAGAAAATCTCAAAAATAAAAAACTCCTTGCTCATTGGAAGATAGTTTCAGTTAAAAAAAAAATCTTGCACTGCAGCATGTAGATTATCCCAGAACCTTCTCAGCCCGTGGAGGAGGGCGAGTGACATTTCTCCTCCCCCAAGGTATTTGGGAGCCTTGTCCTGGCAAGCAAGGACACACCTGCGGCTCTGTGCCCGCCTGGCACGCTCCAATTCCCATTTTCCTGGGAGCACAGAGGAGAAAAGCAGAGCAGTGAACTCTAAATCAGAGCATCCCTTTCACACTGCTCCGGGATGGCTGCGTTTCCATGTGGCTTTCCCTGGAAGTTGCAGGCTCGCCCTCAGCAATAACTTGATAATTGTTCTGGGAAGAGACTCAGCACTGCTATCTTATGCACAAGTAAACAGACATCTATAAGATTAAGAATTATATGCCAGGGCTTTGACACAACCATCAGTTATGCCAGATGCAAATAATTTATTCTTTGTCAGTTCAAATACACAGCCTTGTTTGGATGGCTGAAATTTATACTGGCACCAGGATGCAGCATGGTGTTATTCCAGCGGGGTGTCAAAACCACAGAGATGCAGCTCAGATGACCCAAAAAGAGGGAGGAAAATGTTATTTATATTTTCTGAGGGTAACTCATCATTGTTATGTAGTAATAGGTGACGTAATAACTTCTCCTTGTTGGGTGATGATATGTGGGGAGGCCCTGGCACAGGGTGCCCAGAGAAGCTGTGGCTGCCCCTGGATGCCTGGAAGTGTCCCAGGCCAGGTTGGAGCACCCTGGGACAGTGGAAGGTGTTGGGGGTGGAACGAGATGAGTTTTAAGATCCCTTCTCAAACCCAAACCTTTCTGTTATTCCATGATTCCATGGATCCTCCTTGACAAGGAATCATGGAATTTGTTTAGGTTGGGAAGGACTCTGCCTACCAGGATCCTAAAGAGTTTAGGTTTTCCAAAGGAAAGGAAAGCAGGTGGAGAAGGAGCCTGAGTGAAATCAAACTGCAGTTCTGTGAAGCAGTGCTCAGGGTGCTCAGGGTGCTCAGAGGGTGCTCAGAGGGTGCTCAGGTGTTTCCTCAGCTGTGAAACAGAACACACAGAGATGTTCAGCCAAGATGTATCCACTGGGGAGTCATTTCTTGGCCCCGCCTTACAAGAGAGACCCTGAGGGGCTGGACCGTGTCCAGGGAAGGGAACGGAGCTGGGAAGGGGCTGGAGAATTCCTGAGGGAGCTGGGAAGGGGCTCAGCCTGGAGAAAAGGAGCTCATGGGGGACCTTGTGGCTCTGCACAACTCCCTGACAGGAGGGGGCAGCTGAGGGGATTTGGGATCTGCTCCCAGGGAACAGGGACAGAAGGAGAGGGAACGGCCTCAGGCTGGGCCAGGGGAGNCGTAGGGTTGGTCCAGGGGAGGGAAAGGTTGGATTCCAGCAGGAATTTCCTCATGGAAAGGGTGCTCAGGCCTTGGCAGGGGCTGCCCAGGGAGGTTTGGAGTCCCTATGCTTGTAGGTGTCAAAGGAATTCCTGGGGGTGCTCTGGGCTGGGGAAAGGGTGGGAATTGGGCACAGCTTGGACTCCATGGGCTGGGAGCTCTTTCCCAACCTCAAAGATTCCACGATTCTGTGAGCCACTTTATGCACAGTAAATCCAAACACAACTCTGGGATTATTTGGCACCTTAAACATTGAGTTAAAGTTTGGTGAGGCTGTCAAACAACCTGTTTCTGTGCCTTCAGCTGAGAATTCTGCTCATTTTACAGGAGTTCAGCTCACAAGGATTTACTGGACAACAGAAAAAGTGGAATTTGAGCCACACATCCTAAGCCGAGCTCATAACAGCCCCCATTTCCAATAACAAAACCAGCAGTGACAGTGATATATGGCTTTTTTTATGAGACCTGATAACTGATGGATATGTGATCTTATAAATGCTTAGACAAACTAATGCACATAATTATATTTTCCATTTGAAGTCTATTGCTCGGCATTCTAATACAATATCATTAGTCGGAATGGCCACAATGATACAGCTTGGGCAGTTTGTCACAGTAATTACGGGGTGATTATTTTTGACTGGAATAAAGATTTCAGTTTTAGTATGGTAGAAAGCATAATCACAAATTAGAAACAGTCTCAGAATAAAGAAATATCAGGGAGAGGGACTTTAAATATGGATTATAGTGCAATTCGAAAACAATTTCTTTAAAGAAGTGCACTCATTTGGCTGGAAGTGGGACTACTTTTAGGTTCATGGCAAGTTCTTTCCCAAAAGGATGACAATTACCTAATTAACAAGTTCCTGTGTGTAAGGTTTTTGTAAAAGGGAAAATCTGGGCGACGTAAGGGAGGCCTGACTTGTAATTTACATAACTGCTAAAATGGGCTTTGTTTTTTCAATCTACAAAAAAATACATCATTTGTCTTCACCATGTTCAGGAGGGTTGATTAAAGTAGACACTGTCCTCACATCTGTATTGAAAACTGTATTAATCAATTGATTAATCACGAGGCATTAATCAAAATCTTCCTTAAGTGTTTTACTTTTGGAGCGGCTCTTAGTATTTTCTATCAGATTCCTTTTAAGGTGTCCATTATAAAGATTAAATTTGGGTGGTAAATATTGAGAGGTTGAAGCACACGTGGCTTTCCCCTTGAAGGTCACAGCCATTGCTCATTAGTGTTACTTTTAATGGGATAAGAAGCAAAAGTTTTTAATATGTGACTACATCAATTAATCAAACCCACATTTGATTTCCTATCCAGTAAGCAGAAATTTCTAGTGGTGTAAAACTTTGAATACTTCAGGCTATGCTTAAAAAATATTCCGAGAATTTAAGGAATTTAAGCTGTACATGCAGATATAACGAAGTGATGCTCTAATTATAACTGCTGTTTTTTAAATATTCCGCTTTACAAATATTGACTTTAAGGTATCCTGGACAGTTTTCATGAAGGTTACATTTAAATAATCTTATTTTCCCATATGGTGAATGAATGTCAAACTTCAGACCGCTGTCACAAAGCTTTCTAGAAGTTATTTTTGAGTACTTAGTGAATTCCAGTGAGCCATAGAGGACCTTTGCAAGGGAGCTGATCATCTGAGAATTCCACTCTGTTTGTTTTTGCTCACTCCTGTTTGTTTCCTCGGTCTGAAACATTAAATACCGGTACTTTTGGAAGAAGCATCAATTGCAGCACAAAAGAAAAACGCTGATTACAAATCTCTTCACGTGCAGGAAAATGTCTCTTCATCTCCCAGTCCCTCTGTGAGTGATTCTTTAAGAGAGATTTACTGAATCCTTGTTGTGGCAGACTGGAAATACCTTTTTTTCCTACTGATTGTTTTTTCCATGGGGGAGAAAGAAATTCATAGGGGAAACACCAAACCCAAGCACATGTTATTTGTATTTATTTGGATTTTACAGTACACCAAAAAACATGCATCTGGCATTCCCATCACCTCTGGCAAAAGTTTAAAGAAAGAAGAAATCAAAGCAGAACAAATGAAATCCTGCAGCCACTTCCCTTTGCCTGGAGAAGCTGCCTGAAAAAAATTCCAGTGCTTTTCCAGGTAGTCCTGTACCCAGAGAGTGCCAGCTACTGGTTTTACACTGCTTCCAGCCACTCGATTTTAGGGGATGGCTTCAAGCTGAACAAAGTACAGACAGAGCTCTATTAAACTTATTAAATTAAGGGATATTTAATGATTTGAATGGCAGCAGCCCCTGAGGCCAGGCAGCCTCAGGACCCCCTCGTGCTGCTGATTCTCAAGGAGAGTCTTGAAATTTGGCAGGCAGAGCATCCCAGGAGACCCTCAGGAGTCTGCAAGCAGACAGGGCAGGCTGGGGACAGGGACCTCCAGCCCCCTGGACCCACCTGAGCCCTCTCCAGGCCTGGAATTACAAAGGGAGGATCTCCTGGAGCTGTGCTGGGAGGGATCCAGGGCTGCTCTTGCATTTCCATTCCCACTGGAGGGAGGAACACGACCTGGTGATGGGGGTTCCCAGGGTGTCTGCAGATGGGAGCAGCTCTGGTGGAGAAGGAGCCTGGGGAGAGGAGGTTTGGGGTCAGCCTGGCAGGGAGGGGGTGATCCTTTGGAGCTGCTTTGGAATGGGAACAGACCCATTCCGAACCAATAGACCCAGGCTGCTCAACTTTGACCTGGCAGCCAGTGATCTTTGGAAGTTGAGGTTGGGCCACCTCAGCCTGGGATTGAGATTGGCTTTTCCTGCAGGAAGGTGACCAAAGTCTGGATCAGATCTCTGGGCAGTGCTGGACTGCCCTGTCCTTCACATCCAAAACAAGAGCTTGCTTTGGGATTTTAGAAATATCTATTCAGTTCAGTTTCTACAGAACAGCCTGGGGCTGGTGTTCCCAGAGAGCTGAGTGTGCTTCCAGAAACAGTCACAGCTGCTTTCACGTGGGCTGCTCTTCCTAAAACAGCACAGAAATGCAGCTGGAACAGCCTGGAAAAGGGGCAGGACAGTGGGGCAGGTGATGGCTGGGAAAGGTTTTAACCATCACAAAACCCCAGAATGGGTTGGGTTGGGTTGGAAAGGACCTCAAAGCTCATCCCATCCCACCCCTGCCATGGGCAGGGACACCTCCCACTGTCCCAGGGACACCTCCCACTGTCCCAGGCTGCTCCAAGCCCCATCCAACCTGGCCTTGGACATTCCAGGGATCCAGGGGCNCCTCCCACTGTCCCAGGCTGCTCCAAGCCCCATCCAACCTGGCCTTGGACATTCCAGGGATCCAGGGGCAGCCACAGCTTCTCTGGAAAAGCTGTTCCAGGGCCTCCCCACCCTCAATATAAAAATTTCTTCCCAGTATCCCTAACCCAGCCCTCTGGCAGCTCAATGAGATGCTTTTCCCCAAGGCTGACCATTAAATGGGAACCTTTACATGTCTTTTCTGGTCATGACATGTCCTCCAAGTTAAGCCTGGCCTACTTTACACACCTGAGTTTACACACCTGAGTGGCCACTGCATTAAAACTCCCGGTAAAAGGTAACTACAACATTTGTCCTGCACTGAAAATCCTTTGTCTTGAAGTGTTTTGTGCATGGAAGCAAAGGAAAGAAATCCAGAAATAGGGCACAGAATTATAAGAAACCCCCACACCCCACAATTATAAGAAACCCCCTAAAATTCTTACAAATAATCTGCTTTTAGGGCTGTGTTCAGGGTTATTTGAATTTATAACCACAGCAGTAATACAAGATCCTTCCTGCCCCTGCCGTGCCTTTTTCTTCCAACATCTGGGTGAGCACAGGGATTCCTCTGGATGTACTATTAACACATATTTGTTGTTTTTATTATAATAAACATTATTAT
>VZRX01019604.1:0-43367 GCA_013398075.1 Notiomystis cincta
TGGAGCAGAACTGAGGGTGTTCCCACCCCAGGGCTGTGAGCTGGAACTGGCAGTGTTCCCACCCCAGCACATCCTGAGACCCTCCTGGAGGGCACTTCCCCGAGGCACTGTCCCAGGGCAGCCCCTGCAGGGACATTCCAGAGCACCCCAGGGCCCAGCTCCTCGTGCAGCTCCAGCCCCAGTTCCCACAGCATCTCCCAGTTCCTACAGCATCTCCCAGTTCCCACAGCACCTCCCAGTTCCCACAGCTCCAGTCCCAGCTCCCAGTCCCTTCCCCCAGGACCAGGGACAACCCACGGATGCCTCTCTGCTGTGACTTAGGACCCAGTCAGTGAGAGCAGCTCTGTGGGACTGTCCCTGTGGGGACACAGCTGTCACCTGTCTCACAGGCACCCCAGACCTTGGGAACTCAGGACTGGGGTGCCAGGAGCCTCCTGCCAGCAGACCCAGACTCACCTTCTCTGCCTGCTGCCCCTCTGCCTCCGTTTCCATCTTCTCCTCCTCGGCTCCATCTGAGAAACAGAGAGGGAAGTGTTCAGAACTGCCCCACAGCCACTCCCCACACTCTCTCTGTTTTGGGCCTGACTAAAATCTGCTCTTCTCTGCCAGTGCCTTCCAGAGTCCCAGCACTGAGCTCCCACAGAGCAGGCTCTCCAAGCCTGCCCTGTCCAGCCTGGCCTCGGGCACTCCCACCTCCCTCCAGCCCCAAACCAGACCAGACAGGGCCGACTGCTGTGAGAGCCAGACCAACACGAGGACAGAAGAAGAAATAACAAAGAAAATGAATCAGGAGTCACTGCCCCACGTGCTGGATGGATGCACCCTGTAGCAGGAGGGGTGGAAGAGCTGGGAGTGCATCCCTGTGCTCTGGACACAGCCCTTGGCAATTCATTTCTTGCTTTATAAAACACTGGTTTAAGATGTTCCTGTAGTGACAGCTGCTTCCAGAGATCAGGGGATAACAACCAGCCACGGAAACACCATGGAGGTGGCTGGATATAGCCCTGATATTTTTTGGGATTGCTCAGAAGTCCAAGAAATCCCAATTTATCCACAGCTCTGCAAGGAGGGACAGGGGGAAGCACAACCTCGTGGTCCTGGCCCAGGATTTCACAATTTAATGTACAGAGGCATTAAAGGAGCTTATTGAGATCCTGGACTGGGGTGACAAGGCCTGATCCATCTCTAAGCTTCTGAAGACATCAGCTGGTGCTGGGGGTTCATTTTCAGTAATCCTCATTTTCCTGCTAATTCCTGTGTGCTACACTGAGGAAAAACAAGGTATGAAGTGTTCTCCTTGAACAGCAACAGTTCTGTGGAGAAATTTTTACACAAGTCCCTGCCATATGTAAGAAAAACCAACTAAAATGTCTGACTGAAGGGTAATAGCTTTCTTCTTGGCCTATTTTAAGATGATAAACCCACTTATCTGAACTATCTGCCACCATAATTCAATTTAGGGAGACTGGGGACATTCTTCCTCACAGGTTTTATCTCAGAGTTAGGATTTAGTGACCCAATAATGTCATGGGGAAAATCTCGATTAGATTTTGTCAGACAGCTCTTTCAAGCCCAGAAGCAGAGTTCCAGACTGGGCTTAAAAGTGTCATTCCTCCCAGGAAAGGGAAGGATTTACAAAGAAAGCTGGATTCAATCCTTTCAGAAAAAAAATAGGTGAGACAAAGTGCAGTGCCCACATTGGTGGAACTCAAACCAAAAAAATACAGCACAGAAATACCTAAATTCACATTTTTGGGTGGGGAGGAACATCAAGATCATCCCATTCCCTCCCACTGGCCCAGGCTGCTCCAAGCCCTGTCCAGCCTGGCCTTGGGACACTGCCAGGGATCCAAGGGGAGCCACAGCTGCTCTGGCCAAGAGAACAATCCATGGACCATGGGAGCTGCTGAGGGACTGCTGCTGTGGAAAAGTTCACAGCATCCCAGGATCCCTGAGGCTGGAAAAGCCCTCCCAGCCCATCCAGTCCCAGCTGTGCCTGATCCTCACCTTGTCCCCAGCCCAGAGCACTCAGTGCCCCATCCAGGAATTACTGGGACACCTCCAGGGATGGGCACTCCAAACCTCCCTGGGCAGCCCCTGCCAAGGCCTGACCACCCTTTCCATGGGGAAATTCCTGCTGGTGTCCAACCTGAGCCTGCCCTGGCCCAGCCTGAGCCATTCCCTCTCCTCCTGTCCCTGTTCCCTGGGAGCAGAGCCCGACCCCCCCAGCTGTCCCCTCCTATCAGAAGAGTTCCAAACAAACAGGACATCCCAGAAAGACAAATTGTTTCCCATCCCCTCCTCAGGGAGGATCTTCTCAAGGAAAGGCACATGGAGCACCTCGAGCTGCCCTCAGATCCTCCCTGGTGTCAGGACACATTGATGGACACCTTCCAAACCCAAATGCTCCTTCCCATTCCCAGGGACACCAAGATTATTGCAAACATCCTGATTTAACCTCCCTTCTCTGGTTCTGGCTGCAGCAATAAATGTTAGGTTAAAATTAGGCTGACAACTTCAGACAGGTTGTAGTCAATGGGTTTGAAAAGTGTTTTCCTGCCTCAGCTGCAGAGCCCTGATGTGCAGTGACAGCTGCTGGCTGCAGCTCCCAGGGCCACCAGGTCCCATGGGAGGGACAACAGTGCAAGGGACAATGGAGTAAATTAGCAGTCATTAGTTTGGGGGGGGAATGAGTTTGCCTGGGTGGAAGCAGGTTGCTCAAAGTCTCCCAGAATCTGTGGGGCTGGAAAAGATCCTCAGGACCATCGAGTCCAAGCTGAGCCCAATGCCCACCCTGTCCCCAGCCCAGAGCACTGAGTGCCACACCCAGGCCTTCCTGGGACACCTCTGGACTCCATCATCTCCCTGGGCAGGTTCTTCTAACATTTAAAGCCCTTTCCATGAAGAATTCCTAAGGAAGTACCTCAGAATAGTAGAGTCCAGTAAAACTTAATCCCGAATTCCAAAATGAAAGGATCAAAGACAGCCCAAAACATGCCTGACCTTCTGCACAGCCATGACAGAATTGCCCCTGGCACAGACACAAACACAACTGTACCGATTTTCCTGTGTGATCTAATGAGCTTAATGAAAATACATCCCAGAGGAATTGATCAGCTGGAGATCTGTGTCCCTGGGATAATGGGAGAAGCCTTGACTTTAAGGAGAGATCCCCTGAAATCCCTTTCCCCTGTACCAAAGATGCTCTAGAACTCTCTTCAGCAAGTTTGGTATTGCACCTTGCAGGATGTGGGAACCAAGGATCACAGGATCCCACAATCATCAGAGCTGGAATTCACCTCTGAGACCCTTGAGTCCACCCTGTGCCTGATCCTCACCTTGTCCCCAGCCCAGAGCTCTGAGTGTCACATCATGGCCTTCCTGGGACATCTCCAGGGATGGGGATTCCAAAGCTCCCTGGGCAGCCCCTGCCAAGGCCTGACCACCCTTTCCATGGGGAAATTCCTGCTGCTGTCCAAGCTGAGCCTGCCCTGGCCCAGCCTGAGCCATTCCCTCTGCTCCTGTGCCTGTTCCCTGGGAGAAGGGACATTTCTTAGGTCAGGAAGAGGCAGATGGTTGTGAGCCACCACAGGACACCTCTCAAGGGGGAAAAACCACTGGGAGATGAGGAATCATCACCTCTCCAAGCCCCTCTTTCCAGCTGAATCAGCAGGTATTCCATTTCTGTGGAGGTTTGTTCTGCTCTGCACATTGCCTCCGAGAACACTGAGCCCTTTGTTCTAACACATCAAGAGCCTGAAGCTCACTGCCCAAGCCCAGTGACTTCACAGAGAACTTAAATGGACTTTAGGTCAACAAGGAAACCTGTGAAACACCTCCCTGCTAAGAATTCCCTGCGTTACCAAAGAGATGCAGGAGCACAGACCTGGAACCTCCGCTGTCTTGAGAGGAACAGACAAAGCTCTACAAACAAGAGAGGAGCCACCTGCCCGAGCTGCAGCTCAGCAAACAGTTTAAGATGCCCTCCAGACATCCCAGACTCCTGTGTTCCCACTGAGGCAACACACAACCTGTCACAGCCAGGCTGGAATATTAATATTTAACTGGGAGGAAATACACAACTGCTGTGGAAACATCCCAGCTCTGGGTGTGATAATGAGGCTGTTACCTAAAACCCATCATTTACATTTCCCACAATAAATCAGGGCTGCACAGCCACCAGAGCTGCCTCTGCTCCTGCTCACACAGCCCAGGGGCTCTGCAACAGGGGGGCTCCATGGGGAAGCCTGGGGAGCTGGAAAAGCTGCTGGGGGAGCTGGAAAAGCTGCTGGGGGAGCTGGAAAAGCTGCTGGGGGAGCTGGAAAAGCTGCTGGGGGAGCTGGAAAAGCTGCTGGGGGAGCTGGAAAAGCTGCAGCAGCTTCTGTGTGAGCCACATGAATTCACCAGGAGAGGACTGATGGGCTCAAGCCCACAGTAGGGCAGACCCAGCCCCCGGACACACCCAAAGCTAAGGAAGAACTCCAGAATCCTTTGGTTTAGGAATGTTTCCATCACCTCAGAGTGCTCAGCCTAAAGAGCAGGAGAGAAATCTCCCTGCCAAACATGACTAAAATAACTTCTGTGTGTATGTGCCCTCCTTGTGTGAGGTTTTCTGGTGTGTGTGTGAGAATGGATCACACCCATGCACAAAATGGTAAATTTAACCATCCACTGGAGCCATTTACAGGTGTAGGGATGCAGGAAATCCATTCCCTCACTCACTGGCACAGAGCAGCTCCACCCTGAGGCCCCCAGGACTGGTGTCAGTGGAAATACTTGCTGAAGTAAGACCTAAAATGCTCAAGTAATCCCAACACAGCCCCTTCAGAGGCTGCCTTGAGAAATCAGTGTCATTAACCAGCTCTGGAAAGACATTAACAAGGACTTCCTAGAAATTATTAAGCACCACAGGTGTGCTGGATATTCCCCTCCTCTGGAGCTGAATCCCAACCCCAAGCGCTGGATCCTCGTTTGCTCCCCTCAGGCCATTTTTACTGACACAGCTGCAGAGCAGCTCCACTGACTGTGTTCCATGACCTGCACTGGGGCAGGACTCAAAGATCTCAGTATTTACTGTGGGGAGCTGTCTGAGAACCTCAGAGCAGCTGGGGCTGCCCCTGGATCCATCCCTGGCAGTGTCCAAGGCCAGGCTGGACAGGGCTGGGAGCAGCCTGGGACAGTGGGAGGTGTCCCTGCCATGGCAGGGGTAGCACTGGAGGGGCTTTAGGGTCTCTCCAACCCAAACCCTTCTGGGATTCTACAAAAGCAGGAGACAGAGTCCACCACACTCAGCACAGCACCTGAACCACTCCAGTCTTCTAACTCCACTGAAGCCTCACTTTATCAACTTAAAAGGAATTATCACCAGCTTTTAGAAAAACTAACAATGAAGACTTAGAAGAGGAGATTCTTGGGTATTAACTTAAGCTCCTCCAATCTGTTCCAGTCATTTTCCCTTTTCACATTCCATATTGACTATTATTCACTGATATGAAAGAGTTTTTAAGTTATTACGGAGCTCTGATATAATTTTATTTTTGAAATATAATAACTAATGAACTTTAATTCTAGTATGGAACCTTAAGCAGATACTTTTATTTCTCCATAGCTGCATGTAAATATAAAGCCAGCATTCTGTGATTCTATTACAAGGGATGGAGGGACAGGACACAGGGAATGGCTTTGGAGAGAAAGAGGGCAGGGCTGGATGGGATGTTGGGAAGGAATTGTTCCCTGTGAGGGTGGGCAGGCCCTGGCACAGGGTGCCCAGAGCAGCTGTGGCTGCCCCTGGATCCCTGGCACTGTCCCAGGCCAGGCTGGACATTGGGGCTCACCTGGGACAGTGGAACTGTTCCTGTCCATGGCAGGGCTGGCACTGGGTGATCCCTGAGGTCCCTTCCAGCCCAACATCCTTTGATTCTCTGACAGTGTAACAAGCAGTGAACTTGGAGCCCCATCTGGAGCCCCCAGGAGATGTTTTATCCCTGCCCACCGCCCTGAGGAACGATGTCCCTGTGTCTGAGCACACCACGGCCACAGCCCAGGGGACGGTCCCTGCCACGGATACTCGGGGTCCCTGTGCCCCCCGAGCCCAGCTCTGGGGGGTGGGAGGCACCACAGACTGCTGAGTGACCCAGTTCACTCGGGCTGAGCAGCTCCCCCAGGGAGAACCATCTGCTCCTGTCCTAATTTATTCCATTAGTCACAGCCCAGCACAAATCGCATTAGGGACACCGGGGCAGGGCTGGAGCTGCCCAGCCGCTCACTCAGCACCGACTGCGGGCTGGGCTCTGCCCTCAGACCCCCTGACAGGCACTGCAGCGCCCCAGCTCCAGCCTGGGCCCTCCACAAAGGGCCAGCAAAGGCCAGCCTGCACCCTGGCACTGGGGGAAACTCCCAGGGAGGGGCTGCAGGCACAGAACAGCAAATGTGTTCAGGACAGCAGGGAACGGCCTCAGGCTGGGCCAGGGCAGGCTCAGGAGGGACAGCAGCAGGAATTTCCCCATGGAAAGGGTGCTCAGGCCTTGGCAGGGGCTCCCCAGGGAGCTTTGGAGTGCCCACCCCTGGAGGTGTCCCAGGAAGGGCTGGAGGTGGCACTCAGAGCTCTGGGCTGGGGATGAGGTGGGGATCAGGCACAGGGTGGTCTCAGTGACCTGGGAGGGCTTCTCCAACCTCAGTGATCCTGTGCAGCCCCACAACCCACAGTGACACCTGTACTGGGAAACATGGGAAAGGGAAAGGGGAACAAAGACTGGTAGAAAAATTTAACTTAGGCTGACCTTACTTTAAAATAACTATGAAATTAAACTCAGCCCCAGATGGAGTAACACCGAGATTTGGTTTATAGCTGACTTGCAAATAAACCCCAAAGCCTTGTCCCTCCAGCAGAGCTTCAATGCCTGCTGTCAGCTCTGAGGAACAGGGAGCAGCAGATATTCCAGATGTTTCTCTTCCCTCTCCAGCACACAATGCACACCATCCCAAAGCTCTGAGCTGCCTCGTGGCAAGTCTGTCCCACTGAGAGATGCAACAGAAGGGCTGAGTGGTTTGTTTGCTTCTTTTCTATTTAAAAATTTTCTTGATGATTTAAATGGCATTTTGAAATCTAATTTACTGAGTAGTTTTGCAATGGACATTAAGTGCTATAAATAGCAGCCCTCCATGGGCAGCAGTTGATAGCTGAAGAGCACCAAACACAGTCTCTTGTGATCCCATCCCACAGTCTGGCACCCTGCTCGTGTCCCTGGCTGGGGTGACAGCAGGTCAGCTATGCAATGCAGGAGCACATCCCAAATCCAGCCTCCCAGTCAGGCTCCATCACATCCTGCTCAGCTCTACCCAAAGCCAGACGTGCCTTTTCATGCCCAGTCACTAAATTCACTAAAATCATTTGTGATAAGCTGAACAAAGCAGGAGCCAACAGTGCTGAGAGGAAAATAGCAGTGACAAGATGGCAGATCTGTACCCAAATGAGGAGGGCAGAGCCTGGGAAAGCCGTGGGTATGGAGTAACCAGTGTCTGCTCCTCCTGCTGGGGAGAGCCAGGAGGCTCCAGCAGAGAGGGGCACACAGGGCTTCCCCTCCCAGGGAGCTGCCTTCACACTGCAGAGCAATGAGGAACCAATTTGCACCAGGCAGGGTTTCAGAGAAGAGACTTAACAGCAGAGTACTTGCTGAACACAGCAGAAATGCAACCAGAGCTGGTTAACACACACAGGTAATGCCCAGCAGAATGCCAGCACAACCAGAGCTGGTTAACACACACAGGTAATGCCCAGCAGAATGCCAGCACAACCAGAGCTGGTTAACACACACAGGTAATGCCCAGCAGAATGCCAGCAGAACCAGAGCTGGTTAACACACACAGGTAATGCCCAGCAGAATGCCAGCCCAACCAGAGCTGGTTAACACACACAGGTAATGCCCAGCAGAACGCCAGCACAACCAAAGCTGGTTAACACACACAGGTAATGCCCAGCAGAATGCCAGCCCAACCAGAGCCAGGACTGGATTATCACGTGCCAGTCCAGCACTTCACCAGAAATTCCTCTCCTGCTGCCTCCACAGTGAGGAACACACTCAAGAGCACCACACTGACCCTAAAATCCACTGCCCCAAACCCTTCAGTCTGCTTTAACACCACCAAGGCAGCGTCCTCCAACACCCCAACTAATGCAGTATCTATCCTGCTCTGCTGTTTTTGGTCACCTCACTCTGTGCATCCCAAACAACAGCACTTCCACACGGTGAGAGCAGGAAAACAACCCCCCAGTACTCCAGGTAATCCTAAATCCCTTCACTCAGCATCCAAGCCAATCCTGCAGCGAGCAGAACGACCCATCCCTTCTCCATCCTCCATCCCCCCAGGAGCATGTGCTGCAGGAGGTGAAGTGCAAAGGCAGAGCCCCAGGGGAGCCCCAGTGCAGGCTGCAGCACTCACCCATCTTCTCGGGCTCCTCGGGGCCGGTGCCCGCGATGCAGCTGCTCTCCAGGCCGTAGGTCGGGTCCACCTTCCCGGAGGCTCGAGCTGCCTCCTGCACCTTCTTCACGTGGGCTTCCACCAGCTCCAGGGGCACCTCCTCTCTGACCCGGGAGAACTCCTCTGTGGGACACGACACAGCAAATGGCACATTCTGGGGACTGCAGCAAGGCAGTCACAGCACCTCTCACTGCTGGGCAGGTAAACCCTGGGACAAAGGGAATGCTCAAAGAGCTCAGCTCTTCCTTGTCACATCAGCTAGGTGGTTTTGTCTCTCAGATGTGGTAGAAAAGAGTCTCTCCCCAGTTATAAAAAATTGTGTTTTATGTGGAAGAACAAGGAAAGAAAGTTCAGTCCACTTGAGACTTGAACCTTCTAGTGCATGATGTCCCTGCCCATTGCAGGAGGTGGAATGGGAGGTCCCTTTAAGGCCCCTTCCAACTCAGTCCAATCTGGGAATTCTAGGATCTCTGGCAGATAACTACACATAGGTAAACCAGGAGAACTGCAGGATTCACACTGGATTTACCCAGAGCTGCACTGGTGACAGTGGTCAGAGGAACAGCAACCAGCAGGTGCAAACACACCAGGAGCAGTGAGGGCAGAAGGGAACAGCAGCCATTCTTAGGCACTCAGTGGCCTCTGAGCCACTCTCAACTTCACACAGAATCCCTGGGTTGGGAGGCTCTGGAGATCACCCAGTCCACCCCCTGCCAGGGCAGGGTCACCTGGGGCAGTGACACTGGAATGTGTCCAGGGGGTCTGGGATGTCCCCAGACAGGGACACTCCAGGCCCCCCTGGGCAGCTGCTCCAGGGCTCTGCTCCTCCATGGCAAGAGGCTCTTCCTCCTGCTGAGCTGGAACCTGTTGTGTTTTGGTTTGTTCCACTGTTCCTGACCCTGTCACTGGGCAGAGTCTGGCACCACTCTCTTGGCACACAATTTGAGAGATGTGTGTGCATTGCTGGGATCCCCCCTGAGCCTTCCCTTCTCCAGACTGACCAGGCCCAGCTCCTGCAGCCTCTGCTCATCTGGGAAATGCTCCAGAGCCCTCAACATCTCTGTGGCCTCTGCTGGACCCTCCCTGTGCTGAGGAGCCCAGAACTGGACAGGACACTCCCGCTGTGCCCGACCAGGGTTCCAGGGGTCCCAGGAAGGCAGAGCCAGCGCTGGGAGCAGCAGAGCACTCCCCCATGACCTGTACCCGGGGATGTCCTGCCCCTCCCTGAGGGCTCTGGCCCGGCCCTACCCAGGGCGGCCTTGGCGGCGGCCGAGGCCACGCGCGGGTCCACCACGGAGGCCAGGAAGGCCACGGTGCTCATGACGGGGTTGCCGGACTGGCTGAAGGGCACGGGCTGGTAGGCCAGGGGCCCGAGGGAGGCGTCCGAGTTCTCCAGGTAGGGATCCTCGATGGGCAGCCGCAGGAAGTGCAGGATGCACTCGTCCTGCGTGCGGCTGCCCACGTGCTCCGACACCTTGTTCCAGTCGTCCTTGTACATCTCCAGCGCCTGCAAAAGGCAAAAGCAGCGCTGCACACCGAGTGCCCGGGCCCGAAAGGCTGCCCAGGGCTAACGGGCTCCCTGCTCTGCTCAGCGTGCTGCTGGAGCGACACACGGGCACCAGGCAGCTACCAAAGTCTCCTTCGCTGGCATCAAAACTATCTGCTGAGAAATACCAGCACTTCCCCGGGGGCTCAGTGACTCTGCAGGCACAGGGATCAGCACAGGAGTGGATGCTGTTACTGTATCAGAAAGAACTGTCAGAAGAATTGGGATTTACCAGTGTTGTCACAGTAGGTGTTTCCCATTGTGCTTCCACAGAGAACTAAACCTGCCTTTCCCACCAGGTCTCACAATTCTTCAATTCCCATCCCTCCCGAGGGCTCTCGTGTTCCCTCCCTGAACACAGGAAGCTCTTTGGGGCAGGAACAGGATCTGTTTCTCACATACGGACTGGCTGTGATGATAAATCCAGTTTTTAGATCCAACAGATGTTATGGAAGTGGAAAAGCATCAAACCAATACACCAGGGGAAAAGAGGGAAATCTATCCCCCATCCTGAAGCCAGGAGAGAGAGTTCACCAGGAGCTGTGCACCAGGGTGAGGGCTGTTAACATCTGGGCTAGCAAATCATTACTGGGTAGATCTTACTTTCTGATAAAGTAAGAACTTCCAGATCATATCAAAGATGTAATTCTGAATTTCATTAATTTTTAAACTTACTCAAGAAAAGTCTTAAAACAATTCAACAGCAATGAGCTACTGAAGGCCCTGCACTAATTCCTGAAAAACCAACACATTAATCCTGTAAAACCTTCCAAGTCACAGCCTAATAAATTATTACTCCTTAACAAGCCATCTTTTTCCCTGAAAATTGTTTCAGTGAAGCATCTGGACAGTATAAAATAAATACTGACATATCCTGAACCATTAACTTTTACATTTCTAAGAGGATTCATGGTGCAGTCACCCAGAAAAGGCAAAAAACCATTTGTTATTCTGGCAAAAGATGTTCAATGTGAAAATGAGTTTTCCCAAGTAAATCTCTCCCACAAGGCTGAGAACTCCCAGAAATCTCGACCTTCAGGGTCAGTCTCAACCTCCCAGGCTGATTTAACTCCCAGAGCAGGGAGGGAGACTCTGAGCTGGGCTGGACCTGCTGGAGGTGCGAGGAGGAGATGTCCAAGGGGGAGAGCAGAGCACACAGGGACACAAAGCTCCTGGGCTGGGGCTCTCAACACTTCCCAGGGCCAAGTGCAGATCCACAGGGAGCCATCAGCCTCCTCAGGGCTCCTCCAGCTGGGAAGGGCCCAGAATGTGTGACAACAACTTCTGTGGAACACCAAGGCCAGGCTGGACGGGGCTTGGAGCACCCTGGGACAGTGCAAAGGTCCCTACCATGGCAGGGGTGGGTGGATGAGCTCTGAGGGCCCTTCCAAACACTCTGGTTTCTCTGGGAGGAGAAGTGGTTTAGTATTTGTTCAGTGAAAACAGGAGCTCTGAGAATTCTTCAAGGACAATTGGGACCTGAACAGGGCCCTCAGGCACGTGGTGGCTGCAGAAGCTCAGCTGAGGCCATGGAAATGCTCCTGCTTGCAAAGATGGGGAAGCAAACTGGCTACAAGGACACCCAGTTCAATCCAAAGGCACCAGAGCTCCAACATGGACCCAACTGGAGGAAAATGCCCCAGCTGCCTCAGCAGGCAGCACTTGCCTGACCCAGAGGGATTTAAGCTTAAACCTGGCTGAAGGTTCAGGTTTCACTGCTTAACTTGAGGTGGGGAGGAAATCCCAGAGTACCTCCAGAAAGGCTCTGGTTCCCTGCTCCTCCCCTTCCAGCAGCAGGGAAGGGACCAGCTGGGTGGGGAGAACCCCCTGGAGCAACACCAGGAGGGCTCTGGGAGCTCCCAGGGGAATGAACCTGGGCTGGGCTGCAGGGACAGCCTGGTCCCCACCAGGGGAATCAGCATCCCCAAGCCCTGCTGAGCCCTCCCTCTGCCCCTGGGATCTTCCCAGGCTTCCAGGAAATGACACTGCTCAGCTCAGTAGGTCACACTCGAGGGAGATATTTATGCTCAGCCTTTATTTCCCTTCCCCTGATTTCCTCTCTGGCCTCTCAGCCCTGTCTCCACTTTGAACCCCACTGGCACATGAGATCAACTCTGCTTCTCAAGCCCCAAATCTCTGCTTTCTGCTCCTTTCTCCTTGCCTGTCTGTTGTTTTCCTGCCAGACAAACCCTCGCTCACAATAAATGTCCTTCCTAATAAAAAGCTGAAAATGCACTTAACTCTGCCTGAGCTGTGGAGGCACAGAGGGGGCTGTGCAGGGAGGCTGGTTTGGGTTTGGGGAGGAAGACTCTACTTCCTCCCCCAAATCATTCAGTCAACAGGCAGAAGGCCAACAATTATTTCAGATAGGATTTATTATTTGGAACTTCACTGCCTATCTATTTGCCCAAAGCTACCCTGAGGATTTAATTGGACTGAGCTGGCTTGTTACAGCTGAATTACTTATGCTTGAACTGATATACTCTTTACTGATTTATTCATAGAGCAAATCCACAAAAAAGGAGGAAAAAAAACATTATTAATTTAAACTCATTAAACAGAATTGCAATCTCAAGATTTAGGGGGGTTTGGTTTGTTTTAAACACAAAATATATCACTGGATTATTTCACTGGGCTACAATGTAAAGTTATGACCCTAAGCTAAAAACACACAAACTGATGAATTTTAAATAACAGAATTATTAATATTAAATATTTAAATAACACATTTAAATAAATAATAAAGGAAAGAAGTCAGTATATCAAGGCATTAGCCTTGCTTCTCCCTACAGGAATGCCATGGAAAACATCTGAGCTGTTGACATCCTATAAGCAGAATTTTTCCATGTGCCAATAGAAAAGTATTGGCTAAACAGTGAATATCAACCTAAAATAAATAGAAAAAGAAGAGAGATTTTGGCTGTTTGATGACCACACTCCATATGTGTGAAGGCTGAATCACAGCTGCTGATTTGGCACTGACACAGGTCCATCCTCCAGGCTTTTTCCCAGGAAATTAACTTTTCAATAGGCTTATTGACACATGGGAAGACAAAAAAAAAGCTGTAACAACCAAGCAATTGCAGTTTGCTTTGAGCTCTGCAAGTAAAACCCAACAAAAACAGAGCCCCAAACTGGAATTCTTAGAACTCTGAATCAGTTTAAAAGAACGAAATCAGCCATGCAGCCTCTCCATCAGGAAAGTGTTCCTGTGAAAGCAAAGCTGGGGAGAAGATCTTTTCTTTACAGGAAGTGGCAGCACTTTAAGTTATCTCAAGCCACTGAGATTCTCCTTCTGCTGAAGCAGAGAGGAACAACTGCCCCAATGTGAGAGCCCAGACCAGGCTCCTGCAGCTCCTGGGAGGGTTTCCATCCCCACTGCAGCTCCAGGAGATCCAACCAGCCCCTGTGCTCCAGAGCTCCTGTGAAGCCACCTGGGGACACAGCCTGGAGCAGCTCCTGGAGCCCTTGGTAAGGTCCCTCATGGAATCATCTCAGGGATAAGGAACAGCCCAGGTGCAGCTACAGGGAAAACAAGGGGGAGATGGATGGGATGAAGGAGCTACTGAAGAACTTTCCTTCTCAGTGGCCTCAGCTGCTTCTCAGCCTTTTCAGCTTCATACTGAGCTGTTTCCCTAAGCTGTGGCATGGCTTGGAAATCAGAATTTCCAAGCATTTATTGGAGAGCCAGGCAAACCTTTACCTGAATTATTTAGCACTGTTTGAATTACTTACGTTATTTCATACTGCCAGTGAGTCCTGCTGAATGCAAACACCTCTCTGCACTGCAAAACCTGTTCCTGACTTACACAAAGGTCTTAAATGCTTCATTTCTGGCTTGCAGGTCCATGTTAAACCTTAAACATGGGCAGCCCCTCTCTCACACAGATGCTCCTGCCATCCCTCTTTGGCAGCAACACTCTTACAGCCATGATGGCAATGGTCACCTAACTCCAAAAAATGCACACATAGATTTTTAAAGCCTGAACTCTCCCTCCTGGTTTGGCCTCATGAACTCACCTCTAGCAGCAGCAGTGTCTCCTGCTCTGTCCATTCTCTGCCAGCACTTGCACCTTTACTCTGTGAAAGACAGGAGGGGAAAGAAGGTGAAACACAGGACTCCTTGCACAAAACCCGGTAGAAGAAAACAGGAGAAGGTGTTGTTTGATCCACTCAAACCTCCCAGCTGCAGCTGAGCAGCCCCTGGTCACCTCATGCTTTAGGTGATTTACTCCTCAGTGAAGGCACAGCTGGGGTTACACATCCCAAATTCCTGAGCTAAAGCAAAGGCATCTGGCAGCCTTTGCTCCCAGTGATCTGTGCCTGCACACACAGCAAAGAGGCTTTTCCTGAATCATAAACCTCCTCTGAGTGCTGAAGGCAGAGTGGGCTGGGCATGGTGTGGGCTGGTCCAAAATGACTTTATTTATCTCCAAGTTCATCAGTAATTCAGCAAAGAAATAACTCTTCACAGGGGGATGAGCTGTGTCAGGAGGCAGAGCAGTTCCAGCAAGATCAGCTGCCCATCCAGCAATCACCTGCTCCAAGGGCTGCTGCTCCCAAATCCACCCCTCGTGGCAAACTGCACAGATTGGATAAAAATTCCAAACTGATGGGGGGACTTCCCCTCCTGTGACACCCTGAGCCAACACAAAACCAGCTCAGGACCTGCTGCTAAGAACATCAGCACCACTGGATGGCTCTGTGCTAGACTGAAAGGAAGGAGCTGTTTAGGATAATAAATGTTATCTCCAGATGCATTTCAAACAGCTCATTAACCCACAGAGAACATTAATCAACGTGAGTCACCCAACTGCTGCTGTCCACAGCCAAAACCCCCAGCACACAGGCACCAACCAGGGAAATCTGCCAACAAACCTGCTCCAGTTCACAGCTCTGTAAACAGAGCCAGAGCCCAGAACCAGCAGCAGATTTATCAATCTGGAGAATATTTATACTTCCCTCAACAAGTGAAAAAGCCAATCCATGAAATGTGAGACGGAAGCAGCTCTATAAAAGTCCTCATCTCTAGAACTGGGTTGGGTCTGTGGGGTTTTTAAAGGACAGTCTGAAGTAAATAGATATTTCTTAGGTTTAAATAGTGACCTCTGAGGACAATGAACCAATGACATGGAATTAGCCTGCTACCACCCATGAGAGGCACTATCCAGCTCTGGAGATTCCCAGTTCCCACTGGAGGCTGTGCTGAGGTAGCACAGCATTCCCACAGCACCTCCAGGGACACACAGGGAGCAGGGAAAGGCAGGAGGTTGTGAATCAACACATCACTGCAATGATGAGCTTAATTATCCTGTGTAACACCCTGCAGTGGCCTCAGAACACCCAACCCAGTGGGAACTGGGCTCCCTGTCAGCCTGGAAACCCTGCTCAGACCTGGAAAACAGGAGAGCTAGAGATCCTGCTGGAAGCTCTCTGTGTGCTGGAGCATTGGATGGTTTGCTGGTTCTGAACCATTCCAGCAGGACATGCAGGAACACAACGGGTTTGGGACCTGAAGGCTGACACTGGACTGGTCTGGGAAGTTGTCCATGTCTTTGTTCCCATAAAATCAGAATTTCAGCACAACCTCCCATCCTAGTGCTCTGCACAGGGATGGGAGACACCTAAAGCAGGAGTGGGGGAGCAACACAGGTCACCTCAGTGACACAGTGGGGGACAGTGAGGAGCAGCAAAGCTCCCTGGAGCTGTGGGGACAGTCCCAGGACACTTGCCTTGGCCAAAGTCTTTTTGGAGTAGATGTCTGTGCGAAGGCCAAAGTTCTGCAGGTCAGTCGGCTTCTCCTTGTTCTTCTCAGGAAAACTCAGCATTTGCTGGGCAGCTGGAACCTGGGAACAGAAGTCACAGGGGAGAGAGGCAGGAACAGAAAGTTATCCCAGGTTTTCAGACCAACACTCAAGAGCACACGGACCAGACAGAGCTGACCAGAGGTTCCAGAGGTTACCAGGAGTCTCTGAGCAGTGTGGAGTGGCTCTGCAGAGCTGCCCCCAACACTCAGCCCAGCTGGCAGGGAAGGGGACACGTCCCCCAGCCGGGCAGTGGCTCCCCTGCTGCACAGGGCTCAGGCACTGGGGACAGGGCTCACCTGCGGGGTGCGGATGTGCAGGGGCATCAGCCCCGAGGGGGTGTCGGCCAGCACGTTGAAGTGGGGGGTAGGGGGGGGCCCCATGGCCATGGGGCGGCTCTCGGGGTCCACCTGGTAGTTGATGAGCCCCCACTGCTCCAGGAAGGCGTGGACCCTGTGAGAAACAGACAAATGCAACCTTTGCCACCGCAGCTCTGCGTGGGCTTCGTGCAGGAGGTGACAAAGGACCAAACACAGGCCCAGGAGCTTCTCCAGTCCTTCATTAATCCCAAAGAGCAAAACAAATCCCAGAGCAGGAGCTCTGTGCACACCTCAGGGCACTCCAGTGGGGTGTATAAACCAAAGCCTGACAGTGAGTCCAAGGACCCCGAGGGGCTGGAGCGTGGCCAGGGAAGGGAATGGAGCTGGGGAAGGTCTGGAGATTCCTGAGGGAGCTGGGAAGGGGCTCAGCCTGGAGAAAAGGGGGATCAGGGGGGACCTTGTGGCTCTGCACAACTCCCTGACAGGAGGGGGCTCAGGGGGGGTCGGGCTCTGCTCCCAGGGAACAGGGACAGGAGCAGAGGGAACGGCCTCAGGCTGGGCCAGGGGAGGCTCAGGGTGGACAGCAGCAGGAATTTCCCCATGGAAAGGGTGCTCAGGCCCTGGGAGGGGCTGCCCAGGAGGTGTCCAAGGAAGGCCTGGACGTGGCACTCAGTGCTCTGGTGGGGACTGGGCAAAGGCTGGGCATTGGAGGGCTGTTCCACCCTCAGCTGTTCCCTGCTGCTGCTGCTGCTGCCTGGCAGTGTGCAGAAGGCCCAGGCTGGCACCTCATGACAGCACAGACGTCCCCGGTGAGGTTCCTCCTGCAGGCAGTGCTGGTCAGGTACTCCTGCGGGTTCAGCCGGTACGTGTCGATCATGAAGTTCCTGTAGGCCAGGTATCTGCAAGACAACGGCCAGCACCTCGTGTGCCCTGCCCTCTGACACAGGGCACAGCCTGCACCTCAGTGCCCACTGCCCCAGCACCTCTCACTGACCAGCAAACACCAACACGTCTCTCCTGTTGGTGAAATTTCAGAGCCCGCACCAAAAGCGATAGGTAAAAGTGCAATTCACACTCTTCCAGACTCTTTCACTCTGGATTTTCCCTGTCTTTGGATCAGCAGCACATGGAAACGTGTTTAAATTGTAAATCACACAATTATCTCTTGTAACTTGGTCACTGACCAAATGTTGCCACAGCGGAATAGAAGCTGCAGGAAGAAAATAATGGGGTTTGATCTTCACATGGGAAACAGATAAAAAATCCTGTGTGAAGGAAAAAAGCTGCACAGAAAGGTAGAAGTGGATGGAACACTGCTGTGGCTGCATGTGGAGTTCTTAATGGATGAAGGGATGAGGCAGGAAAGGCTGCAGAACAGCAACAAGGAGAAGAAAAGATCTTTGAAAAGCACAGCACAAGAGCCCAGAGCCAGCACAGCTGGGAACAGCTGGAGCAGAAACAATCCCTGAGATTCCCATATTTCAGTAAGCTCCTGGAATACACTGATGCTTCCTAATGGAAATTATCCCAACTAACCTGCCACAAAATTATTGATAGCCCTGCTCTGTAGAGGGAACAAACCCAGTCTGCCAAAGCCAGGCTGGCACCATCCAGGCTGGACAGGGCTTGGAACAACCTGGACTATGGGAAAGGTCCCTGCCCATGGCACAGGTGGAATGAGATGGGCTTTAAGGTCCTTTCCAACCCAAACCATGGCAGGATTCTCTCAAGTGAGTATCCCATACAAAGCTGTGTGTAAAACAGTGGGTTTTAAGCAGATTTCTGCCTTTGGAAAATTCCTGGGGGGAATGTTTCACATGCAGTGTGTGAAGCAGCTGGGAACCAAAAATATAAATCATCCAGGCAAGGCCTGAGCAGGCAGATGCTGCAAGCACATGTCCCTGCCAAAATCCCACATCTTCCTCCTGACCAACTCATATGTGCAACTGGCTGGAAGGAAATTGCTGGAGTAGGTGTTTGGCTCCATGTGGGATGTTTGGGAGGCAAGAAACACAAAGGAGCTTCTTCCACAGAGGAATACTGAGGAACATTTCTGAATGCTCCAGGGGAGGAGGGGAAGAACCTGCCCAGGAACAGGTCTTGGCTGCAGAAATTAATATTTATTAGCAAAGGTCACATCACGAGGTGGAGGGAGAAGCCCGAGACAGAAACATCCCCAGGTTTATCCTGAAGGGAGATGGTTTTGAGCCACAACATGATCCATCAGCTAAACCCTGTCAGCAGTGAGAAGAGAAGTCAAGCAGGATTTAGTTCAATCCCTTTTCAGCCAGGGCCCACCCCCAGGCACTGCTGTCACAAGGAGGAACCTGTGTGAGCTCCTCAAACTCGGTGTTTTGGCCTGACTGTTCAGCTGCAGGGAACTCATCTCCATTCAGAGGGGTGCTCCTCTTTTATTTCAGAAGAAAACAAAGCCAGGACCACGTGCTACTCCTACAATCCTGAAAAGGCACCAAAAATAGATCTCCAGGATGACATGAGGACTGGGAGGAGCCCCCAGCCAGCTCCTCTACAGGCAATAACCAGCAGCAGCCCAGGGAGGAGCAGGAGGAGAGCTGATGTTGTGATGCCAGCTGGAAAAGGGCACCTGGGCCTGCACGTGACAGTCACAGGGGTGAGAGACCCAGGACAGAAACATTCCTTCCACATTCCAGCTGCCTCTGCCTCTGAGGAACCCCCACACCACGACCTGCTGAGCAGCACAGCCCAGGGCACAGGGCTAGAGCTGGATGCACTTGGCCCAGACCCACTTGGGAATGGCAGGAGTGGCACAGAGGGTCTGTCCAGCCCCTCCCCAGGCCATGCTGGGAGCCTGGCTCCAGCTGTGGGTGCTGTGCACTCACACCTGCAGAGGAGCTCTGGGGACAGACCACAGACTGGAAACCCCTGGGGCTGCCAGGCCCCTACCAAGCTCCTACTCAAGTCATGAATTTTCACCAAGTTTCTTAGGGCTTCGTCCAGGAAGGGCTGAAAGACTCCAAGGAGGAGCAATCCCAACTTCCCACAGCCCCATCCCAGTGCCTCATCTTGTCCAGAGTTCCAAATTCCCCTTCTCTCGAGCCACAAGCTGCTCTTTCAGCCTGACGTGTTTCTGTGCTGTCACAGGCTCAGGGACAGCCTGGCTGCACCCCAGGCACCTCCTGGGGCAGGGGACAAACACCACGAGGGCCCTGGGGAAAGGGAAGGCTCCAATTTCTGTTTCTTTATCAGATCCACAGCATCACACACCAACAGCCACACAATTCCAGCACAAGGACAGCCCCTGGAGGAATTCTCCTCTCCAGGCTGGGAGAGCTGGGAATGTTCCCCTGGAGAGGAGAAGGCTCCAGGGAGAGCTCAGAGCCCCTGGCAGGGCCTGAAGGGGCTCCAGGAGAGCTGGAGAGGGACTGGGGACAAGGCCTGGAGGGACAGGACACAGGGAATGGCTTCCACTGCCAGAGGGCAGGGCTGGATGGGATCTTGGGAAGGAATTCCTGGCTGGGAGGGTGGGCAGGCCCTGGCACAGGGTGCCCAGAGCAGCTGTGGCTGCCCCTGGATCCCTGGAAGTGTCCCAGGCCAGGTTGGACAGGGCTTGGAGCACCCTGGGGCAGGGGGAGGTGTCCCTGCCATGGCAGGAGGTGGCACTGGGTGGTTTTAAGTTCCCTTCCAGCCCAAACCATTCCATGAAATGCTGTGTATGAGAAATGCAGGGCCCAGCTGACACTGGGACAAGGAGGACACACCTCAAACACTTCCTGTAGTACTTGACTGAAAAACCACCTTGTAAAATCCCCAAAAGCTGCTTTGCAACCAGGCCAAGATTTGACACCAGGACAAAGTGACCCCAACCAGCCCAGTGCCACTGCCCACACTGACCAGCACACACTGGCACCCAAATCCAGGATTTTTTGGTGTGAAATCTCAGGTTTTAGGATCATTTTAATAGAAATAAGCTTATTGTTCAAAAGCCTTTGACCTTCTTCCTTTGCCCATCACCTTTCAAGATCAGTCTGAATAACCAAAGCCAAAGCAGAAACTTCACTCCACAGCCTGAGACAGGACCTCCAGCACACAGAAATACAGCATGGCACGAGGAAATAGGGAGGAATAAGGAGGATTACCCCATTTCTACTCTTTCATGACATTTTTAGGTAACTCTGGACACTGATCACATCGTGTACCACACAGAGTTCAAGAATTTGTTCCAGTTTCACTTGGGAGAAAGCAGTTTTATTTTACCTGGATAATCACTATTAATATCACTTTGGTATTTAAACTTTGATCTCTACCACAACAACGTACAAACTCTGTCAGTGGCTCTGTCCCTCCTTCAGGGCCTGCAGGAAGAACCAGCCTCACACACAGCCAGCTGTGTCCACAGGATGTATGGAATGGGAAGCTCCTTTACCCAGCACTGCCCACATTCACGTTTCACTCACATTTCTGGAGTCTTGGACTTGTTCTTGCCATTGAAGAATTCTGGAAGTGCCCGACGCTCAATCACGTGGATACTGCAAGAGAATCAGCTCAGAGTCAGAGCCTCAACAGCCCTGATTCCAAGGAGGAGTCCAAGCTGCAGCATCCTCCCTCTGCCATCAGGGCCTTCCCCTCAAAGTCAGGCTCTGAAGTAAAACCAAAAGGCTTTCAGAAGTAGAGACAAACAAATGAGAAGTAAAAGAGGAAGGAATTATGGTGGGAATTAGAGGGGAATCAGTGCAAGCAAGAACTGCTGAGAAGACAGAGTGAAGACCTCTGCTGTTTGAAATTCCTTTCCTCATCCCCAAGCCCTGAGAGCAGCCAGAAAGATTTAAGCACACAGCACAGGGGCCAGAGCTGAACAGGAGGCACTTCCTGAGCTCCATGCTGAGAGTCCAGGGGAGGCAGCTCCCAGACAGAGCCCCAGTGCCCTCTCACCAGTTGTAGTCGAACCAGGAGGCGTAGCTGGGGATGATGATGTGGTTGGTCTGCTCGGTGACATTGTCCTCCCCCGGGTCCATGGAGCGGCTCTGGTCGCCCTTGTTGGGGTCCTCGTCCTCCTGGGCACAGGGGACACCACAGCCCTCAGAGGGGACCCCCAGCACAGCCCCCCAGCTTTGTGACACCCCACGAGGAGGGAGAGCTCTGGCCCCTCTCTGTGCTCCTCAGAAGCCTCCTGTGAGCAGCTCCTGTCCTGCAGCTCGAGCTCCAGCAAGGCTCAGCTCCTGACCCCGAGCAGGGCGCAGGGGAGGCAGCACAACAGGGTCAGGACACCACAAGAACTGTACAGAACCCCTCAGGTGTTGTTTGAGCAACGTTAAAAATAACCAAGTGCCCACAGCCAGACCCTAAGGAGTCACTTGTATCAACAAAGGATCTTTATCTGGGACTGAACTCCCCCAAAGACAACAGGGCATCACTCTGAACACATTCAGGGATCTGAGCACTGCTAAAAATAGTGCCCAGCATGCCACAAATACAATCCCACACAGAAACTACCCCTGCAGCTCTACTGAAATGATCAGGAAGCCAAAGCAGGGTTTAGATTTAGTCCTAAAAAAAAAAAAAAGGCGAAACCTCTGAAAAACATCTCATCTGAAAAATGCTTCTTGGAAAATACTTGGCACCTGTCTCCTCATTCTCCTTTTTAATACACCAGATTTAAAAATACCAAATAATCCCACAGAACCTGGGGAGTTTTATAATAACAAACCCTCAGTCCTGTCAGTAACTGATTTAATCTTACAGATCACTTGAAAATTAGTCCAGGTGAAGTTCCTGACGGTGAGAGTAAGATCTTGACAGGACACAGGGAATGGCTTTGAAGAGAAAGAGGGCAGGGTTGGATGGGGTATTGGGGAGGAATTCATCCTGGTGAGGCCCTGGGGTGGATTCCCAGAGCAGCTGGGGCTGCCCCTGGATCCCTGGCAGTGTCCAAGGCCAGGTTGGAGAGGGCTGGGATCACCCTGGGACAGTGGGAGGTGTCCCTGCCATGGCAGGGGTGGCACTGGGTGATCCTTGAGGTCCCTTCCAACCCAAACCATCTGGGATTCTACAATCTCAGCTGCCACCAAATTTAGGAAGCAGCAGGTGCTGTTACCTTTCCTCCAGTCGCCACTGTCTCCTCATCCTGCTCATCTGAAAGGCAAAACCAATGAGAATTACACCAAGAAAACTCACTGAAGTGCTCCCGAGCCTTTCCAGCACCACCAGTGTTTAAATGGACAGAACATTTCATTTCCTTTGGAAGGGAAGGGAGGAGGGAAGCAAAGTGGATCCCACATCACTAAAGCAATTACACCTTTACCTATCCCAGACCTGGGAACAGGTAGGAATACAGAGCAAGGATAATTAGAATTTCTCGACACATCAGAATCCATAATTATTTCCTTTCCCAGTGTCCCAGATGAGCCTTGTGTAGGAGATATGGGATACAAGTTTGTATCTCATGTCAAGGCTCAGCAAAGCTCAGGGATTTACCCTGATTCCCAGTAAAAAATAAAAATTCTCCTAGAAAAGAGCTTGTATGTCATGTTAAAGAAATAAAAACCACAGCAGCCTATGAGGGAACAGCCTTGCAAGTGAAAAGCAGAGTGGGTACACTGGAGCCTGGACAGGTATGAAATATGAACTAATGCAACAAACCAGCACAACTAGAGATGGCTTTTAAAGGTGAGAGATTTAGAAAGACTTAGAACACTTGTGAAAATGCTGACTGCAAGCAGGATTTGAGGGTGAGCTGAGGGGCAGGAGCTTACCCAGGTCTGCCACGGTGCCTCCCTTGACGGGCGTGTTCTCGCTGTCCTTCTTTGGGTTCACTGCAGGAACAGGAGTGTGAGGCAGCAGCTCGGGGGGCTCTGCAGCCTGGCCTGCCCTCCCCGGGCTCTGCTGGCCCTGCTGCAGCTCACGAGGTCACAGGGGCTCTCTGGCCCAGCTCCCTGCACTGCCAGCCCCGGGATAACCCTGCCCTGCCCACCTGGGGGGCTCAGGGCAACCCCAAACCAAGGAAAGCCCCCGTGGAGAGACTCCCAAAGCACTCTGCTGTCAAGGAATTCTTTTTCCCAGAATTATTACTGCCCACATCAACACTTCCCTGTGAAGGACTAAAAGCACTTGACACAACCATTTAACATCCTTCTTCTGGGGACTTGGCAGGGAAATGTTTTGCTCCACATCTCCCCCAACATGAACAGGTGAAATGAAACATTTAAGTAGATTGCTGTAAATCTATTTTAAAAAGTGTATTTTGTAAATGTAGTTTTGTATTTTCAAAGGGCAAAAGGAGGTGAATCTGCTGCCCTTTTCAGCTGTTACCTCCCTGACCAGATAAATTTTGGACAGAGATCACCTGCCCCATGGCCACAGAGTATTTCAAAGATTTGAAATATATATACACGATTTTAATGCACTAATTTTTAACATTCAAAGAACCCCAAGTGTTTTCACATTTTACCATTTTTGGGAAGTACCACTTCTTCTATGTTGGGTACTGGGGTGGGATCCTCCATGTCCTTGGTGAGATCCTCCTGTTCATCCTCTTCCTTCTGCCCCCTCCTTTTCCCATACAGAGCTGCTTGTCTGGAACAGAGCAGGCACAGGGCTCCTGGGACATTGTGCAGGTACCAGGACTGAGGGCTCAAACCCTCCTGAGCCACCCTGGGCACAAAGGCAGAACCAGCCCCACACTGCCCAACTCAGGCTTCCCATTTGGAAGAAGTAATTCAGATTATCAGCTCATTCTTGATCAAGTTCCAGTTCTGTTTTATTAGAACCTAGCAGGTCTATAAACAAGATCTCAGTTTTTAGCTCTGAAGTGCTCCCTCCATACCCACACAAAACCCCATCATTAAATTTTTGTTTTGGCAGAATATTGGATTTTCTTCTTTTAAGAGCTCAAAGCAGCATTGGTAACTCCCCTAATCTGCAGGCCCCAAGTGCTGCTCTGGACCATTTTGGGTCCAAATGAATGTCTACTGGAACTCAAGCTGCAGAACAAATGTTGTTTCCCCCATTAAGGAGATTTTGGTTTTAGCTCCATGAAGGTATTTTAAAGTCTACTTCTCAACTGAAGCTTAATTAAATGCAGCAATCTATGGGGCTGCCCCCAAAAGTTGTATGTGCACCCCATGAAAGCACCACCAGTACCAGTCTGGGTTATTTTAGAAGCAGCTGAGTGACTTTTCCTTTTCTTCCCACTCCTGAGCTGCCACAGGCCCTGCCAGTGACACAGGACAGGACAGAAACCTGCCCCAGCTGCAGCCAACACATTTCCTGGAGGAGCCAAGGAACTACACAAACTGCTCAGGAATAACCCCTCCAGCCTATCCAGAAATAATTATGGAACCCCAGGTCACAGAGCTCTGCCCAACAAGCATTTCTCGAATTTCTTTCTTTTTTCCCTCATTTCTTTTCACCTCGAATTCCAGGCCTCTGGAAATTTCCAGACACTCACCCTTTCTTCCCAGTCTTTTTCCTGGACTCCACAGGAGTGGGGGGTGGAGAAGGGGAATGTTTCCTCTTCCTTGTACTGGCTGCTGCTTTCCTGTCCCTCCTCTCCGGGCTCCGCACGGGCTGGGGGGAGCAGAGCTTTGAGTTATTCCCAAATTCTGCCAGGGCACTGCTGCAGGCTGTGTCCTTCCTTAGCCCATCCCACAACAGGATGCTTCCCTGGGCACCCTGTGCCAGGGCCTGCCCACCCTCCCAGCCAGGAATTCCTTCCCAAATCCCATCTCTGGCAGTGGAAGCCATTCCCTGTGTCCTGCCCCTCCAGGCCTTGTCCCCAGTCCCTCTCCAGCTCTCCTGGAGCCCCTTCAGGCCCTGCCAGGGGCTCTGAGCTCTCCCTGGAGCCCTCCCATGCAGAGATAAAGGACATTCCTGTGCCTCCAGGTCCCCCTCAGCAGAGAACCACTCACCTCTTCATTTTTCATGGAGATCCTCTGGCGAAAACTCACGGATTTCCTGTTCTCATCAACCTCATAATCCTCTTCATTCATCCACTCATTGAACACATCTGTGTCCAAAATCCACTTGGCATGAACCTGCACAACAGGAGACACTGAGAGGCTGATGCTTTGGGGAGAAATAACCCCCTGAGAGACCTCCCAGGATTCAGGGAATTCCTGGAGCTTTACCAGGTCTGAATGTCCCAATCTCCCCCACTGGTTTCACAGACACTCGTGGCAGTGTCACAAAGGATGAACTCAGCTGACAGAATTCAACCTCTGCTCCTCAACCATTTCCAGTCCTCCTGAAGTGTGAGGTCAGTTCTCAGAGCTGGGACAACAGCTCTGGGTTAAGAGTGCTCTTTGATGCTGAAAATTACCCCCAAAACCTCCTGAATAAACAGATCCCTTGGCAGGTGTGCCACAAACACCAAAAAGTGAGGGAGAGTTGGCCATTCCCTGGAGAGACAAGAGCAACTGTCTGGATTTAAAATATCCACCTTCAGACAGTTTGGTTTGCACAGCTCAAAAAACTTCTGCTGCTTTAGAGCCATTTACACAATTTATTACTGATTTATTCATACTTCTGACAACTCTCTCTTACTGTTCCAGTAAGGTTTACACTCCCAAATCCTGTTTTCCTGTGGGTTCCAGGTTATTTCCTGGAGAGAGTGGAGTCTGAACAGACACCAAGGTGCTTCCAGCCTGAGCTGCTGTGAGTGCAGGCCAGCAGCACACACAGAGCACTGCCAGGCTAACAGGGCAGGAAAACCAAAGCAGTGCCAGCCCCCATTCTGGGAAATCTGGGAATTCTGGGCCACACTCACCTTCCACGGCTTCTCGGGAATCGGGGGATCCTCGATCTCGGCATCCACCTCGTTGGCATGGACCCAGGTGTCGTAGCTGAGGGGTCAGGAGAGAGAGCTCAGCCTCCTGCAGACCCCTGGGAGTGCTTTTCCAGCAGCTCTGGCACGGGCACATCCCACTGCAGGAACTGCAGGGCCTCCCAGGGAACAACCCAGCTTTGGGAAGTGGCCTCAGTGCAGAGCCAGGGCCCTGAGGCACAGCAGAATTAAAAACCCTCTCAGTGAGCCAGCCCCAGCTGCAAGGGCAAATCTGGGAGATCTGGGGCAGAGGCAGCTCTGAGCCAACCAGCCAAACCCTGCCATTAACTTCTCTCACTTTTTTCTGTTCTCATGGCTTCAGAGCAAGAGCCACTGGATTCCTGGAAGGGAGGAAGCTGCAGAGCCTGTCCTAGAAACCATTCATGATTTACATTCACTCTTCCACTTCATTCCCTCAAGAGTCTATTTATTAAGAAACTGCACTAGCAACAGCAAAGCCAAAACACTCTGTAACCAACACCAGGCACTGAGGAACAGGGAAAAGTCAGTGTAAGGGAAGATGTGCACACAGCATTCCTGGCTTTGACTGTACCTGACTTTATAAATACCAATACAACTTGACTACTGATAGAAATATAAAAATATTTAAAGGTTCTTCACCTGTAGGAATAAAAAAACCTCAGTGTGATTACTGTCTGCCCCCTCCACTGAAATTCCCATATGAGATACAGTTCCTGGGAATTCTGTGTGTGAACAGTAGATTTTAGTGGCCTGAAAAAGTTAATTAAATAGAGATCAATACTGGGTTATCAATTTTTTGATTGATCTTCCATAGCCTGGGCTCAGAAAGCAGTTATTGCTAATACATTGAAGCTCCTAACAGCACATACACTGAACTTTAACAAGTTCCAGCAGCACAGGGCAGGTTTCTCAGAGGGGGTGCTTCAACAGTCTCTTGCACCTGACTGAGGACAACCCTTGGAGTGAAATCTCTTTGTCAAGTTCAGCCAGGTGATGGGAGGTTCTCCCTTGAAAGTTTAAGGAAAGGCTCATTCCAGCTTCAAAATCTGGTTCAATTTCCAACCAGTTCCTTGTGGCTCTGCAGAAAAGCTCCTTTTCCAGCCTCAGCCACCCACCAGTGCCACACATGGATGTGGATATTTCAGTTCTAAATCAATGCTTAATTCTTCCCAAGCTTTGCATGTTGGGATCAAGACTTTTCCATCAACAAGAAGTGAAGATTTGGGGTTTGCTTCCCCTCCACCTTTCCTTACCTGTCTGGAAAAAAGCCCCAATGTACCAGCACCTGCTTGTCCTTTTTCATCACAGGTCTCAACCACTCATCTGCAAAGGGAGTGAGATCAGCTCAGATGTGGAGGGAAAAGCACAAAAATTCACTTTTCCACAGTGAGTCAGAGTGAAGTTATTGCAAACCCCTCTGCTGAAGGTCTGCTCAGGGCCTGAGCTGGGAAAGGACCTCAAAGTTCATCCCAATCCACCCCTGCCATGGCAGGGACACCTCCCACTGTCCCAGGGGGATCCAAGCCCTGTCCAGCCTGGCCTTGGACACTGCCAGGGATCCAGGGGCAGCCACAGCAAATCTGGGAATTCCATCCCAGCCCCTCCTCACCCTCCTAGCCAGGAATTCCTTCCCAAGATCCCATCCAGCCCTGCCCTCTGGCAGTGGAAGCCATTCCCTGTGTCCTGTCCCTCCAGGCCTTGTCCCTAGTCCCTCTTCAGCTCTCCTGGAGCCCCTTCAGGCCCTGCCAGGGGCTCTGAGCTCTCCCTGGAGCCTTCTCCTCTGCAGGGGAACATTCCCAGCTCTCCCAGCCTGGCTCCAGAGGGGCTCCAGCCCTGGAGCAGCTCCAGGGCCTCCTCTGGATCTGTGCAGCAGCTCCAGGTCCCTGTGCTGTTGGATCCAGGGTTGGGGGCAGCTCTCAAACACCAAACCCTGCAACCCAAATCCCAAGAACAGAGCCCAGAGAAGCACTACAGGAGGAATCCAGAGGATGTGAAGCTGTATCTCCAATCCCTGCTGGAATTGAGGGCTGTTGCCACAGTGTAACCTGGGGCTCAGAGCTCTGTCCCTCCCTGCTGAGAGGCTGACACAGCCCCAGGGCTGAGGATGGGCACGGTGCTGCCACAGGGACAGAGCACAAACCATCCCTGATCCCTGAGAGCTGCAGGAGCACTTCCATCTAGTGGCCAGCACAGGCTAGGGAATGTGGAAATGGGATTTATGTCTGTGCAACTTGGGCTTGGGGACAATGATCCACCAGATAATTAAATGCAGTTAAGATGAAAAAAGGCAGAAATATTTTTTGCTCTTTGCTGCAGGAGGCAGCTGTGGAATTGCCTGGTTTGGACCTTGCAGCTCATGCAGGCAGAGTGGACTTTAATACAGCCAAGCCTCACTGAGGAGCTCCCCGTGCCACCCTGCCAACCACACCAGGATTGTACCAGCATTCCCTGCAGAATCCCTGGACAGCTGGGAACTCAGAACCAGGGACTGCTGAGGCTGGAAAAGCCCTCCATGATCAGAGTGCAGCCATTCCTCAGCACTGACCTGTCCCCAAGTGCCACATCCACAGGGCTTTGGAATCCCCGCAGGGATGGGGACTCCCCCCTGCCCTGGGCAGGAGGAATGTGCCCAATATCCAACCTACACCCCCCCAGGCACCTTATCCACAATCCAGGTGTTGCCCAGGAGCAGCCTGGGAACAGCTGAGTCTGGTGAACACTTCCACAACTTCTCCTGGAATTAACAACAAGGCTATTCCCACTTAAAACCTGTAACAGAAGGTTACCATCATCCACTGAGGTAGGACTTGGATACACGTGGTGAGTAGCCTTGGACTTCTCTTCAGTGACTGTTCCCTGTGGGAAACGTGGGAGAGGAGAAACTCCATGAGAAACCCTCCACACATCACCCCAAATCTCTCAGCTGCTTCTTTTCACCCACATCCCACAAACCCCAGGAATATTCCAGGCCACCTTCAGCACAACAGTGAATAAAAACAGCTCCAAGAAGTGCCAGAAAAAGGCAATAATTCTAAGGCTGCTGCCAAATTACTTTGTCATCTCTTCCTCTGTTCCCCCAGACTCTTTGTTCCCCTTGTTCCCTCTGCCCCAACCCTCATCAGAAATGGAATGAGTTCACACAAAAATCTGTTGTAGGAAAGTATCTGTGACTTTCCACATTCTGGTCCAAACCAATTTGCAAACATGACAGTTTCCAGCAGAAAAAGTCTAGAGAACCTCAGCTAACTGCACCCTCCTGTCAGGAAGTTGTGGAGAGCTCCATAAAGCAACTTCTCTACCTGTGAGCACAGGTCATAACAATATTCCTACTCAACCTACACCAATTTGGAACAAAAATCTACTGCAGGCTCAGAAATCTGTGAAATAAACCCCCAACACTGCAGCCCAGGGAACCCTGTCCTTCCCTCAGGGGCTGCATCCCAAAGAGCAGAGTCTCCCAGTCTGCAGGGATGTTGTGTTTAGGAAGAGTTTGGTAGGAAAACAGTGCTCAAAACTCACATCCCATCAACACACGAGAGATTTATGTGAGAGCACAACAAAGTGCAAATCCCACCCTTGGATGGCAGCAGCAAAAGGAAGAACTAGAACAGCACTGTGGGAACTGTGGAGATACTCTGGGATCAGGGGCTGAAGGACAGGAGTGAGTTCCTGCTCCAGGAGTTCCCGCTCCAGGAGCTCCCAGAACTCAGAAAAGGTACAGGAGCAGCTCTGAGCAGCAGCAAAAGAGGAAGCTGGAAAATAAGAAGAATTTAGAGGAAGAGGCCTGGCATGAGTGAAGAACCTGCCCAGTGTTTAAGGAAAAAGGATGGAAATTGTCCTTTTGATCCCCAAGAGCTGGAGATGCTCCTGTAGATCTGAGCTTTGTGAACCATATCAAGAAGATTCATTTATTTCCTGTGGAGCCTTCAATACCCAAGAGATGAAGAGAACTTGGAGCAGGGAGGACTTGGGATACCAGGGAGCTACAGACACTGGGCTGGGGTAGTGGGGAGATGACAGCAAGGGGTTAAAAAATAAAATAACCAAGAGAGTCAGGAAGCAAAGTTAGTGACAAGTGAGAATTCAGAGGCAAAGGAAAGCCCAAAAAGCAGAATTAGGGACAATTTCTGTTTTTATCTCTTCACATCCCTGGAGAGAGAAAGCTGCCTCAAAAACCCCTTCAATCACTCATGGATGCAGCGTGGAGCTCACTACAGGCTTCCTTTATGAAAGGAAAATTGACTCATTCACTCTAATTTAAGCAATAACACCCATCCTGAATCAGCCAAATAATTAAGAGCAACTTGTGAAAATCTGCCCAACTGAGGCTGAGACAATGGTTCATAATCACAACACAGGAAATACATCAAATCTCGAAAAGAAACTCTTTGGCTACAGCTGTGAATGTCCTGACACAAAAGCCACCAGGCCATCCAGAGGTCACCCTCCAGATATTTCTCTCCAGACAAGTGAGAAGCCTGTTTATGTTTCTAAGAGAGGAAGCTGCTGATCTTGCTCATCCTTTAGCACCTGGAATTATGAGGGCAAAGTGCTGGAATGTCTGAGGAGCACTGAGCCCCTGAGGCTGCCTGGGCTCTGCCCAGCACCAGCAGTAAGGGAGTGAAATAAAGCAAAACTCAAGGAGCATTTCTACAGCAAAGCTTCCTTCTGCTGCCCCACATACCTGGAGCTGCTGCCCCACACACCTGGAGCTTCAGCCTCGGGTTTGGTCACACCTGGACTGAGCAGTAAATGAGTCCCCAGCTCAGCCAGAGCCACCTGACAGCACAGCCAGTTTGCTTTTAGAGCACAGCCAGGATTCAGCCTCCCTGGGAGGACAGAAACCACTCCAGCAGCGAGGAGCTGCTGCCCCCTGACACCCCCAGGGTGAGCCAGGGCTCCTCCCTGGCTGTGCTGGGTGACACTCACCTGGTGACGTTTGACAATGTCCTTCAGCTTGTTGGCCAGCTTCAGCTCCATGTCAGGAATGAGGTAGATGGTTGGTCTGCTCAGACAGTTGTTCTGTGAGAGAACAGCAAGTTAAACAAGGAATTAGGAGGTGATCTGTGGCAAAAATCAGAATATTCCTATTAAAACCTCCAGTGCTGGAACTCCAATGGAACCCAGAGCAGGGGGTGACACAGGTCAGTAATGCCAGCTCCAGGAACCCGGGGACAGGGACATTCCCTTCACACTCCCCCCCAGCAAAGCCCTGCCCAGGTTTCTACTGTGCACTGAAACCACTGTACACTGGCAAGGCTTTTTTCTGCAGTAAGAATATTGTTGCTTTTTGCTCTTCTTCCTGTTTCCATTCCTGAGAACACCTGAAAATTATGTTTTGGCTGTATTATACACTGAACTTGGCTTCAGAGTTTGTAAAAAACTGTACTATTCCCAGGCAATAGTTACAACAACTGAACTTCAAATCAGACTGCCCAGAGCTGCCTCTGTGTGTGGATAATAAGTGGTTTGATAAAGGGAGACTCAAATGTATCCTAACCTGAATCAAGGCCAGTTTGGATGGAACTGAAAGGCATGGAAGGGGTGGGTACAGGACCAGTTCCTCAAGGCCAAGGGTGCTCTTTCCACAGGGACAGGGGGACACTTGGGATGTTTTCTCCTACTTTACTACAGGTGCACATCCCCAGAGGGTTCAGTGGAAATACTCTGTGTTTCCAGAGTGAGACCTGAGATTGTGACTACACTGGGTGGGAGAGGAGGGCAGAGCCCCCCCCTCCTGCAGCAGGTGAAGCCCCTCCCTGAGCCCCTGGGGTGGAGGCCTGGCCTGAGCAGGGCTCTGGGGGCTCCTTGCCTGCACCAGCGTCTTCTCGATGGTCATGAACATCTCCACGTTCCGATCCATGCGGGAGGGATTCTGCAGGTCAAACCTCCTCCTGTGGGGCAAAGCATCCACAAACATCACCTGAGAGGGCCCCCTGCAGCAGCCAGAGCCTTCCTTCCCTGCTCCACACCAACAGGGCATCCTGGCAGCAGCCTGAGGACACCTCGAGCAGGGCACAGCTGCTCCTGCTGCACTTGGCACCCTCACGAGCCACAAAACCAGGGAGCCAAACCAACAAAAGCAGCTGATTTGTGAAATGTTTAGGGAGAAAAAGGAAGGTTGACAGTGTCCACCAAACCCTGCAGCAGGGTTGTGCATTCCACCACAGTCACAGGGGGGGATTAAACTCACAACCACGATGGATTCAACAACCAGATGAGGAAATTCATGAATGAGCTCTCAGAGTTCTCTTATTTCTTTCTAGCTGCACCCATCCACCAGTCCTGGGAATCCAGGAAAAGCAGCAATTCCTCTGCCTGATGTGAACAGAACACAGGCAGCTAATAATGCATGGCAGCATTTTATCACTGCGCTTACCAGACCCTGGTGCTTTAAAATTTGGTATTTCACAGACAAATCATCACAATTATTGCACTGCCAATGGAGATCTTGCCCATCAGAAATGGCAGGACACAAAATCTGGGAATTCCTCCTGGGAAGCAACATGAGACCCCCAGACTCTCTCTGCTGTACCCACCTGACCCTGCAGACATGTGGAACTCGGCCGGGCTGAGGCAAACGAGGGGTCTGAGTGTGGCCGCCAGAGCTGAGGAGGGACAGCCTGAGCTCCCAGCCAGCCCCTCACCGTGCCCAGCACCTGCCCAGGACCAGCAGCACCAGGGATTGCCACGGCTGGGGCTGAGCCTGTGGATGCAGCCTCTCCCAAAGCCAGGGCGAGCTCGACCGCAGGCTGTGCCTCCCAGAGGCAGGACACGAGCTGGCACCCCCAGGGCTGGCACCAGGCTGTGCTGGAGGCTGCAAAGGCTCCCAGGGGTGTGAAAGCCAAAGCCCTGCACACCCAGCCCAGGGGGAAAGCCCTCCCCACAAGGGTCTGATGGGCTGCAGCCACCACCCAGCTCAAACCAGTTACTCCACAGCCAAGGACAGGCTCCTGTAAGCACATCCCTGTTTCCAGCAACAAACCCCTTTTTCCAGTCCATAAATGTCCAGAGAATGTAAAGGAAAGCAAAGCTTAGCCCCAAGGCTTTTAGCCCCAAGCCCTGTGACCACACCAGGATGTGACCCCACTATATCAAACAAGACAGCCCAGCTGGGACCACACCTTCTTCTCCACGGGGATTTCAGGAGGGAGGCTCCTGGGAACACTCTGAGCTGCTGGGCAGCTCTACAAACACCCTCTGTCAGGGGGATGCTTTCTGTCCTACAGCACATTAGGGACTGTGCTTTTCACACTGAGGACATGGTGAACAAATCAAATATAAGATCCTGGCACATTTATGGGAATCAGCTTTTTAAAGAGGACTTTATGATCTTGTTGTGTGCTTTGAAAAGTTCACCCTGACTTGCAGAAGCAGGGGCAAACATCAAGGCTGTCAGGCCACTGTTAATAATTTTACACCTATAATACAGAGGATTTTAGAGCCAAGATGAGCCCCTTCTCCAGTATTGAGCCATGGTTTGTATCCAAAACACCCAGAGTGGCTCTGTGGGAGATAAATGGCAACCAGCAGCCACAGAACTCTTGGCACCTGTGAGACAAAGACACCCAGGGCACAACCAGGTTATTTTTTAACATTTTTTGCTCAAAACCTGCACTGTGCATCCATGGAAAGCTGTGTAACCCCAGATCCCTGTCTGCTACAAAAACCCAGAGAGAAGGACACTGATACATTCATCAACAGCACTGTTTTGGCTGCCCAGTGGACAGAGTGGCACTGACTCCTCCTGCCCTCAGCCTAGGAGGCTCCCTGTGCCAGGCTGGGACAGGTATGTCCAGCTCTCAGACATACCTATTGTGGCGAGGAAAGGGGCTTCTCCTACAAGACAGATCAGTCACAAACAGGTTAAGCAGGAGCGACAATGCAGAGCATCCAAACATCAAATCAAGCACGGTGCAGGCAGCAGGGCTCACTGGTGGGGGTGAGGGACACATGCCAGGCTCTGGGCTGACCCTGCAGGGGAGCCCAGGGTCTCTGCCCACATGCACACACAGCAGGCACCACCCACGCTCGTCCTGAGGCAGCAGCAAGGAGGGACAGGGGAGGAGGCAGCCCCAGAGCTCAGCTGGGCTGGACAGTTGGCTGCAAACCACATTTACTTGGTAAAAACAGGGGGAGGTTGGAAATATCCCACTGTTCCTCAAGTTGGAACCGTTTCACTCCTGTGTCTTAAGGCAAAGAGGTAGCAAGACACTCCTGACAAACCACACTGCAGAGAGGTGCCTGTCCCAGGTGTTGGTGAGACTGGGGCAGGAAAACCCTGAGAGTGGCTTATTCCTGACATATCCACCTCAGGCAGAGCAGACAGGGGTATAAACAACATAATATCTAATTCCTAAAAGCAACCAACTGCTCTCAAACAACTTTGACTTTTAAAGGGCTCTCTAAAACCAACTCACTAAGTTCCAGGAATGCTGTTACAGACTGGAAACATCAAATCCAAACTACTTAAATTTGTGGGCAGGAACAATCTGTGCTTCATTTTATTGATTGTTCACATTTATTGACTTTTCATCCTCATTTTTTTTGCCCAATGTTCTCAAAAACAGTAATTTCAAGGCCAGGTTGGACAGGGCTTGGAGCAGCCTGGGATAGTGGGAGGTGCCCCTGCCATGGCAGGGGCTGGACCTGGATGGGCTTTAGGGCCCTTCCAGCCCAAACCACTCCAGGATTTTAGGATCCTCTGCTGCTGCTCCCTTGGGAAGAGGATTAAACCTTAGAGCACCCAGGTTAAACCACTCCTGGGATATTTTTCATACCAGTGTCAACAGCTCCAGGGGCAGAGTTTCTAAGTGCTTACACTCCCCATTTTTGGAGCAATGGAAATCTGAGCATTTATTAGAATCTGCAGTGCTTCATGCTTTCCCAATTATAACTAAACCAAATAATACAGCAACAAAGATTTACATCTCACAGATGTGAGACTCCAATTCTGGTTCATTTTCTCAGTCAGACAGCACAGAAATAAAGAAAGAGCCTCAAACTTGTAATTAACTCCAACTGCAGCCCCAAAACCTTAAACTTGGCCAAGTTCTCTTTAAATTTAGAAGTGTGGGGGTGTGTCTTAAAAAAGCTACCATCAGCAAAACAGGAAAAAATTCCCTCTTCCCATCTCCACTGCCTTGCCTGCCCGATTCTCCAGGAAGGATTAAACTTTAGGTACTTTGCATAAGCAATTCAAGTGCTTGGTTTCATGCAAAAGGTGTATAAACCACAAATAAAAACTTACCAGCCCTGTTCATTCTTATATTTGTAAGCAGCACCAAGAATGTGACATAATGTACCTCCAGCTTTGAAATCCATGAAGCACTTTGCCTGGAACCCACAAAAACAAGGAAAAACAGTGACATTGACTTTCCTGCATTTATTTTAAACAAATACATATTGGTTAGCTGAGTTTTAGACCTAGAACACATCAAATGAAAAGATAATTTTCAGAGGAAGCACTCTGGGAGTTGGAGGCTCTCCTTTCAGAATGTTTCCTGAAGATTAAATGCCTTTGGATCAAGCAGAATTCTTTGTGTTTCCAAGAACTTGATGCATCTAAAAGCTCCAAGGTTTTTTTGCTCTAAAAAAACTCTGTGCAGAGCTGTAAAAATCCAAAGTACTCTTTGAACACCCATTTCATAGTAAATTAAATCTCAAATTGCAGCTGTCAGGGAAGCAGCTCTTCATCTGTATGAGAACATCAAACCAGATCATCCCAGACGAGCACCTGGAGCAGAGTTCAGATATTCCATATTCACATCCCTCCCCCATGGAAATCTGGCTGTCAGGAGCTGCACAGCCACGGTGCAGAGCTGCCCTGAAACTCCAAATCCTGCTCATTTCAACCCTGCTCCTTTCTTCCCTCTTAGTTTTACCAGAGCACACCTGAGTCACCCACTCCCAAAGCCAGAATTCCACAACTGAACTTCAAACAGGAGCAGGAGGAGGCTGGAGGCTCCAGGAGTCCCACCAAGTCCTTCCTCTGAAAGGCTATTGAAAGAAAAACCTGTTTCCTGCACAGAAAGGCCAATTTGTCAGATAGATTTTCATTTGGAATTGTATTTGCAGCTTTCCTGATCTCTCTGGTCAGGATGGCTGTGCCTGGCAAAAGTCAGCTGCTGCCCAAGCCATCCTGGAAATGGAGACAGAGGGATGGGGCAGCTGAGGGCAGGACCAGGGAGAGGCAGCACCAGGAGCTGCTTTGATGGATTGTTTTGTGTTTCTCAGTGAATATAAAAACCTCCCACGAGGCAAAGGCAGAATCTGGGGAGCTGTTCAGTGGCCAGGCTCTGGTCACCAGGGGCCTTCTGCTGGGAGCAGAGCACAGAGCCCCCACAGGCAGCAGAGTCCCTGAAGATGCACTGAGGAGCTGCCTCCTGCTGGAAGGAACTGAGACCCAGGTGCTGTAAATTAATTTCACCAGATTAGACCTTTGAAGCAGCGAGAACAAACACAGCAACAACATCTTTATGATGCCACTGCCATGTTTATTGCCTGTCTTTAAGATAAGACAAATTGATTTAAGGCTCAGGAGCACTCCAGTGGTTTATGCACTTGTGGAATGTGGGCAGGTTTATGGTTTGTGCTGCCACATCCAAACACAGCTCTGCAAAGCTCCCTCTGTCCCTGAGGCTTCCCATTATCACTGAGGCATCAGGAGAGGTGCTGAGACCTCAATGGCACCTTGGGGTGCTTCTGGGTGCACTCCAAAGCACCAGGACATTCATAAAATCCCAAAATTGTTTGGGTTGGAGGGACCTTAAGGATCATCCAGACACCCTCTGCCATGGCAGGGACACCTCCCACTGTCCCAGGCTGATCCAAGCCCCACTGTCCAGCCTGGCCTTGGACACTGCCAGGGATCCAGGGGCAGCCACAGCTGCTCTGGGCACCCTGTGCCAGGGCCTGCCCGCCCTCCCAGGGAAGGATTCCTTGTAAAATTCATCTGGGGATTGCTCCAAGATTCACCCAAAGAGCCTGAAAAACCCCCCAGTGAAGGAGGGTGCACACCCCACCCCTGGTGGAGAGGTGACAGGGGCAAAACACCCAGGGGAAAGCAGCACAGGACAAAAAAAGGCCCTGTCCTGTCACACAGACCCACAACCACAGCAGTTCTTCAGCAGTTTTCAGGCCAGCTTCAGTTTCAACCCCTTCACTGGCTACAAATGATTCCAGCTCGGTGTATCCACCTGCCCAGAACCCCAAAGGCAGGACCCCCAGTGCCAGCACACGTCCCGTGCCAAAGGTGGGCACACAGCTCCCTGCTGAGGGCACCTCACACAGGTTATGGGCAGCTGTCCTGGCCCACAGACCCCCCCCACCAGGCACTGGGCTGCCATCCCTGCCCTCCTCCCCGAGCCTCTGTCCCTGTGCTGCACTCTCTGCCCTCCACCAGCTCTTGGGACAAGACCCTTTGGTGCTGCAGGGCAGGGCTGCAGGCTGCAATTTGAAGGCAGCAGCCCTCACCCACAATGCTGACACTGTTTCTGGTATCCCAGACCTTCACAGGTAACTGTGCTGCTGCAGAACGTGGCAAAGTCATTTCTCAGCCTTGGCAGCGTTACAAGTTTGGAGTTTAATCAACCCAAACGCCCAATGGGAGCTTGTCTGCCTCAAAAAGTGCATTTTATTCACTCAGTTTAGGATGCACCAGTCCAGATTTCACTTAAAACTGATGAATTCCTTTGAATTCTAGTAGAAATGAAGAGCTTCCCACAGCACTTTGGAAATCATTTCAAACACAGAGAGAATAAGCTGTACCACCCTGAAAATCTGCATGAAGGAGAAGGGTGCTCTTGCAGCCCTTCCAGAGGGGGCACCAGGAGGAGCCTGGAGCAGGGGTGTCCCCATGCCCTGGACAGGCTCCAGCAGCACCAGAGCCAGAGCAGGACCCGGGGCTGGGACTGCAGTGAGACCCCAATACTCACAGGAAGCTTTGTGAAGGCAGGATTGGTGACATGTTTTCCAAAGGCATCTTCCTGGAACTGCAGCAGCTGCACCACCAGCCCAGCCAGAGTTTTATTGGTAGGAGCATCTGCTTGAACGTACTGCAAGGCAAAAAGCACACCTTTATTTGGGGAAACTGGGGGGGAAGGCTCGTTTGAGACACCCCAGCTCCCAGATTTAGGATTTGGGGATCCCTGTGTGGCTGGGAAGGGGTGGAGGGGGGGTTGCACAGGAGAAGCACCTTGCACAAAGCTTTTCCAAGCTTTAGGCTAAAACTGCAGCACTCACCTGTGGCTCATGGCCAGCCCCTCAGGGCTGGGTTACAGACAAGGATTAACCACTCACCCCAAGCTGATCTCAGCTCCTAATAAAGGAACAGGCTCGTGCTGCCCACACACACAGAGCTTTCTGCAGCAGCTTCACTGCCTCCTGCTGTAATCAACTCCTAATTAATCCTCAGAGCACCCCTGTGGTATAAATAGGATGTCCTGCACAGAGGGAAAGGCTGAGCCACACAACTGCACTTGTGAGGTTTGGGACAATCTGAGCAGCTCCCAGGGTTCTACTTCTAACAAAATGGAAATGTAAAAGCAGGGAATGTTAAACCTCTCCCAGGGTGCTGAGCTTTTGTCACTCTTAATATCCACTGTTCACTCCCTGGATGTCACCTCCTCGCTGTGCCAGGCGACTTCCAAGAGGAGAACAAACACCACTTTTCCAGGTGGAACATGGAGCAATTTGGGCTTGCCCTGCCTCTCAGCTGGGTAACTCTCAGCCTTTGCTCTTCCCTCAAATCTGATTCTTCTAAAGCTCCTTTAAAAAAATAAACCAATTTTGAGATCCAGATCCCTCCAAGTTTTAAAGCTGTGGTGCCAAATACCAGTCAAACCTAACTGAGCTTTGCAAAGCACCAGCTCCAAAGCCACAGACACCACAAAGACACAGAGAATGGAAACAATTATAATTTCAGGGTCTGACCACCCTGAGACGTGAGTTCCCCCAGCACTTCCTCAGGAGCAGACACATATCTGAGAAATTAAATCTTCCCAACTCAAAGGACACAAATTCCCGTGAGGCTCCCGAGTGTCCTGTCCCGGGTATAAATCCTGAACTAGAAACACGAGCCTGCAAAGAACTGAAGGCTACAATTTCAAAGCTGCACTTCAATTTGCCCTCTTCCCTCCCCCAGGCATTAATGTTTTAATTATACCAGAATCACAGAATATCCTGAGCTGGAAGGGATCCACAAAGATCACTGAGTCCAACTCCTGGCTCTGCACAGGACTTTGGACAAGGGGCTGGAGTAACTGGGCAAGGGGGAACAGCTTCCCACTGCCAGAGGGCAGGGTCAGGCATATTGGGAAGGAATTCCTGGCTGGGAGGGTGGGGAGGGGTTGGGATGGAATTCCCAGAGCAGCTGTGGCTGCCCCTGGATCCCTGGCAGTGCTCAAGGCCAGGCTGGAGAGGGCTGGGACAGTGGGAGGTGTCCCTGCCATGGCAGAGGTGGCACTGGGTGATCCTTGAAGTCCCTTCCAACCCAAACCAGTCTGGGATTTTATGAACCTCCTTCAAAAAAAAAAAAAAACCAAAAAAAATCCAGAAGAGGTGGTATCCCTGTACTGACTTACTCTACTTATTTTACTCAGATATTTTCCTTCAGAGAAAAAGGAAAGTTACATGAGAATACACCTTGCAAAGCCTATTCTTAGACATGTGAACTTCAGGCAATAATTCCTTTTCTTGCAGCTCTCATTCTTACCTCTTGCAGGAGGCACTGACAGCTGGAAGCTACGAAGGAAGACAAGAGTTTCTCATCCTACTTTGCACTGCCACTACCCTGAAGATCCTTTTAATGAGAAGCCCATTACTTTGCCTGAAGTTCCCTGAACAATAAGGAGAAAAACCCTTCAAAAAGAAGCCCAAGACTCCCCTCCATCATTTCTCCATCCTAACGAGCAGCACAAATGGATCTTTAAGCAGTAAAACACAGCAGCCAAACTCCTGATCAATTCACAGTTTGAGGGACCACAGAGGGATCAAGTCCTAACAGATCTCCAGGTTTTCCACTCGTGTCCACAAAATCATCCTGCAGCAAATAAAGGTTTTTAAGCAGCGAATTCCCGAGGACAGAATGAGGATTTTGCTCTCGTGCCGAAATGCCAAAGCCCCACTGACACAGCCAAGAGTTTTCCAACATTTCCCCAATAATTGGAAACACAACCCACCCCCATATCCTTAAGCAGAAAGGGTGTGCTCAGAGCCCAGGGTGGGAGCAGCAGAGAGGGAATCTCTGCAGTCAGGGCTGCACTGCAGCTGCCCTGCAAGCCTTTGTCAGTGACAGGGACAGATCCACACCCGGCTCTGACCTCAAAAAGCACCTCAGGCCCCGCAGGGCGGCCCTGCTGCACACACCTTCCCCCACACAAAGGGAGCCTCAGCGGGGGGAAAGCCCGCACCAGAGTGCTTGATCTGGGTTACCGGCCTTGCTCCCTTCCAAAGGTGGGAACACAAAGAGCCGCAGAGAGAGAACGCTCCCGGTCAGACCCGAGGCGCTCACGGGAGGCTCCTGCCAAGGAGGCACAGGCAGGCAGAGAGCTCCAGGGGCAGCCGGAGAGAGCTCCAGGGGCAGCCGGAGAGAGCTCCAGGGGCAGCCGGAGAGAGCTCCAGGGGCAGCCGCGGGGAGAGCTCCAGGGGCAGCCCGGCTGCCAGGACAGCAGGTGGTCTGCAGCCGGATGGAACAGCTGCCTGCGGGAGCCAGCCCCTGCCCGAGCCAGCCCCTGCCCGAGCCAGCCCCTGCCCGCTCCCCGACACCCAGGGCAGCCCCCGCTCTGCCCTGCAGAAGCTCCCTGGGCAGCGCTCCCAGCCCCTGGAGCAGCCCCAGGGATGCGGACAGAGCCCTCTCCGTGGTGCAGGGCGGTCCCGGCCACTGCCCTGCCCCATCCCCTCTAAAACATTCCAGCTGCTCCTTAAAAACATCAACACCCTCCTGCCTGCCTCCCAAAAATCCACCCCTCCGGCCTTGTGTCTCAGAGGGGCAGAGCTGTCAGAGCCACCAGAGCTCCCAGGGGCCAAAATATTGCCCTGGACAGGAACAACACCCGGGGATGGGCCCCCGGGGAGCGCAGCTGTAAAGGCAGGTCAGGGGCTGCACCCTTCACCAGGCAGCTGCTAAAAACCCTCCAGAGTACCTGAGAAAGGGCTTTCACAGACAACAAATAACTCTGCTTTGGGACGCCCCTTTTTAATATGAGGGATGTGGCTTACACAGAAAGGAACCAGCTAAACAATGCACAAGGTTAGAGATAAATGAGCATTAATGTAATAAAGAATTGAACTGTGGATTTCTAATTAACTATGGTGACATCAAGATGTTCATTACAGTCTACCCAAATTACTTTGAACAAGAAGGGGCAGGACACAGGGAATGGCTTCCCACTGCCAGAGGGCAGGGATGGCTGGGATGTTGGGAAGAAATTCCTGGCAGGGAGGGTGGGCAGGCCCTGGCACAGGGTGCCCAGAGCAGCTGTGGCTGCCCCTGGATCCCTGGCAGTGCCCAAGGCCAGGCTGGACAGGGCTTGGAGCAGCCTGGGACAGTGGGAGGTGTCCCTGCCATGGCAGGGGTGGCACTGGATGGGCTTTCAGGTCCCTCCAACCCAAACCATGCCAGGATGCTGTGACTTTGTTCTGTTGAAGTCTGCCAGGACTCCCAACCCATGGCATGAACCCATCCCCAGCTCCCAGGGCAGCAAGGCTCCAACATTCCTACTGCATCCATACTGCCTGGGAAGGAGCTGGGAGCTCCCTGATGCACAGAAAGAGCACAAACTGCCTTCCAGACATCACACACACAGGAGCAGGGAGCAGGAGGGAGCCTGGAATGAATCATTTCAGTATAACATTAATAATTTCACTTTCTGTCATTATGTTTGGTGCCTGTCAATGAGCTTTGCAGGGTCCAGTGTGAGTCTTCCACACTCCTGAAACCTCTTTCTTCCTTAGTTGTACTCTGGAGACTCAAAGAACTCCCCAGCAGCTGCTGCACTCTGGAGACACAGAAAACTTCGATATTAAATTCTTGTCTAACCTAGAGACAAAATGAGAAGCTCTGTAACTGCAGTTCTCCAACTCTCCCTGCCCCTCGGGACCTCTGGATCCTTCACCAAGCTCGGAGCTGCCCTGGATTGTCTCCAGCTGGTCCCCAGCGTCCCTGGAGCTCCCAGAGCTGGACTGCTGCTGACAGCTTCACCACTGACATGTACAAACATCTATTTTTAAGAGTACAGACTGGAGAAAAGCCAGTTCAAATCACCATGTACCTCTCTGGAAGGAGCCACCCACCTACAGCAGGATGGAAACAGGCACAGGATGAACCAGAGTCCATTTACAGCACATCCAGAGGGAATCAACCCTCCCCTCTGGAGTGCTAAGGCTCCATCTTTAAACACTGGGAGCAGCTTTCTTGTTTCCCCAAACCAAAATTACTTTTCATTTTTTAAAAAATGGATTTTCACAGCAACATTCCAAAATTCACTCACCCTGTAAAGTCCCCTTAAAGCCCAACTGTAATTGCCTCCCAGAGCCATCAGAAATAAACGATTTTGCTAAGTTTTAGAAGCGATTTGAACGGAGGGGTTTTTCCTTGGCTCCCGTTCCTGCAGCACACACAACCTGCCCAGCCAGTACAGCGAGACCCAGCCTGGCTGGGGGTGCTGGAGCCACAGCCAACACCTTCCTGTGCTCATCGGGCACTGGACCCTCCTCAGGGCAGCGGGGCTGCTCCAGGGGCTCTCCGGGACCCCCGAGGTGCTCAGCCAGGACGGCGGAAGGGAAAGCCACGGCTGCTCCAAGGCGTGGGACAGCACAGCACCAGAGCCGAAATGCAGAAATATTCTGCTACATTGCCCCACCAACACAAAGAGCTCGAGCTGCTGCCTCAGACTGCGCCCCACACACCGAGCCGACCTGGAACGAGCCGGGAAGGCTGGAAAAACACACCCGAGCCGGTTTCACCCCGCACAGACCCAGCTCGGATTCCCAGTTCAGATTCCCGTCCTCAGATTCTTTGCCACACAAAGAACCCAGCCAACAGCAAGGGGTTTATCCACGGCCGAGGGACACCGGGGCTGCCGAGGAGCGGCGTGATTCCCCAAAATTGGGAAAATACGGGGATTAAGGCACGTCTGGGTGCGCAGCATCCCCTGGGCACCGCTCCGACCCCACTGAAGCGCTTCCAGGCTCGCTGCAGCGCGGTGCGCGCACGCTGGGAGGTTACGCCGGGCCATTTTCCACGGCTCAGGTACCGAAACGAAGTTACAAAATCACGGGAAAAAGCCCTTAAAGAAAGCGAGGGGACCGAGCCGAGCGAAGCGTGGAGGAGGAAGAGGCGCCCAAGGGCAGCAGAGCGAGCAGTGACGCGGCCGCGCAGCGAGCTCGGAGCAACACGCGCGGCTCGAAGGCGCCCCGGCAGCACCACAGCCGCTCCC
>VZRX01019605.1:0-10005 GCA_013398075.1 Notiomystis cincta
TTTTTTATTTTAAAGAGCCTACTTTAGTAATTGAATTGGAGGGAGCGGGGTGTGCTGGCTTGTGTTTCAGATACACTTTGTGCTGTTGGATGAACCGGTGCCCGTTTTGTCTCCGGGGAGAGCGTGGTGGTGGCACCCGCCGGTGTCCCCACGGGGACAGGGAGCCTCCACACAAAGCAGCTTTGGGGAGGGGATGGAGACCAGTCCACTGCGCTGCAGGCCAGTGGCGTGGGCAAACTCGAGGCTTCTAATGACAAAATGAACCAAGAGGAATCCTCTACCGCTGTGTATTCCCACTGTGAGGCAGGAGGGGGACAGGGTTCCTCACTATCCCACTGTGGGGCTGGAGTGACACTGTGTTCCCTCCAGCCTCAGGGGAGAGAGCTTTATTTTGGTTTTGTTTTCATGCGTTGGGTTGCAGGTACCACCTTTGGAAACATGTTGCTTAGCCCAGAGCTGTGTGCGGGAGAGTCGGGATTTTGTGACGGGAGAAGGACCCTGACAGCTTTCTCCTCCTGTTCCCTTCGCCATGGCAGAAATTTGTACTAACTTGACAGCTTTTTTTCATACAGAACAGGGCTGCTTTTCTATCTACCATCACACGTGTACTTACACACCTTCAGCGGCTTCCCAGCCTCTGAAGGTCCTCAACTTGTTTACTGGGGGGACTGATGCCCCTCTCTCCCCTTTCCCTGAATATTTCAGTGTTAAGGGCGGTGCAAAACTCAACCGCGCGCTTCGACTGCGAGCTGGGGCTGGAGAGATCCCTGCAGGCAGAGCCGGGCGGGCTCTTTCTCCTCTCCTGCCCCCCCTTCCCCGTCGATAAGTTCTCATTTCGTTCCTGGTTTGTATTCAAATCGCTGTGAGGGGTTGTGCTCTACCTGCTCAGGAGCTGAATTACCTCTGACCTGCGGAGAGGGGCAGCCCCTCTTTGGTGTCGATGTTGTAGTGTGCGACCACACAGATCAGTAAAGGTAGTCTTTGTTTCCTTCTCCCCTCCCCGGTAATTTCTGATTAGGTTAATGTACTCTGTGTGCCCAGCTGGAAAAGCATAGGCGTTTTCCCAGTGGTGAGAGGGTGGCTAGAGGAGTTTAGTGTAAAACCTGCTGTAGCTGTGTCTGGCGCAGCCCCTTGCGCTGGTGTGGGTGATGTCACGGACTGTAAGGATAGGTAATGTCCATGAGCTGTAATGGCATGATGTATCTTTACCAATGATGTCATACTTCACACTAAATGTTTTAAAAAAAGAAAAAAGGAAAAAAAAAAAAAAACTTACCTGAAATTTTGTTTATTCTGCACCAACAGGTCTACAAAATTTATCCAAATTTTATTATTTTATCAGGAAAAAAAAAAAGAAATTTGTGTAGATCGAATACGTTAAGACAGACAATAAGTGATGTAAATTGTTGAATAAAAATTTTAAAGTTTATGGGTGTCAGTGTGACTTTCTTTTTTGCGTTTTCGGGGAGCAGCCTGGGTTTAGATCCCAGAGGCCTGGCAGTGATGGCCACAGAGCCCATGAGCTGTGTGCATGGCTCAGTGGGGTGGAGCCCAGATGTCCTTTATTTTGTCAGGGGAAGGAGAGGGCAGGGAGGGAAAAAACCCAAGGGTTTCTGTGCAACAGTGGGGGTCTGAACCTCCCTCAGTGTGAGCCCCACTGCACTTCAGCCCAGCTTGAAATACATAGGAAAGAGTCTGGTCCCTGCTCCTGGGATGGAATGAGCAACCTCAGTCCCAGACACACAACAGCAAACACACACCAAGCTGAATTCTTTTTCTTTCAGTCACATTTATTGGCAATTGTGGCAGTCGGTACCGTTTTGGGAGTGTTGTTCCATAAGCAGTGGCAGTACAAGAGGGGGTGGTTATTTCGGGAGGGGAGTATTAGCACCAAGAGGGAGCCGGTGAGCTTTCGAAACCTTGCAGAGATGTACTGGGAAGTGGGGAGCTACTGCTGGACACGCCTGATGGATTGGATCTGGGAGGTCTGGGCGTGCGAACCCCACTCTCTCCAGTGCTTGTAGTCTCCACCGTGGTGGTCAAACTCCAGGACGTACTGGTAGCCACGGTACCCGGGATACTGGTAGCACACCCAGCTGGAAGAAAAGGACAAAGAGGTAAGCAGGGGGGGTTACAGGGTGTCCCCCTCCCGCCGTGCTGGCACAGTGGTGGCAGCAGGACTGTCCCTGCTGCTCCCGGTCCTTGGCCCGTCACTTACGCGCCGCACTGGATCTTCATGGAGCCCACTTCGTTGTTGGCCCAGCCCATGGCCTGCAGCGAGGGGTAATCATCAGCAATCTCCCACTGGCGGCCGATGAAGTTGTCTTTCTCGAAAATAGTGATCTTGGATTCCTTGTGATTCTGTGGGGGAGAGCAGGGGGTGAGGGGGTGGTGCTCCCTCCCCAGCGTGGGTGGGAATGGCAGGGCTGTTACTCCCTATGGCATTACTCAGAGGGTCTCCTGGAGAGGGAGGTGTTCAGACCCTGGCTTTTTGGAGTTTTCTGGGTGGCTGGGAGGTGCCAGCTATGCCACCATCTCAGGCTGCCTGTCCCCTAGCTCTGGTCATGTACAACTTGCCCAGAAATTCCCTCAAAAGCTTTAAAAAACAGGACAGAACGAGCAAATCCTGCTAGGACTGGGGAGGAGTGGCTGAGCCTGCCCCTGGCAGAGCTCTGTTTTCCCTTCCTAAGCTCACTGCCGTGGCCTGGGACATTTTAAGGGGATCAGTGGGACACTCACAGCGGAGCAGACGGGGCGGAAGGACATCAGGCGCTCAATGTGGTAGGCGTTGCTGCCGCTCCAGGCGTCCCAGCGCGGGTACTCTCCCCTCTCCAGGATGAACTGCTGCCCGCAGAAGCCGGTGTGCTCATAACCGACCCAGCTGCAAAAACACAGCGAGGGCTGCCAGGGCTTCCTGCAGCAGCTTGGGGCATCCTGCTCCGAGCTGGCACAGGGGCAGGGTGTAGGTGCAAAAGGAGGAGGTTGGGGTCTGGCCTCTGCCCACGGGTTGGGAGGAGAGGAAGCGGTGCTGGATGTGGGCAAAGAACCCAGGGAATGTGAAACTGCATCTGGTGCTGAGGAAGCACCCACAGGGATCCTGGGGCCCATCCTGCACAGGTGGCTCTTCCCCCTGGCTGCTCTGTCGTTATTTATGCAGAGCACCATCATTTCAGGATGCCCCAGCTGCCCTTCTCTCCCAAAGGCCTCGTTTCTTACTTGTTTCCCAATTACAATCTGACACTGCTGGAAAGATCTGAATTCCTGATGCCCAAAGCAGGCAGAGCCCATCTGGCTCTGAGCAGAGAGCAGGGACCTATGGCCTTTCCCCTTTCTGCCTTCGCTGAAAGCAAACAAGGAGAGGTAAGAGGGGTGCTCCACCCTGCTGGACACATTTTGCAAGCCCTGGTGCTGCTCACACAGCACTTGCCTGTCCCCAGGATGGGGATGTCCCCTTAAGGAGACTGGGGGCAGAGCAGGGAGACAGAGCTTGGTCTGGGGGTTGGAAGGTGGGTGGCACAGTCTGTGCAGTGCGTGGATCCCCTGCTGATGGGGTACAAAGGGTGCAGAGGGGCTGAGCTGGGAGGGTGGAGGGTTTCTTGCCACTGACCCAAACTGAGCCCCAATGCCGTGTCCCACAGCCAGCCAGCCCTGTGCAAGGTGAACAGCCCGATTAGGAACACGTCAACTGGAGCAGGGAGCTGATTACGGCGAGCACGCACGCTGCCGCAATCCCATTAGCATTACACGCGCTAAAGATAGCAGCGCAAATCTCTCTCGTCTGCTCCCGCCCCGGCGGGATGCGCACGGCGGGAGCGCTCCTGACACTCAGCCTCTCGGAGCTGCTCCGGGGCTGCCTCGCCTGCGCCAGGGAAGAGTCCCGTGCGCAGGGAGAAGCCCGGCTCTGCTCCCTCTCAGGACTGGAGAAGCTGCAGGAAGGCTCTGTCCTGGTCTGGGAAGCTGGGCAGTGCAGGGAAAGCCCAGGGCAGAGCAGGGCTGGGCCCTGGGTGAGAGGTGGTTCTCTAGGGCCGGTGTTCTGTGGGTTACACAGGCAGGACTGGGACCAGGCTAAGCTCAAGAGCCACTCGCTGAGCACTGACCCTCGCTGCATCCTTGAGCAGCAACCCTGCTCTGAAACTGACTGGTCCAACACTGCAGGAGGCAGTTTTGGGTGATGCCAAAGGTTTTGCCATCGTCCTCTGGCCCTCTCTCTGTATCAGTGCTGCCCGGGGCTGGCTGCTCTACCCTGGCAGGGTGGGATCCTCCTATGCCTGGCTTCTCTCGGCTGTGGTGCTTGGCTCCAGCCAAGCAGAGTGGGGACAGCTGGAACAACTCCACGCTTGGGCACCCCTCTCCCAGCCAGCCCGCCTGGGAAAGCACCCCCTCCACTGGCAGCTGGGTACTCACGCGCCACATTCCACCTTCAGGGAGCGGATGTTGTCGAAGCCACATTCCATGATGTTTGGACAGGCCGAAGTGAACTCCATCCTCTTGCCCTGGAAGTTTTCTTGGTCGTACACGGTGATCTGGAACGGAGAGCGAGCTGCCGAGTTGGAAACTGCCCAGCAGTGGCCCCAGGCAATTCAGCGCCTCTTGGAGACGGAGGGTGGCTCCGTCAGGGAGAGAGCCAGCGGAGGCTGCACCGGGCACCCCTGTGGGCTGGGACACAGCCCCGCACGCCTCCGCGTCCCTGCACTGCTGGCCCCGCCACGCCCTGCCTTGGTGTCGGGGGAGCCGCAGGCTGGCCCCCGCTCCGCTCTCCTGCTCACCCCTGCGGAGATCAGTTCCCGGGGCAGCGGTGCCGTCCGGAGAGAGGAGCGGAGCCGTTCTGGGACGGGCGGGTGGCAGGGCTGTGGCTGGCGGTTCTCCCGGCCTCTGCTCCGAACGCTCTAGGGCAAAGAGGATTAACGGGGGAAAGGGCGAGGGGCACCTCCCTGTGGGGCTGCGGCTGACGCTCTCCTCTCCCGCGACAGCTCCAGGCTTCGACGGGATGCTCCTCACTTGTGCAAGTGTTTCTCTTCTCCCTCTCGGCTCCCTCCTCTACCTGTGGCCCTGGGGCTATTGCCAGATCCCTTGGGGCTGCTCCCCACCTGGCTCCACAGTGCCCACTGCCCATGCTCACCCTGTCTGCACGGACAGGGGAGGGCAAACAACAGCCGGTGGCTTTTGGGTACTCTGTAACTGCCTGTCACGGGATGGCTGGTAAGAGCAGGGCACGGCTGGCCCGGGGTGCTGTGAAGAGCCTTATGAAAAACACCCGGGGGGTATTTGAGCAGGCAGGAGGCACGTTCCCATGGGCAGAGGACACGGGTGCCTGTTTCCTGTGCTTGTCCCTGCCTCACTGCCCGCTGTGCAGCTTTCCTGGCCCCGAAGGATGGGCTTTGCCCTTCTCCCTGTTCCCTACCTGCACATAGGGAAAGGCAAAATACAGGGGATGAGAGGACGTACCTTCCACGGGCCCATGGGAACAGGCAGAGGGTTTGTCTGAGCCATCTTTGCTGCTGGATCGGTGTCTGGAGAAGGAAGGAAAAGCCATTTTTACTGCAGCCCGTCCCTGTGCCTCCCTGCTGCCCGCTCGCAGGGCTGGGGGACGGCTCTGTGCCCGCCACCCACGGCGCCTGTTCGAGGAGAGCTGCCCCACTGCTGGGGACAAGCCACAGTGAGACCCTCTGCCAGCCCCAGGATGGGGAAGGGGGCACAGTAGGGGGCTGTGGGACACATCCAAAGCAGGGTGCTCCCTTCTCACCGCTGCAGTGCCCTGTCCCTCCTCCTGGCCACGGCATGGAGGCTGCACACCTGCCAGGGCACAGTGCCCGATCCCCCTTTCTCCTTCCCTGAGGCCAGACCACCGCCAGGAAAAACACCCCCGAGCCTGAGCAGGGAGCTGCGGTGGGCACGGGCTGCCCCGTGCCTGGCACTGTCCTACAGACCTGCCTGCTCCCCTCTCCCTTCCCGGTGTCCCGTGGGAGGCACGGCGGGCTCCCTGGACAGCCCTGGCTAACGGTGGGAGATGCCAACCGGCGTGCCGTGCCAGTGGGTGCCAGGAGTGGGGTGCCGGGCTGTAGAGGGGCTCTCAGCCCCCCGGCTGCCAGCGGGGACGTGTGAGCCTGTCTTATGCCATGGGAAACAGCGCCGGTCCCTCTGGGTGTCTTTTGCCACCAGGCAGGAGGAAGGGTGTCTGCCCGGCCGGCTGGCAGCGGAGGGGTGAGGTGGGAGAGGTGCGCATCGGCCCAGGACTCACCTAGCTCAGGCGGTTACTGCTGCTTCGCCCATGTAATGTTTGCCTACTTCAGCGGCTCAGCTTTTATAGGGTACTGCTGGCCGGGAACCGGTGCCAGCGTTTGCAGAGCCGTCAGCACAATGCTTGCTCTGGCATTGTCCTGCTGATCCCCGGAGATTTCAGCTGCTCATCCCCATGGTCTGAGCCACATTCTTAGGGAAAAAGAAAAAAAATTTGATAATAAAAAAAAAAAAAAATAATCGGGGCGGCTGTTTGCACAGATAATCTTGGGCACAAATGACTCAACAATTTGACCGCGCTGGCATTTTCCAGGGGCAATGCACCGCGCCGTCACGGGGTGAGCCTGGGGGCTGGCCTGGCCCTGGCGCCAGTTGGCACCGTGGGGACGGCGGGGACACCTCCCCGTGAGACCCTGCGGGTGGTGGGCTCGGCAGGGTGTCTACCGGGCACTGTCACTTTGCTTCACCGGCCAAAGCGTGTTCCCTGTCACCGCGTTGGCGTGGACACCCTCTTCCCACCACGGGCGAGGAAGGCTGGAGGTGAGAATTGGCGTGGCCCTGGCAGCCACGTCCCCGCAGCCACGCCGAGCCCCAGCGCTGCCACCACCACACCCCCCCGCCCAGCCCCCCCGCCACGGCCTCGGGGGAGCCTCGGCCCCACGGTGACCACAGCCCCCAGCCCCACAGCCCCCTCCTCACGCGGGGCTCCCACAGGGCGGGCACTGCAGGCCCTGGGCCACCATGGCGGGCCCAGCCCGGGCCGTCGGGGGTCACGAGGCGAGCGTGGCGGCGCGGGCTGCTGCCTCAGCGCNNCTCGGCTCAGCGCTGCCGGCACACTGCTCGCCCGCGTCTGACTCCCCCTTTTGTCTCCCCGCTGGGCAGCCGCGGCCGCACAAAACAAAGCGCCCCGTCAGCGCTGCCTGCGGCGTGGCCTGGCGCCCGGCCCGGGGGACCCTGCGGGGACGCGCGGCGGGGTGGCACCCGACCAGACGGGCCTCGTGGGGCTCAGCGGGGTCCTGGGGGACCCCTGCGGCGGGCAGGGCACTGTCCTGACGGGGGTAGCTGGGGTTTTTGCGGGGCCTTTCCCCTCGCTGGCTGCGGGATGGGGATAGGGGTGGGATCCGCGTCGCCGGGAGCATCACTGTGGCACAGAGCCGTGTGCATCCCCAAGGTCTGGCGCACCAGCTGACTGTACCACCACATCCCAGCAAATTTGGGTCAGGGAATGGGAAGGGAAGGACCAGCTGCTCTCTGCAGGGATGCCAAAATAGGGGGCTGGTGGTGGGATGTTCCTGGGAAGCCTCCCCAGCGCCCTGCCTGTGCACCTGCTGCGGGCACTCTGGCTGAGGGGGGAGGTCAGCTTGGAGCTCGCCCTCCAGCTCCCTCCAGCCCCTCGGACATGCCCTGGTCACGGCTCCGGCCACCCCAGAGTGTGGAGGCTTTGCCAGAAGCCTGGTGCCACTAGAGGGAGAGCTCAGCCCGAGCAGGATGGGACACCATCGGCGCATGCGGGTGTACGGTGGGTGTGTGGCACTGCACACCCCCTCTGCACCCCACACAGGCACCTGCCTCCCTCCCCTTGCAACAGGAAAACTGTCTCTGTCTGAAAACCACCCCAGAGCAAAGCCTGGAGCTGGCAGCCACTCCAAGCCAGGTGCAAGGTGTGGGGAAAGCCCCCCCTGCACAGCCCACACTGGGCATGGCCAGCGATGGGTCACTCTCAGCAGATAACAGGGCTCCAGTATGGCTCAGGCTGCTGTGGAGCCCCCAGGCCCCCACCCTGCTCACGGTGCTGATGGGACAGGTGTCTCTCCCTCAAGGACCTTGCGGCACAGTGGTGAGTGCCTGGGGAGCCAATGATGCTGGCGGGTCCACAGGTTGTCCTGAACAACTGGTTTTTCTAGATCCAAGAGACTATAAAAATGCAGTGACCTATTTAGGGAACCCCGCGGTGCTGCAAAACAGATGCTTCCCCTCCCAGCCCGGCTCCGGGTCCTTGCCCTGGCCAGCCATCTGCGCTTGCCAGGGGCACGGAAAATGCCACTGGCACTGGAGCTCTGTCCCGCTTCTCCATAGAAAACCCTGGGCAACACAGAGACTTTCCTTGGATGTGGGATTTGCTGGTGCCTGAGGAAGCCCCTGCCAGGGAGAGCTGCTCAGGGCAACCCAACCTGTTTCTGGCAAAGCCAGACAGGATCATGTGGACAGGAACAGCTGGTCAGCTTGCTGGAAATCACGGGGTGTTTAGCTCCGGGGATGTGGCAGGAGAGTGCCCCAGCAGGTGGCTGCCGGTGGCAGGGCTGGGTGACACCCGGGACCCCGTGCTGTCCCACAGCTCGGCAGTTCCAACCGGCATCATCCCATCACCTCCTGCCCAGTGTGATAAGGAAGCAGGAGCTGCCACAGGCTGTAACCGGCTGTTCACCCGTCTGTGCCAGGGAGCAGGGCAGAGGTACAGCCACACAATGCATCCCCTCGCCTCCGCAGCTGGAAAACCCTCCTGAAAGCTCAGGCGGGCTCTGCCGCCCTTCCAGATCACTCGACCCCATCCCTGCTCTCCGGATGGCTGCGGCTCCCTGCGCTTGGTGCCACGTGCCTGGGACAAAGGACAGTGTGACAAAAGCAGGCGGCTGCGCTCACTGCCGCCGTCCTCCGCCCCTGCAAGGGCTGCATCTCCTCCACCACTGCATCCCTCGGGCCAGGGCCCGGCACGGGGCTCCTTGCTCAGCTGCCAGCTCGCTCTGCCTTGTCCCATGTGTCCTGCTCTGTCGCTGCTGTGGGACCACGTCCTGGGCACAGGCTGTGGGCTGGAAATCACAGCCAGCTTTACCACTGCGAGGGAGCGGGGCTTGTGACACCCAGACAGGTGTGTCCCAGGAGTGGCTCACACCCTGAGCTAGGACCACACGACTCAGCCAGCAATGGCAGGATGGCAGCAAGGGTTTGGAGCGAGTCCCCTGGGGTACTTTGGGACAGGGCACTGTTCCTGTCATCTCTCCATCCACCCTGAGCTTCCCATCAGAGATCAAGTACTGCCTGAAAAGAGCTTTTGGATAGAGCTTGCGGATGCCTCTCTCTGGAGTCCCTGTTCCTAAAGCCCCACTCCAGCTTCCCTGGGCCCAGCTGCTCCCACACCCAATAGGAAGGGAGGTTGTCCCAGTGCTGATATAGCAGGGCTTATCCTGAAACCATCTGTCCCAGGGTTCTCACTGTGTGTGCCCAACCCCGGTGTGACGTCCCAAAGCTGGACACCAGTGGAAGGAGTGTAACAAAGACTGTGCTGCTCTCGCTGCTGGGTGTGCTGGGAGATGCTCATCGTTAAGCTTGGGCTGTCTCCCGGACAGAGCAGCCACTGTCCTCACAGTCAGCCCCTGCAGGCTGACAGCCCTCGCTGGGGACAGGTGCTGCGGGGGAAGCTGCAGAATGGCTCCGCAGGCAGCTCTGCCGTGGCCGGCTTTGTATTTTCCGCACTGGGGCCAGCAGGCACCGGTCAGCTGCAGCCTGGAGCCTTCCCTGTCGGGATCCAGTGCTGTTCCTAACGGGATTCTTCCGAAAAGGAGAACCCCAGGAGTGCGTGTGTGTATTGTGCGATGCTCGGGGCTGCGTGTGCACCAGTGCGAGCGCATAACGTGAGTGTATGTGAGGACCGGGGTGTGTGTGCCTGCGGGGAGCGCCGGTTGGACGGTGTGTCCCCGTGTCACACCGGGGGTGTGCACACACCGCGGGTGCGTGTGCGGGGGGGTGCGCGGTCACCCCCGTTCGTGGGTG
>VZRX01019607.1:1947-17808 GCA_013398075.1 Notiomystis cincta
TATATATATATGGTATTTTTTCCTTGTTAGAACACATAGGAAGATTTTGTGAGATTTTTGTTTGAATAAAATTTTGTGAGTTTCTTTTATGTTTAAGTGTGAAGGGTTTTTATAAACATTCAGCTGCTTTAATGGTAAAATACTATGTTCTCTACACCCTTGCTCTTCTTAGTAATTTTTAAAATCACAAGTCAGAATGGAATCCAGAAGTAAAAGGTTTGCCTAGGCATTGAGACAAGGAAACAGGCTACCTGGATAAACTTAAGTAAGGATCTAGTTTGGAGTTTTTAAAAGGTGGGGACTTTTTTTCTCTTGTTTTTATTTGGCTTTAAGACAGGATCCAACAGTTCTTAGCTCATCCTTGTGATGGCCTCCTTATCATGCCCCTTTTGAGATGCATGTGTTGCAATATGCAGTAAGTCTGTGAGATTTTCACAGCTGCAAAGGTTAGGTAAAGGTGGAAATCTTGGGATCTAGGTAAAGAACTACTTAATACAAAATTTATGTGCAGTAGGTGAGTATTATAGCACAGCTGTGCTTTTTTTTGACATTAAAAATATCCCTTGGAGCACAGTAAAACAGTGAATGATAGTCACTAGGGAACTGTGTCCTCTCTTCAGAGGAGTCAGCTATTGGTTAAGCTGCACTTGGGACTGGAGAAGACTTGGAGAAGCTGCACTTGAGAGTATTTTTGTTGCATGCTTTTCATTATTGTTATGGGCATCATCTGTGATGGGACTAAGCTTTGATGAGTTCACTGTGTTTTTTCTTGAATTTATTAAACAGTTCTATGATGGGGTACAAGGTAAGTGCTGAGTCTGTAGGGACGACCTGATGCTGGGAGTGTGATCTTCATGTTCACTGACAGTAGAGAGACTGGGTCATCCTGTGACCTGTTTCAAGAAGGCATTTTAATGAGTGAGATGTTCTGAAGCCTTTATAGATACAATAAACTTTGAAGATCTATCTGCTATCTAAAACTCTAAAAAGAATATTAGATCAAAGATGGGGAGATATTAGCAGTGCTTGAGATGTGCAGTGTCTAGGCATCTTGCTCAGTTGGTCTTCAGTGCTGTGGCACATACATTTTTATTTTTGTAATCTGTGCAGGAAACAGCCTTCTTCCTAATTAAAAAAAAATCTAATATGGCACATGCAGTAGAGCTAGTTTTTATTGCACAAGGGCATTAAAAACTTCACTGTTCAAGAGTTCATTTTTTCCCTCTTTGATTAAAGAAGTATAGTACAGTGATGAAAGTAGCACAAACAATTTAGATTTTGGAATCACATTGCTGGTAAATGCCTGTTGAGCGTACAGAAATTGATTTTAAAAGTGTGTTTTCATATGGAAGATTCTGAATATGATTTACATATTTTTCAGGTTAATAAAAGATGGACAGTTTGAAATAGTAACAGGAGGATGGGTCATGCCTGATGAAGCTTCTGCTCATTATTTTGCTATAATTGACCAACTGATAGAAGGACACCAGTGGCTAGAAAAGAACCTTGGTATGTACATTAATCTAAAATTTAATTATGTTAATAGAAGAAGTCAGTAAGAAAATACTTTAAAAAAAATTTCTGAGGTGTTTAGAAGGCTCTTTTTACTCTTTTTTCCTGAAACATTAAATCAGACCACTTAATGGCAGCTATAGGATTAAGTCTAGTATTTGCCATTTCTGTTTGCAGATAGAAGTTCCTGGACAAAGTGTATTTGAACAATTTTATGCCATAGCATTTTGTCTTGATCAATGTACATCATGCATATTATACTGGCATAACCAAATACGAACACAAGGTCATGCTGAATTTTAGATCCCATGTCTGGTTTAAACAGTCTCTAACTGCCTTTCCTGTCTTTTGAAAACCGTGACAAAATTCTTAGAACAACTTAAAAATTGATACTGCTTTCATGTGTTTGGATCTATTCTGCTTCCTCTGTGTTCCTTAGCTCCTCTTCTGTAAGGCTTTCAAAAAAAAAACCCCAACAAACTAAATATATATGTAGTAGTAGTAGTAGTGTAGCAAAGCCTAAACCCATTGTAATGTTAGAATTAAGGAATTACTGACTGCAGTTACATTGGCTGAACTGTTTTGCTAGCTTTGGGATGTTCTTTTATTTAGTTCCATAAGAAGAGAGAAACCTTTTTATATAGAAAATATTTGTACAGTGATTTTAATAATAAGTTGACATTATTTCATCCAATTAACTGAAATTATTTTGGAAAGCTGTTTCACTGTTTTTCTTAGATTGCAATTTCCATAAACACAGCTTGACATAATTGGAGGGGGAAGGGAAGACCTAATAAAAGGGTAATGCATTCCTTACTGTGTTTTTTTTGAAAGACAGTAAAAAGTGCCAAAGTAACCATGTTGATGAATTAAACAAGAGTTAGATGTAGCTTCTTTATTTACTAGCATGAAGTTCAGTGAAAAGAGAGTATTAATCAACATGATTCTATTGATCAACAAACTAATAAATAAAAAAAATAGTTCTGAAGCCAAAAAAAATGAACATTACTTAAATAGCAATGAAATTTCAACAAGCTACCACATTAATCCNCACCTTACAGAAGCACAGTTATTTGTGTCCATCTTGATCAAACTTTCTACTATGCAAATCATAGAAAAACTAGAAAATGAAAAGCCTAATAATTTCCATATGTTTATACATTTAGGAAATAAAACATGTAACCTTTGTAAAAAGAAACTCCTTGGAAGTTTAGCACTTCAAGCTGTCCATGGATGTAGAGTTCAGCTTTTTAAGAACAGTCTTTACTTAGCTTTTTCTAGGGAGTGAGAAGGAGCCAGTTTTCTCAGAGACTGTTCTCTAAAGAGACTAAGAAACCAGATCTCTAAAGAGGCTTCATTTCATATTTTCTTTTTCCTAGGTTGGCTGAAGACTTTTGATGATTACTTCAGAGATCAGACGCAGCATATTTTAAATAACATGGTTATAAAACTGCAAGAAGACAACCGAAGGAAATTTATATGGTCTGAGATTTCTTACTTTTCAAAATGGTGGGACGGAATAGATAGCCAAAAAAAAGATGCCATTAAAAGGTTTGAACTTTTCTTCCATGTATCTTGTTTTGAAACTGTGTATTTGACTACACTGTAAACTTGGGATTTCACTTGTGATGCAGAATTGCTAGAAAGTCAGAACTGCTTCAGTTCTGACTTTTTGGGCCTCGTTTGGTTTTCTCCAAGTTGCAAAATAGAAATCTGCTTAGAGAAGTGGAGACAAATTACTGAGTTGCCTAAAAATTTGACTAAAATTTTCCATGTACAACCATGAACATGTCATTCAAATTGTAAAGGAGTAGTGANAAATCTTGGGATCTAGGTAAAGAACTACTTAATACAAAATTTATGTGCAGTAGGTGAGTATTATAGCACAGCTGTGCTTTTTTTTGACATTAAAAATATCCCTTGGAGCACAGTAAAACAGTGAATGATAGTCACTAGGGAACTGTGTCCTCTCTTCAGAGGAGTCAGCTATTGGTTAAGCTGCACTTGGGACTGGAGAAGACTTGGAGAAGCTGCACTTGAGAGTATTTTTGTTGCATGCTTTTCATTATTGTTATGGGCATCATCTGTGATGGGACTAAGCTTTGATGAGTTCACTGTGTTTTTTCTTGAATTTATTAAACAGTTCTATGATGGGGTACAAGGTAAGTGCTGAGTCTGTAGGGACGACCTGATGCTGGGAGTGTGATCTTCATGTTCACTGACAGTAGAGAGACTGGGTCATCCTGTGACCTGTTTCAAGAAGGCATTTTAATGAGTGAGATGTTCTGAAGCCTTTATAGATACAATAAACTTTGAAGATCTATCTGCTATCTAAAACTCTAAAAAGAATATTAGATCAAAGATGGGGAGATATTAGCAGTGCTTGAGATGTGCAGTGTCTAGGCATCTTGCTCAGTTGGTCTTCAGTGCTGTGGCACATACATTTTTATTTTTGTAATCTGTGCAGGAAACAGCCTTCTTCCTAATTAAAAAAAAATCTAATATGGCACATGCAGTAGAGCTAGTTTTTATTGCACAAGGGCATTAAAAACTTCACTGTTCAAGAGTTCATTTTTTCCCTCTTTGATTAAAGAAGTATAGTACAGTGATGAAAGTAGCACAAACAATTTAGATTTTGGAATCACATTGCTGGTAAATGCCTGTTGAGCGTACAGAAATTGATTTTAAAAGTGTGTTTTCATATGGAAGATTCTGAATATGATTTACATATTTTTCAGGTTAATAAAAGATGGACAGTTTGAAATAGTAACAGGAGGATGGGTCATGCCTGATGAAGCTTCTGCTCATTATTTTGCTATAATTGACCAACTGATAGAAGGACACCAGTGGCTAGAAAAGAACCTTGGTATGTACATTAATCTAAAATTTAATTATGTTAATAGAAGAAGTCAGTAAGAAAATACTTTAAAAAAAATTTCTGAGGTGTTTAGAAGGCTCTTTTTACTCTTTTTTCCTGAAACATTAAATCAGACCACTTAATGGCAGCTATAGGATTAAGTCTAGTATTTGCCATTTCTGTTTGCAGATAGAAGTTCCTGGACAAAGTGTATTTGAACAATTTTATGCCATAGCATTTTGTCTTGATCAATGTACATCATGCATATTATACTGGCATAACCAAATACGAACACAAGGTCATGCTGAATTTTAGATCCCATGTCTGGTTTAAACAGTCTCTAACTGCCTTTCCTGTCTTTTGAAAACCGTGACAAAATTCTTAGAACAACTTAAAAATTGATACTGCTTTCATGTGTTTGGATCTATTCTGCTTCCTCTGTGTTCCTTAGCTCCTCTTCTGTAAGGCTTTCAAAAAAAAAACCCCAACAAACTAAATATATATGTAGTAGTAGTAGTAGTGTAGCAAAGCCTAAACCCATTGTAATGTTAGAATTAAGGAATTACTGACTGCAGTTACATTGGCTGAACTGTTTTGCTAGCTTTGGGATGTTCTTTTATTTAGTTCCATAAGAAGAGAGAAACCTTTTTATATAGAAAATATTTGTACAGTGATTTTAATAATAAGTTGACATTATTTCATCCAATTAACTGAAATTATTTTGGAAAGCTGTTTCACTGTTTTTCTTAGATTGCAATTTCCATAAACACAGCTTGACATAATTGGAGGGGGAAGGGAAGACCTAATAAAAGGGTAATGCATTCCTTACTGTGTTTTTTTTGAAAGACAGTAAAAAGTGCCAAAGTAACCATGTTGATGAATTAAACAAGAGTTAGATGTAGCTTCTTTATTTACTAGCATGAAGTTCAGTGAAAAGAGAGTATTAATCAACATGATTCTATTGATCAACAAACTAATAAATAAAAAAAATAGTTCTGAAGCCAAAAAAAATGAACATTACTTAAATAGCAATGAAATTTCAACAAGCTACCACATTAATCCATCCACATCCATTCATTTTCTTTCTTTTGTAAGGGTAACACCTGTAATCTACTTTAAGTGAAAGAGGATGTATATTTAATTAGTGATTCTAAATAAAGACATTTGATGCAAAATTGAAAGAGTGTAGCAGCAAGGAGTATTATTTTTAAACTTTTTTTATTTTGTTAGAATGCCTTATAAGATATTTGATTTTTTTGTTTGTTTGTTAATTCCAGGGTTCTGCAGGAAGTTTAATACTTAATTGAGTATATCATCTTGGAAATGTTATCTTTATTGCTCTGATTTGAATTATTGGAATAACTTTCTTTGAGTGAAAAGTATAACTTTCTTCCCTTTTTTCTTTTGTCAACAGGAGTAAAACCAAAGTCTGGATGGGCAGTTGATCCATTTGGGCATTCACCAACAATGGCCTACCTTTTGAAGCGCACAGGATTTTCCAATATGCTTATACAGAGAGTTCATTATTCAGTTAAAAAACATTTTTCAACACAAAAGACACTGGAATTTTTTTGGAGACAGAACTGGGGTATGTGTTCTTCCTTTGTGTCAATTTATTTTGTTAATTTACACAGGTAAAATATGAAGAGAACTTGAAAAAATACTATGGAAATATTTACAGAAGAGATTTAGTAGAGTTTTTCTAAACCTGAAAATTTTGAACTTGTGATTCTGTTAAAAAAAAGACTTTCATCTAGCTTAAATTTAGGCGATCTTTTTTCTTCATTTTTTTTCCTCTTTGAAAAATGGAAGGGGAAATGAGAATATCTGTGAGCTAGGAAAGGCATTAAATGTAAAACAAGTATAATTGCCATTGTTCCTCTGATCTTCCTTTCTTTTCACTTTTATTTTTGCTTTTACCTTCTCTTGGTTTTTTTCCATTCTCTCATACTCCTTGCAAGTATACATAAGAAAAGTACAAGGGGCGAAAAATTCTTTTACTTGTTTTTACTTTTTTTCTTCCTCCTACTCCTTTATTTCCTACTATGTGGAAATAAAGTGTAGGAGGAGGAACATTTCAACTAATTCAAATATTGTGCTAATGAGGCAGTGACAGCAGGGTGATTGGCTTTTGGTTTGGTTTTTTCTTTGTTTTTTTGTTATGTTTGTTTTTTTTTAGTTGTTGTTTTAATCCATTTAAAGTATAAAAGATGTGTTTTATTACTTCTAAAATTCTGAAAATCAGGAGTTTTATCTGGGTGAAACATTTGTTCCTGTCTTTCCCAATCAGCTGGTGCCTGACTAGAATATTCCAGTCTTGGTTGTATCTCTATTTTCACTCTCTTTATACGTATAAGGTACATACAAAAATAGACTCAAGCTATGGATATGCAAAATAAGAAATTGTCTTGATGTAGTATCTTTCCAGTACAATCCTTGGAGTGAGAATATGGAAGTGATTTACTTCTGGCAAATCTGAGAGGGTTTATTTTAAAGTTTTACTCTGTTTAATTCCAGATTTGGGATCCAGTACAGATATTCTTTGTCATATGATGCCTTTCTATAGCTATGACATTCCTCATACTTGTGGCCCAGATCCAAAAATCTGCTGCCAGTTTGATTTCAAACGGCTTCCTGGAGGAAGAGTCAGCTGTCCCTGGAGAGTCCCACCAGAAGCCATTCATGCTGGAAATGTTCAACACAGGTACAGTTTTTACACACTTCTCAAGGGAATAACCTTACAAAAATGTAATTATGACATCTGGAATAACTTGGTGAATTTAGTTTGGATGTGGTTGAACCCCAGTGAGCAGCTCAGCTCCACTAAGCTCACTGCCACCATGGTGGGGAGGAAGAGAATCAGAAGAGTAAAATGAGAAAACTCATGGGCTGAGATGCAGGAGAGGCTCTGTGCAAGCCCTGCTCAGAAAAACAAAATCATCTTTCTGTTGTCAGCCGTGTCATCAGAGCAAATCCAGATCACAGCCCCGTACTGGCCACTGTGACTCTACCCCAGCCAAAACCAGTACAAGTTTTTAAAATAAGCTTGTCATGGGTAAACAATGCCTATTACATAACTTAGTGTTTGCTTCTTATTTGGGAACATAACTGTCAGTGAAATTAGAAGGAAAGTTATAGTTAAGGAAGGGACATTTTTCAAAATTTTCTGTTCATGACACATGAGTCAATCTCTGAATGACAGAACACAGTCATCTGGTTGGAGTCGTGTTACTCGTTTACTGTGGTTTTTGTGAATTCTCTGAACAGTGATCTGTCCCCTACAAGTGGAACACTTCAGGGGCAGCATGATGCAGTGTGCTGTAACTACAGAGTGGGATATTTCCTGTGGTATATCCTTGAAAAGCTTGGCAATCTGCAGCCTAAGTTTCCTGAAGTGCAAACCTTAAATGAATCTGATTCTTATTTCTTTGTGTCCAGGGTGGAAACTCCTAGTAACTTCAGTTTTAGTTTTCAAATAGAAACACTGAGTTGTTTTGCTGCAGTTAAGAATCAAATCTACACTTCTACAAAACTGCTTCTCAGTTTTGAGTGACAGGGGCGGGGGGTGGAGGTGGGGAGTTGGGGAGGGAGAGTAAAGGAAGAAAAAATGGAAAAAACCCCAGCAAAAACAGGGAAGTAAGTTAAACTGCCAAAGGTTTTTCCAGAAAATGGTTGTAGTCTATGGTCCTGTTGCTATCTTCAGGCTTCAAACTATACCAGGTTTCCAGAGTTAAAAGTTGAGGCAGATGTTTACAATTTGTGCAAATTGCTGAGACTAAAAAATGTATTAAGGAGAGGAGAGTGACTTTTTGGTCCTTGATGCTGAAGTTTTAAAGTGATGATGTGATGATGAAGTACTGCTTGTCTACATGTCAAGTATTCATCGCTTTTTTCTGAGTATAAATCTTGACAAGCATCATAGAAATTTCATTAAACAAAATTCCATTACAAAATATTACCGAAGATAAAACCAAAATTAAACAGAATATAATTGTGTATTTTAAGGTAGAAATTGGAATGATGATAGGAAAAAGGGGATTTTATTAAAGCAGAGAAAAGAAACATGATGGTGACAGGAGAAAAGCAGAAAAATTGTGGCACACCCAGTGCCTATTGAATGTGAAGGAAAACGAGTATCTCATTAAATCAAAGTAATAAAAAAGGAAAATTCTTGACTATATATCTCAATTAGCTGATATTTGGACATATTTACCGAAGAGCAATAGCTTGTTTAACAAATACCTGAAACATAGAGGCTATAAATATAATGTAGAGTGTCTGCTTGAAGTAGTCTTTTTAAGAGTCTTGGGTTCCAATTATCCTTAATCCTTGCACTTCCTAGATGCAACCTTTGCATAACAATCTAATATAGATCTTGTAAAAGAAATGGGTTTTCATATGTCAAGACATATTAAAGAATAAGATAAATGGTGCAGGTATGTAGTGAGCATATGATCAAGTTGAAGTGGTTATCATCTCAATATGGTCTCTGAAACTTAATATTTTGCATCAGCTTTTTTTTAGATAAAAGCAGTTTTGGTGTCTAGCAGGCAGTTGAAACATCCGTATGCTGTATGATACCTATGGGAAAAGTAAAACTAACACATAGTCTTTGAATTGGAAGCCTGGATTATTTATAGTGGAACACTGGAACCACACTTTTAGTGTCTAGTTTCAAATAAACCCACTAAAACACAGGAAGTAAAGTTTTGATGGAAAATGCTAAAACACTATGTGTATTTTGTGAAAAAGTTGGAATATTATAGACATCCAAAAATGTTATTGATTTGACCTCTGTAATAGCATGTTTTACAGTTGTTAGGATGAGATGTATGAGTTCCAGAATTGAAAAATCTATCTATCATCACAATTTTTCCAAGGTTATAGGTTTGCAGCACACTAATTAATCTGCCTCTTATCTCTGATTGCTTTAAGACAAGAAAAATACAGAACATTAATGAATTTGAAAATAGTTGATTAATTTAGAGATCAGGTTTACATCACTGACCTTTCTTCAATTCCAAAGCTACAATAAGATTAATAAAATCCACATCTTGAATACTCAGCTGGGACTGTTGCTTTTGATTTCAATATTATTATGGCCTTACATATATATTAAAGAGATACCGAGTTGAAAACTTCAGGCTAGTAGTTGTTGGATTTTTTTATTGCCTTGCCACTTAAGTTATGACTTGATAAGAAGGAATGAGGCAGAAACCTAATTGAAAACCTGTACTTGTTGAATTACACTTCATAAGAGCTTAGGTTATAAAGACTACTATTGCACTTGTCCTGAAATGCAGCTGCATCCTTACCCATATATTTGAATGCTTTTCACACTAGGAGGAAAAAGCAGCTGTTGGTTTGGGGTTTGTTTGTTTGTTTGTTTGTTTGTGGGGGTTTTGTGGTTTTGGTTTTTTTTTTGTGTGTGTTGTTTGGGTTTTTTTTCCCTTGAATGGAAATGAGTTGTTAGCAGAAACAGAGTTTGTTTCGGTGTGTGTCTTTCTCTCCCAAGCAAGGAAATAGGAGAGAATCTTCAGTGCAAATTAGGTGCTTCAGAGCAGAGATAGAGAATGGGCTTTCCTCCTCACGGCTGCTCTTCAACAGCCCAGTTTTTCCCTTCAGCTTTTTTCTCTTTATGGTTTCATTGTCTGGTCACATGGTGGTTAATGTTTGTGATTGCCTACTTCAGGTGGTATTGCTTCTCTTCCTTCAACATAGGAAGTGTCAAAACCAGCCATGTTTATTGTTTCGGTGTATATTTGCTTAGATACTTGTGTTTTTGCATTAAAAGAAGACAGTTGTGGTACAAAAAGACTTTCTTTATTTGTGAAAGGTCTCAAGCATTCAGTAATAATTTGAACACTAGAAAACAAAAAGTTTGTCGTGGCTGATCTGCTTGGTTTTCAGGTTTTCATTCAGGCAGGCAGGACAAACATATCAAAATGTATCTAATTCTGTTTCATCCGGGAACAATAAAGGGAAAAAATTAATGAGACTCAGTGGAATATTTTTTTTTTTTCTCCAGAGGTATTTTTTTGTCTTCACCATGCTCTGTTTGGGGCTTTCTGCTGGCACTTTCACACTCCTGTATGAATTAATGATTTGGGAAGTTATTTGAGAGAAACTTAAAAGGATATACCTGAATTAAAGTTCTTCAGTGTTTTTGGAATTGAAAGTGGTTTGCAGTGGAGGAAGATCTTGCTGTCCCCTTAAAAACATGTAATAATCCCACAGTTACCAGTACTTTAGGAAAGGGAGAGCAGTAATACTGATGAATTTTGCAGGATATTTGGAAAGAAAGCAGAGGAGGACTTTGAAGAGAGATGTCAAAGTTAAATATCCTGTTAACTGTAACCTGTATTTTTCAAGAGACTCAGCACTCAAGTATGTTTTCAACCATAGCCTGTATGTGGAAAATTTGAGTTAGACTGGCTCCTTAGAAAGAAGCTTTGCCAAGTCTTGTGTTGTGTCAGTTGTTCTGGTAGCTGTGTGGTGAGGAAGCTTTTGTGTTTAAATCTTACAGCCTGTTGAAAGTCATGCAAAGTATTGATTAGTAATCTGGTATTATAAATTGGTAAATAAATCCACTAATAGACAGGGGATGGGGGCAGCCACTAGCTGTGTAAATTCTAGTCTCATTATAACTCTGAAGGTCCTTAACTAAAGTCCATGTTGTGGCCTCTTTCTCCCTCCAGAATAGTCAGACCTTGTGTTTACACAGTACTCCTGCAATCTGATAAATAAGTAAGCCCTGAAATGCTGTTTAAAGAAATAGGGATTTCAAATATATTGGACTAGGAGTTCTGCGTAAATGTTTATATAGCATTTCTTCAAGAGTGTGAGCTGAAAGGTGGTTTTGCTAGATAATCTATTAAAAAGACATGAAGGAACAAAAAAAAATCATTAGAATCTAAATTTTCTGCTATTTTGCCTTTAAATCCTTGAAATTTGTATTTCTGTTTTCTTAAATGGGTTACTATGGTTTATACTTCCTATATGAATTATTTACATAATTTTAATTAAGGGGTATCAGCAACTGAAAATGCTGATAATAATTATGACTTGGAGGGGGAGGATTGAAAGTGGACTTTTTCAGTAACCTAGATATCAGACTTGTCATTCTTAGTACATTGCTGCTGTGGAACTGATAATTTACCCATTCAAGAATTAGTGGGTTCCAGAGGATAATTCTGCAGGTTTTTCTGTGTCTGCCTGTGTGAGTAGTTTGTTTCTGGGTTGTTTGGAGTTTTTTTAAAGGCCAAACAAATAAAAGCAGTGGGTTTAATTTTTCAGGACTCAAAGATTCAAAAGGGATGGCTCTAAGAAGCAGAAGAAGCTGGCTGAAGGGAGAACAGTGATTTTTAGCGGCAAACTTCCTCCTGAATTATTTTTTTTATTTGCAAGGCTGGAGTTCCTCAGAGATTAATTTATGGGCAGTTTTTCTGTCAAGGACATGAAGATACAAAGCAAAGTATCAAAGGCAGGTACCAGAGGGGATGAGAAGAGCTTGCTTATTATTGTAAATAGGGGCTGGAGAGGATTAGGATTGTTATCTAAGTATAAAGCAGGTAAACAATTTGAACTGTAGGTTAGTTTTGGCACAGGTCCAAATTGATCCAGATTGCCCTACTACTTGAGATGAAGCTTGATAAGTTTATTGAAGGATTTAATTAGCATGGTGTTTCCAACAATAGTAAGTTGAATGTGGTGTCCCAGTGGGGGGAATTGCATCCAGTTTTTTGTTATAAAGTGAGATAACAGAGTTTTGTATGTCTTGTTTAGGATCATCCTAATGCACAACTTGGTCTTGTCTTGCCAAATGCTGTCTTTTTCCCTCTGTCTTCTGAATTGCTCTTCTCTTTTTCTCTCCTCAAGGGCTTGGATTATATTAGATCAATACAGGAAGAAGTCAAAGCTTTTCCGTACGAAAGTTCTGCTGGCTCCTCTCGGGGATGATTTCCGCTACACCGAGAGCTCAGAATGGGATCAGCAGTACCAGAATTATCAGAAGCTGTTTGATTATATGAATTCTCGTCCTGAGTGGCATGTTAAGGTAACTACAACACATTTTCTGGTTTCTGGAAAAAACAGTATTTCCCAATATTCTGAGATTCTTCATGGAAAAAATAATTGTGGTTAAGTTTGGTTTGTTTTTTTTTTCAAGTGTGAAACTTTTTATATTATTTAACAGCTGATTGATGAGTCTTGGTAGCTTACATTTTTTTTACCTTTACTACCTTCTCTTCCCCCAAAATAAAAACTTTGCTATTAATAATATTGGCTTGAAAACTATAGATAGTTTTCAAACTAGATTAACTTGGAGAACAGCTAGTAGGTTTGTTTTCTTGGTGCTCCTGTTTACACAGGGTTCAGACTTTGTTACTTAAGACTCATAGGCTTTGCTACTTAAAACTATTGTATTTTCTTATTAAAAGTTCAAGAAGATTTTGCTGCTTTATTTGGGTCCTCTTGGTTTTACATCCCAAAACAAACCAAAATATCTTAAGAGGTGCCATTGCTGCCACATGTTGTTGAATACAATAAAATCTGAGGCTTGACCTGGCTACAAAAGGACTGAGTATACTAACACAACTACCAGAGGAGGTACCACTTCAAATCAACAGTTGTGTCTGAGAGTTAAAACACACATTCAGATGACGTTCTCTGTATTCCGACAACTTTCCGTGATCTTTCAGCATGACAATAACAAATGGGGGACCACAACTTTGGATTTTTTGAGTGTCATCTGAGTCTGAGTGTCACTTTTGCTGCTTTCCCATTTGGGCTTTTTTTAAACCTGGGCTGGTACCTTTCATATGGTTTGTGTGTGCATCTGGTTTTCCTTGTCTTCTCTGAGAACTCCCCTGGTTTTTCCAGCCGTGCATTTGAGTAGTACCTGTAGGATGTTAGTACTTTTTGCTGACTTCTGGACGTCTGTTCTGCATAAGAAAGATTATTTCTTGGGATTATATCTTATCTGGAAACTGGATTTTACGTGTTTCCTATGGGATGTGAATGACATGATGTGTGTTGAAGGACCACTATGTCTTAGTGGAGAGAGATAGACCTGGAGAGTACTCTTCAATTTTTTTAAATCTAAAGCCCATCTTTTAAAACTTAAACTTGCTGCTATCACTAGCTTTACTCCTGTCAAATATATATATGCTGTAGAGGGAGTTACTCTTTGGATACTAACAGCAATGTATTTTCTGTAGTTCTTACTAACCTGGGGTAACCTTTGTCCCTGGGGCAAAAACCAAAGGCTCTAGCTGTGAAATAATTCTTCAAGGACCAGTGCTGTCCTAAGATGTCTGAAAGCTCCTTTTCTGAAAGGTTCTGCTCAGCCCATTGTCAAGGATTCTAGCAGTATACTTTGTTAGGCTAGGTGTGCCCATCTGCAGTGACATTAACCCTTAGTTCCCTGATGGAAGTGACTGACCCTTTTTCTGGTTTTTATAACCACACAAAAAGATATGATATCCCCTGGGTCCACCACTTCATACCTAGGGTATTTTGATCAGTTGGAGCAATGTTGGCATCGGAGCATTTCTCCTTTTCATTTTATTCAGATACTTAGGTTTTTCTCTCTCTCTCTTTTTTTTTTTTCTTTTTTTTTTTTTTCTTTCTATCTTATTTGTTAGTTGCCTGTCTTTTGGGGGATTTTTTGTGTGTTTTTTTTTTTTTTTTCTGTTTTGGTTTGATTATTTGTTTTGATTGATGTCATTTGTTCTTGAAAATACGAGCTTAAATGGAGAACTTTCACACTCTTCTGCACTTTCCCTAGTGGAATATAATTCCACATGTTCAGTTATGTAAGAACCTAGATTATATAAAGGAAGAGTTCACATTTCTTCCTGAAGTGCTGAGATACCTGGGATATTGCTACTTACAGAGTAGTGCCTACTCTGCCTTTCTGATCTGAAGAGAGATTTGCTCGTTCAGACAGCTCTTTGTGATGTTTATCTAGCGGATATGTCTGTTAGCATTGAGATTCTCCTGCCAGCTGCTATTCTCTTCTAAAGCTGTGTGGTACATCACTGTAAAACATACCTATTTAGCTCTTGAGGGTTCAGAGGTCTCCTTTGCATCTATTATACATAAATTAGGTTGAGTCTTTTTGTATGCCAATAGAAGACTNTGTAAAACATACCTATTTAGCTCTTGAGGGTTCAGAGGTCTCCTTTGCATCTATTATACATAAATTAGGTTGAGTCTTTTTGTATGCCAATAGAAGACTCTACTAGGTTATTTGAATGTTTACATTCACCTGACTTTGATGCTTCATTCAGTGAGGTTTTACTCCTCTGATTTAATGCAGAAGTGAGATCATCTCTGTGTCTTCTCTTGGTGCATTGGTTTTGGTTTGCTTCTAGATGCCTATGTTAGTGGAGGAAAAGACCAAGTATCCTAGACGTGCCTGATTAGGCCAGGTTTACTGATGGTGGGGTTTCAAGGGTAATATTTCTCTCTCTCTGCTTTTTTTAAAATGGCAAACTACTGTATTGCATCCACCTAAAAAACACTTGGATGATCTGAATGACTTTGAAGTGAAAGTCTTTGGAGTTTTTTAAATGATTAAAAAATGTGGTTTTGCTGTCACAGTGATAGTCCTTATAGTCCTTATATTCCAAGTCACTTTGAAAAGATTTTTATGAAAACTTCGTTTTGGTGTTAAAAATTGTAGCATGCTACATTTTATGCTTGTTGTTAAAAATAATAATAGTAACAGGAAACAAAGTTACTTGATATTACCATTGTAGCTTATAGTGAGGATACTTCTGGTAACATAATGTGGTCTTCTCTCCTGTTCCAGCTTCCATTATTTTTTTTCCCTTTCATTCAAAATCCATTTTGTCATCTATGCCTCCTTTAACAACATTTCTCAATACTAACAATATTGACATTAGTATATTTTTTTTCTTGAGGCCCTGAATGTTGAGGATACCATTTTTGCCCTATCCTCTAAAGATCTGCTATTACCATTCCTGAGCATTTTTAAAAACAACCAGAAGATAATGAAGTTTTTTTTTACTCCTATATGTTACATCTCTAAAGGCAATTTCTTTGTACAGAGTTTAAGGAACCAGCTTCTGAAAGCAAATGCTAATTTTTTTATTTTTTTTTTTTTTTTGATTAACAGTCATCTTGGGTTAAGCAAGGTCTGGAGCACAAGAGAGTTAATTTTGAAAACACAGGATTAGGAGAACTATGCTTTTGTTGCATGACATTAAATTTCAGATTACTCTAGATATTTCCAGATAGCTACTTGGGTAATATTGAGGTATTACTTAACTTGTGTATTAGAGACTTACTTGTAAGACATGAAACAATGCTTCACTTATTTCTCAACATTTAGATATTATTTTATATATATTTATGTTAAAAAAAGTCATTCATGAGTTGTAGAATGGTTTTGCTTGAGGAGACCTTTAAAGCTGTCTCGTCTGACTGCCCTACATCTTCAGTTAGACCAGATTGCCCAGAGTCCC
>VZRX01019608.1:0-25913 GCA_013398075.1 Notiomystis cincta
GGCCGGGCCGGGCCGGGCAGGAGCAGGTTCGTGTCGTGCGGCAAGTTTGTGTGCGGAGTGAAAGTGAAGGAAGGAGCCGCTCGGCCGAGGCGGTGGGCGAGTGCTGCCCCGTACGTGCGCGGAGCTGCGGAAGCGCGGCTTGGGCCGAGGCCGTGGCGTCCCGGCGGAGGCGGGAGAGGACCGAATTGCCGGTCTAAAGCTGCACACCTGCGGCTCCTTTGCCGGGATGCTGCTGAGCTGCGGGGTCCTCTGGCCTTCCAAAACATCATCAGAAGGAAGAGGAGCCCCAGGAGGGGAAATTTCCCCATCGCAGGTTAATTCTCTGGAATTTTAGACCATGTCTTAAGACACCTACTTAGCTTTTAGATTTTGCCCTCAAGCGTAGCAAATATCTACCCCAGGGAGCAGTCCAAATCCTCTGTAAATGCAACCGTCTATTATCAGAAGCATCCTCACGCTTTATATGCAAAACACAGTGCCCAACCCCGTTAAACAAATTAATTCTTCTCTCAAGGGGCTCTGTTTAATGGAGGGATTTCCAGAAGACCCCAAGCCTAAGCCCTGTGATACTCTTGCCCTAGCCCCAGATTTATTTGTGGAGGTAGGAGGGAGGTCAAAAGCACTGAGCCTTCCATTTCAGTAAGTTATGTGCCCGATGACCTGCTGTAGGAAGAACTATTGATCTCTGCTTATAACTCCTGTGGTCCTGTACATATCGACAGCCCTGGAACACCCCACATTTAAATACTAGGACTGCCAAAGACAAGCAAGCAAATATTTTAGCTGGCTGTCTGCAAACTTTTCTTTCTGACAAAATATTTCTGGTTCAATTGTTTCCAGTGACATGTAAAAAAGCTGAAGTTTTATTCGTTTACCACCATTCAAAATAACAAAACATTCCAAGGTAATGGTTTAGGGGTTTAAAACCTTCTCTTGCTGTATAATGCTGAAACTTGAGGGGAAGGCGGAGCCACTCCATTACTAAATAGTTTTTAGTCAATTTATAAAAGTCCATAAGAATATCCTGTTGTTTGCAGTCAACTACCCAGCCCACAGAAATTTAATGAAATTGGTAGTGAGACAGGCCAAGCTCCATGGTTTTTGCCACTGTGCCAGTTACCTTCAGTACAGCATCGTGTCATCTCAAGCTCCGTCACAAGATGATTTATTTCAATAGCATGTGAGGAGCAATTACCCTTAGAGGCAACAGATAACTCTAGAACAGCAGCATCCAAGAAAAGCAGAGCACAAACCACTAACTATTGTTTCCAATTATAAAAAAAGCATCAGGAAGATCCATATTTTACAGAGCTAAAATGATGTTCTATTTCATGTGGTCTATTTTTAAAACATTATAATCCAAATAAAACAAATCTAGAAGTCTGCTTTAAAAGTGGAAAGAAGCACTGCAGAGATGTAAGGAGGTGTATGGGCCAGTACCCAAAATATTAGATATAATTTTCCACCACATTCATCGAACCAAATCCATGTAAACTTTGAACAAGTTTGGCAAGAGCCACAGTGGTTTTGTTTTTACTGCCATATAATGGAAGAAGTCCCTTGTGCATTGAATATCCCTTTGTAATGGGCACTATCACTGTGGTAAAATGTGTTTATATGTCTTAAGACAATCAGGAATCAAGGCAATTCTTTGAAGGCAATTTATGGCAATAATTTCATGACGGTTTGTAGAGCTGCCTGGCCTGCATAGCTGCCTACATGGGTAGGTGCCAGTGAAAGCAGGTGCTGCCAAATGAAATCATCACCTGTTTTCGTGCCCCTTCCCAAAACCTGCTCCTCACAGGCAGCCTTTGGCACATAAACAAATGGATGAATCATCTGACCAGCTCAGAGGGTGACAGTGAAATTAGAGTTCTCTGCTCAATGCAACAGTTTAGTTATTTGAGACAGGAAATCACTTTCTGTTGGGAAGCAGCACTGGGTAAATCCCAACCAGTTTCCAGAGCAGTGAAGGGCTCAGGTTGCAACAGGAATGATGTGATTATGATGGGCAGGAAGCAGAACAGGAGAAGTTCCAGCAAAAACTCCACAGAATGTAATAGCAAATGTTACTCTTGGTGCAGATCTTTAATAGGTCATTTAAAAAAATATGCCAAGATTCATTCTACAAATACAATAAGCTCCTAGAGCTGTTTCTATAGAATTCTATTCAATGTGGTAGGATTTTCCTACACAAATATTTATCTCTGCCCTGCATCAATCACTCTGAGCACAGTTCTACAGAAGTATCTGCACAAATAATGATGTCAAGTAGGAGATACAGAGAAGTTCTTTTTCTCTCCCACCTTCATCAGCTGCAGTATCTCACTATCAGTGAAAGCTGGCAGATAGAACACTGTCAAGTTGCCAAAAGATAAGGAAGGCACAGACTGCTGAGGAGCAGTTTGAGAAGTATCTCCTGTGAAGGATCTGCACCAGAGCTGACTCTTTGTCCAGACAGAGGCTAAACTTTGGAGTGGTGTAAAGCCATTTTTATGATACTAAGATCTCCCTGGGATTTATGAGACTCTCTCTTTGGATTTAAATTATCTCTTGAGGAAGTGTGGGTTATAGATCAGTCATTTTAAGCCAGCTGACCTCAGTCACCTTCAGTGACAGGTAAACTGAAGTTAAACTGACAGGATCCCTAGGGTCAGCAGTTTCTGCTGGAGGATGCACGTGTGTGTACATGTGTGTGCACTACCAGAATCCTCTAGTAAGAGAAACAGGATGCAAAGTGAGAGCATTCCCTTGCAGCAGTGCTGCAGACACAAAACACTAAACTAAGGCAAGAACCATTGACATTTCATTCCAGAACTGGTAGTGCTTCTCAAATGGTCCAGTTAAGTGGAATTAAATTCCATAGTGAATCTCACTTTATATGATAATACAAGGCACTAATAGAAATTACCTGTTGAATGAAAAAGGAGCGAAACAGTATTTGAGGCATTTGGGTTACTCACAGAAGACTTGAAAAATTGTCTGAAAAGGTGCTGCCTTTTGTACAGCTCATTATAATCTACCTGTAGAGCTTCATAATTTTCATATCTGTTTTACATGCAAGAACTTCTACATCAAGCTGAAACGCTTGTCTCAAATATTGAGGGTGGGTTCATTAAATTCCCAACAGCAGTCAAGGGTGAAAAAGCCACTTGTTGAGCTCAGTCTGCTCATCAATCCACCTGCAGCTTTCCTGTGTGTCTGCTGGGCAAGGAAGTGTTCCAAACGTTTCCAGTGGCTTTGCAAGGCAGTTGTGAGGCAGCAAAGTGCCAGGAATGTTGGAGAGATTGTGGAAGGCAGTAAACCACATAGTGCATTTCTGGAGTGAGTTTTCTAAGTAGCTTATGATTTTAAAACTCAAAAGCTCCATCCACATTGCAATTTAAGCATTTGCAGCTATTCTGAACAAGGGAGAAATTAGGAGATGCTGGATTGTATTACAGGAGAGTTCTTTGATGCCCTTTTCAAACACTACCCAGATACTCCATCTGAAGCTTTCATTTAGAGTGAATACTACAAAGGTTCAGCTATCTGAAAGAAATTAAAAGGATGTAACATTTCCTTGGCTGTTGGACATCTGAGAAATCCAGAAGTGGATGATGCCAAACTATCCGTCATACATGTACTTCCTCTGGCCTGACTCTGCTTAATGAAATGTGGTTACCACAATGGATATTTGCAACTGAGAAGAAGAGATCAACTAGATCTGGCTTTCCTAAATGTGGCCTGTCTCTTAGCAAGTGTTTTACAGTTTCTATTACAAATTTGAAGGAAAGGTTTTCTCATTAACAATTGTCAGGTTATATTTTCAGCACAGAAAAATTAAGGATATTGGGGTATGTTTCAAGCCATCATTTTAGAGTTTTAGGCATGCACTCTCATCAACTGATTGGAGTTACACCACAGACACCCAATATACTTACAGGATCAATCATTTACAGATGTGCTTCTATTTAATTAATCCCTGAAGTAAAAAATAAATAAATAATCAAAGCACATTTACATACCAAATTACAAAAATACGTGTTTTAGAATCTATCACAAATAGTAAATACATAATTCCAATCTTTAAAGAAATAAGACAAAAAAATGCATTGCAGTAAAATTTAATAACAGTAAGGGAAACTACTGATTTCTTTAGGTCAGTTTTCAAACCATAGATAAAACTTAGGCTGAAAGAAACTTCTATAGGTTATCCAATCCCTTTCTCAATGCAGCTCTCATTACTTTAGGTTTCTCATGCTGTGTCCAGTCCAGCTGAACCCTCTAAAGACAGATATTCTGCAAGTTCTACAGTGCATTGCTGCAATGTATTGGTAAGAAAGCAATCCACATGCAAAAATTTCTCCACTTTTCCGAACACAATAGGAAATATTCCCCTTTCTATCAGAGGATGTTCTCAATGAACCCTCTGGGTTGCAGATAATACCTTTCAGGAATCAGATAACAGAACTTTGTATCCAGGGGGATCTAACAGGTGCCAAGAGGTGCCTCCTCCATTTAGGCTTGCATGAGCCCACTGTAGAAGGGATTACTTAAGTAGCTCAAGATTCAAAAGTTAGCACAGTAAGTAAAATCTTTCAGTTACTTTGTGATTTACACCTGGTTTGTTCCCTTGTTTACAAAATTAGTTGGTTTTTTACCAGTTAAATCTCTTTTAGGCTTATTGAGGAGGTGATAAAAATCTGAGAATTGTCACTATCACCACTATTTTAAAATGGTCCCTTAAAAAGTGTGCAGTCATTTGAAGCTCTACCATCACTGCTAGAACCACTGGTAGCCCTTCCCAGTGTGCAAATCCCCTGTGAGTTCACAGCCCCTGTGCAGACCTGTGCAGACCTGGGGAGCAGAGGTTTTGCCTCATCCCTCCTGACCTGTCCTACCTCTTTCAACTTTCATTCCTCTTCTGTGCAGAGCTCAGGCCAGAAGAGCCAAGAAAACACTTTTATTTTTGTGGCAAAATGCTGCTTTCACAAACGTGCATCAAAGACACAGTTGATCCCTTCTGTTTGGTCCCAGTTACTTGCAGAAGAGAGGTCTGGAGCCAGCTGAGTGCTAGGGGCCTCTTCTTCCACCTTCCTGGGAGGCTAGGGCTGCACCAGGTCAGATCCCCAGCCAGCAATGAACATGGGGCACTTTTTTTAAGCTGGGAAGCTGATAGTGTTGAACCCTCTATTTGAATAAACCAGCTGGCTGTCCTCTTGCCATCTCTGATGTAAATCTATATGGTATTGTGAAACTTTATTTATTTTAAGCTTGCAATATTTACCAAAGCAAACCAAAAGGGTTCTTTCTGACTTCCATAACATTTTTTTTACTGAACTATTTCTTAGAAAGATATGTTCATGGATAATTAAATGTGGCTTTCTTAAACCTTTACAGTTGGTAGCTTAATATATATTTTGTTGTACTTTGAGTACAAAGGCTATATTATGCTTTTGTTGGCATCCTTGCTGGCTAGAATGCCAACTGCATAATTTTGTTCTCTGCTATATGTCAGAATTCAAGTGCTGAGGGCTCAACAGGTGGTGCTGGGATAAAGTTCTGGCAAATCAAATAGGTAATGCAGTTATTTCTTTTGTCAAATTATAATTGAAAACAGAGACAAGTAAAATGAAACTCACATTTTCCTAGTGCAAAAGAGAGAGTAGAATTAAACTCAAATCAGTTTCCATGACAAATACACATTACTACTGGAGCTTGGTCTGTAAATAAACATGCAACACCTTAGTTTTGATGTAGAATGATTTGTTCCCTGTAAATTTAAACCTTAAGCATCAGTGTTTAAACAATAACAGAAGGCCAGAGTCCTCCATGAATCTTCCATCTTTTTTGTACATATTTAGGAGAAAATGTGCCAAAAGCTTCAGAAAAATTTCGAAAAGATTTAAATCTGAGAAGTCAGAGAATTGGAGACAATCTGTAATACATAACTCAAATGTTTAACATCAAGAGTTTCCTGCCATATTGTTTTCTAATCATTGCTATATCCATGCTCCCAGAAGAAAATGATAAATACACTGGAAATTCCAGCGAATGTGCTGAATGAGGTGCTTCTCATTTTATGCTTGACTTGGATAATGTTTGTTAATCCTAAAATCATAAAAATGGGATAAAATATTCTGTAACAAAAATGTAACAAATCATATACGCATAGCTTGGTTTTCCAAAATTGCACATAAAAAGGCCCATGCACTTCCAGGACTATCTACTTTGTTATTGTGGCTGATCTTTTTTACACCAAGATGTTTTTATTTTCCTCTGAGGACCTATCCAAATCTAATATAAGTAATCTTACGTACAGTTCCAATGATCATCATGGGTTTATTTAGTTTTCCATTCCTCCTCATTTAAAGACATTTCTCCTAAACTATACATTTCTCCACTCAAAATTTTGTTTTGTCATCCACTGAAGCAGCTTCCTGCAGTGGCCTCCAGTTCCTTAGGCTGTGACAAACATCTTATGTCCCTTTCGAGCTCTTATTTAACTCAAGGCGCTGCCTTTGTCTGGGAGCAGGTGGTGCATCCCTTCTTTCAGTAACTCGTTCCATAAGTGATCAAGAACTAAGCAGCATGGCAAAGGGACATCACATCAACCCAGAAACATTGTTATTTTCACCTTTTGCATACCTGGTGACGTTGGTTTAGTCCCAGCAGAATGCACATGTTTCTCTCCCAGGCTGTGGCTGTGCTGCTGAGTGCCAGGGCTGATGTCAGGGGCTGGGACACACCTCACAGAACACGGCCTGAGAAACTCCTGCAAATGGCATCAGAAATTGCTGCAGGGCACAGATCACAGGGTAAGAAGCTGACAAATGTATGCACGGTGCTGTGAGGAACTCCCAGGTGGTTAAGGAGGAGCTATGTGAGAAACAGGCAAATTTCAGAAGAAGGTGGAGCTCTGTGCAGAGCTTTTTTGGGGTTTGGGATAGTGCAAGGCCAACAGTACTGGGTAACCACATCAGCTTATCCACACAAGGCTGAGATCACCTTGAAATGATATCAACAATACCAACATTCAAATTTAATGTATACAGAAGCTGAAAATGGAAAAGAGAGTAACTGGATTCATAGAGAGATAATAAATCCTTGAACCTTTTATCTGTTGCCTTTTGGCTAGTCATCAGTTTAATTTCTTCACGCTTTTCAGTAAAAAGATAGCTGGGAACAAGAAGATACTGACTGAGAATAAAGATCCCAGTTCAACACAACCCTCTTCACAATCCCACTCTTGGACTGACCCTGTTCCAGCTTGGTTAACCCAGGAAAGCTGCACCCAGTTGTCTCAGGAGTCAATCTGCAGCTTCACTGCAAGGGACTGGCTGAAAAGATTCAAATTATATTACAGCCAAAGTATTATTAAATTCTTTACTCCCTTAAAAATTCTTTCCCTGCACTGCTGCATTTCTAAACTGACCTGAGACATGCCATGAGGACAGATCCCTGATCTCTATGATTCCTCATAAATGTTCAATACATTAGAAAAAAATGTTCTGGCTTTAAATTTCTTTTTCTTTAAAATCTTTAAAACCATCTTGAATATTTACCTTATTCATCATGTAGCTTTTTAGAAAAGAAACAGTTGAGAAACAGATAATGTGTCCCTTTCATTGACAAAAGATTTATGTCTTCCCTGGCAGGACTTGGTACTTCAAGGGCTCAGAGCTGACATAGTCAAACACAGTAGCATGTAGTCCAGTGTTTATCCAGGGGAACCAAAACTGCTGCTCCCACACTTTTTGTGTGTGTGAAATTAAGTCAGCCACATTGAAATTGGCAAAGATTTAAAAACATGATACAAATTCTATGAAGAAGTGGAGAGAGAGGCTCAGAAGCCGTTGGGATCAATGAATACCGTGCAGAAATAAGTAGGGTATGCACGAACACTTCTGGTGACCTTCTGTAGGAGCCATCTGTGTGCTTGCAGGCACCCTCTCCCCCAGGAACGGGTGAGGAGTTCAGCCACAGAGCTGATCACCTCCCCCCACAGCTGTCACAACCGCTGCACTTTGGCTCCAGCATTTGTACCACTGAACTCCGTGCTGAGCCACAGTGAGACAGCAGAGAGAATGAAATGTGTTCTGAGGTACCTCTCTGCCACGGACTCAGGGTCACTGACTGCTCAAAGGCTTGTCTACATTGCAGTACAACTTTTTAGTCAGTGTATCAAAAAAACCCAAAATAAACCACTACCTTTTTTTTATTTTCTCCAAGGATAATATGACAGTTTCCAGCAGTTTTGACACGGCTCAAATGAAGCAGAAGGAATAAATATCTTTTAGTATGGTGCTTGTACTCAGATGAGCTTTCAAGGGAGGCCAGAAGAAGGTGCAGATTGGGAGTACCTTCATTTCCTGCAGTGAGCAGGTAAACCTGTGTGTTTTCCCATTCCCTCCCCTCATCACCCTGCCAGTCTAGACCCATGGAAATGCTACAGATGGCAGCATAAACTGAGTATTGGAAAGCACAGGCAGAATTTGCTCCAGAGGAAATTAACCATGAATTGGCTTAAAATACCACCTCCCATCTAATATAAATAATGCTATATCTTGAGAAGTATTACTGTTATCCTGAAACTGAAAAGAGAAAAAGTTAAATAGTCTGGAAAACAATTTTCTTCTGTGCTGGAAAGCCTAGGGGTTAATGGACACAACTTAGATGGCCACAGACCTGGGAGCCATTTCTTCTTCAGTCACAATTCTGCATTGCATCAGGCAAGTCACCATGTTTCTTTTTCAATAATTTCATCCATAAAATGAGAATGAACCTACATCACTCCCATTCCAGTGAGGATGGTAGAGCTCATCTGACTTGGTTGTGAAATGAGACTGCTCAGATAGAAACAAGCTCCTGAAATTCAAATTATCATATTACTCCATGCTGTTCCATTACAGAAAAATAGCAGATTCTTCTATGGTACTTAGGAACAGAGAAACAGCAAATTTTTCTGGTTTTGCTTTCACATTGTTACAAATTTGAATAGAATCTACCTTTTGCCCTTTCAAATACAGCATTTGATTAATGAAGGGTTATGTAATATCTGTTTTATATTGATCTCTCAGAAAGAGCCTATATTATGTTTAATTTTTTTGAAAAGAACAAAAATTGTTTTTTCTGTGTAGTTGTTTGCTGTCTTTTTCTGTGAGGGCACATAGTGAAACAGATATTTTGAGAAATATGGAAGCAGGGGCTTAGTGTATGCGTGTTTATGAAAAGTGTTCGAACTTGCAATCAGTTTTCATACAAAAAATTGTAAATATTTAGACTGAAAATAACATCTCTCTGTGTTATTAAAAAAAAGAGGGTAAAACCCAAATCCTGTAGAACAGGAGTATGGTAGGCATTATTGCTCCTCTCTCCCAGCACTCTTACAGCCCAGAAATAAATCCTCAGAGTTATATTTTCATCTCAGTTTGCTGTAGCAGATTTTAGCAACTCAAATCCCTTTTTCCATTAGTGTGAGTTAAGCTGCTCAGGCTTTGTCCATGGATGCTGCCCTACTTTTGTTCCTGTCTCTATGAGCCTTCAGTTCATTTCCCTGCTCTGGACTGCCAGGTAGGTGAACCTCATGGGGCTCTGGCTGGCTGGAGCATCACTCCCAGGCTAAAGCAACACCTGCTGTGCCTCTCCAACCTCTGGCACATTTAACATTTCCTTTTCCCCTGCAGGTGGGGAGAACTCCCAGGATCCCAGTCCCTGCTGCGTGCAGCCAGCCCAGGCCAGCAGCTGGCGCTGGGAGGGCTCCCAGCACATCTGCCCCGGTACAGAGATTAGCAGGGGAAGAGGCTGGGAACCAGTCTGGGCTTAGACCTGTCTCTGTGCATTCTGCCAGCCCAGCCCTGCATACAGCTCCCCATTTCCTTCTTGTTCTTGGATACCTCTTCACTTGTCCCTCTGAACCATCCTCTCTATTGTCCTTTCAATTATTTCATCTTTGTTTCTTTTTGCTGCAAGTAGTCTAAGGACAGAGGACTTGATCCTTATCATTATGCAACCTAAAATGGCAGTGTCTACCCTGAAGTGTCTGATTTCCAGTGACAGTCACAGTAACAGGCATTGCCTTGTACCACATGCCTAAATTTCAAAATGTTGCAAGAGAAGGGCTTGATACCTCACTGAAATCTATTTCAGCCGGTTTTATGCTTTTATTATGATTAATGGATGAAACAAACCCATTTGTAGTGCATTTGTTATCACAAACAATATTGAAAGTAATTTGACCCCTACAGTACTTTCTTTTTTTAATAATACTATACAGTGGCAAAAAGGCTATGAAATCCTGTGCAGAGATCTTTATCTTAGTTGAACTGGTTGAAATACAGACAATGGAAATTCTCTGGGTTGACACTGGTATAATAGGAAGCAGCATATGACCTGCTCTTCTGAGCAATGTGCTGTCACCACAAACTACATCCCCATACATACCCAACATATAAAAAGTTTATTTGTCAGCCTGCTCCTGTGAGCTCTTTATTTATGGCTACTTTATCATCTGAAATAAGCCATGTTTTTCATGATTAGAAACATAACAGTCTAGCAAAATCTGAAGTTGTATAGGAGAATGTGAATGCTTTTACTATGAAGTCATTTTGCTGTAAGCACTGGAGAAATCAGATAATGCCATACTATGTTACTCAACTAGCAAGTCAAGTGTGATATAAAATCATGGAGTTCAGGAAACCTCTTCTGGCATGGTGTGTTTCACCAAAGGACTAAATTACTCTGTTTCTCACATCACTTGAAAAGCTGGGAACTCAAGGTAATATTTTTGTCTGCAGCTTCTTCAGCTGGAGCCTGTGCACATGTGCACAGCACTTCCCTGACCATGGGCTGTCCCTCAGAGGGCTCTCTTGCAGCTGCCAGAGGATAGGATAGCATTGTGTGCTGTTTACCACAGTGTGTACCAACCATTCAGCTCTAAGAGCTCCCTTGAGGAGTGAGAGCTGAGGCAAGGCACTGATGGACACACCTGAATGCCAGTACCACTTACTGGTCACATACATTCAGCAGAGCTAAGCTGCCAGCTTTCTAAGTATAAGGAAAATGATTTTGTCCTGAGATTGTCATTCTCAAATTCATCTCCTCGCAGGCAGATAAAGTAAAAAATATCAGGCTTTGAAGCAATTTACCTTAAAATGGCAAAGTTAAGTAAAAATAAGTGCAGCTAGCACAATCCATGTGGAGTCTGCTTAAAGGCACAATAAAGTTCCAGCTTAAATGTATAACATTAAATAGTGTCTTCAAATATCAAAAGCAGTTACCATATCTAAAGGATGGAGCAAACAGTTATCAGGAGAAAAAAGCCATCCTTCAAAAAGTAACTCCTGTTCTATGGAGAAAAATAAATCAGAGACTTGACTAGGAGAAGTTAACTGAAACCACTGTAAATAGGCCCACAACATTTTGAGGCGTGACTTGCTAAACATACAAACCTAGAAACTGCATTCACTTACCTCAGCCTAGGAGGTAATTGGTGAACTGATGGTGCCAACACATGGCAGAGGTGCAAAAGGAGCAGTTCTGGAAGAGAAAGTCACTGCAGGAAACCCGAATATGTTATTTGCATCAATAATCAGTAAGGAAGGACAGTGAGGTTCCTATAAGAGACCAGAAGTGTTGCCAGGACTGCATCAGATCAAAATGTCAAAAAATATTACACTTGGAACAGAGGAGATTCCCTCAAATCTGAAATGCCCACTAACGGCTCAATGTAACCAATGATTTGCACTGACCTCAGTACTACAGGCAAGGAAAAAGAAGATGAAAATATGTGAAAAAGGCTCAGAGGTGACCGTGCAGTCGAGGGACCAGTAAAGCAGAAGTGCTGCAGCGAGCAAACTGGTAGAAGTTATAAAAAGAATCAAATAAACGTGGGGAAAAAGATGTCCCTCAGAGAGGGGCTGACCTGACCGTTGTAGAAGACAATCACGCTCCAAACCTGCTGGAGCCCCAAGGAGGAATCATTTTTAGGAGGAATCATTTTTAGGAGGAAACCCCAGCAGCCCATTTCAGTGTGCACCCTCCAAGGCACAACTGTGTCCTGCCTACCTTATTGAGTAACCCAGCTGTGTTGGAGCCATCCAAATCTACTGCATTCATAACTAATATTACAGAGCTTTGCTTTTCTTGTTGGATGGAACAGAATTCCCTGTACTTCTGACTTCTTTTGAAAGCTGCAAGCCAAACCTCATATGTATCAATTAGACTGTGAAAAGGTACTGCTGGAGTTGCCTATGGATTATAACTTAATGATAAATTGCTTTCATGCTGTAGAGAGACATAACAGAATGTTATTGCCATCGTTCATCCTTTGGAATTCTGTCTGAGAGTCTGAGCTTGTTAATCAGCAGTTCGTCCTGCTCGTACTCGTGAGCGCTCAGCGCCAAGAGTGAATTTCCTCTCTATGCTTTCTCACTGGAAGCTTTGCCAAAGGTCTTTTGTTCACTGTGTCAGTCAGCTGTGCTCTTGCCTTAATTGTGCCAGTAACTCATGTCTAGAGATTATTCATTCTGCTCTGATGCAACGAGCAGCATGTCAGCCTGGAGCTGGTGGAGACACTGGGTCTTGTGTACACCCGTTTCAGGTCTGGGGACACCAAATGTGGTTCTGGACCATTTTTCAAGTGCCCTTCAGCCCTGAACAAGGGGATTTTGAAGGTGTGCTAAGACTGTAAAAATGCTAATTTCTGGATACAAAGTATGAGGTATGCAACTCATGTTGTCTGAGTCTTCCTGTTGTACAAGATTTGATCTCATGATGAGATTTGTTCCAAAAGCTTTGTTTGAGATCATTACCAAGAAACTATAATATTACTGTTAGGGAAATTATTTTGAATAATATCTACTACAAAACAGTAGTTACAGCAAAACTAATGCAACTTCTAACATGACTATTTTTTTCTTTGTGTGTCTGGGGGTGTTAGATTATGGTTGTACATAACTTTGCAAACCAATTGCATATCATGGGCTATTTCTTTTAAAGAAAAGATCAGCTAAAAGTTATCAGATACTCTTGGCCAGATTGACTATCTTGTTTTACTCTTTCTCAGAAAAAATAATAGAAAAAAAATGAAAGAAAACTCAATTAAGGCAAAATTCCCAGAATTTAAGAGAAAAAAAAAATGATCTCCAGGTATGTGTTTGAAATACTGCTCACTCTTCCCATGTCTGCCCAGCTCAATGCAAAGTCCTGCAAATGAAAAAAATATTCAGTAGACATCCCCAAAGAAATAGACACAGGCTGATGCCTTCATCTCCTAAAGGATTTTGATGTCCTGTCCCAATAAAGGTTTAAAGCAAAGATAAGGTTGTTTTCATTAGCTGTTGAAAGTTTGGATGAAAACACTGTAGTACTTAATTTTTCTTGGTTTCTTTTCCTTTTTCTTTTTTTCCTGTTTTGTTGGTTTGTTGTTTGTTTTTTTTCACGAAGCTACTTTTGAAATAGTCTTTTGTTGGCATACAAGCTGTTCCAACTTTTATCCTTGATAAAAAACTACAATAACTGAGGGGCAAACCTTACAAAGTAGCTCATGAGTAAATGGAATTTAATGGGGTCAATTATCCCCACATGCTTGTGTGCAGGTTTCATTAATATTAATAAGTCGTAGACATGCTATTGAGCTGAAGAATAGGCTGTCACTGGCCTTTACACGCTGTTTTGTGAGGGCTGATTTAGGATTATTCAAGAGAACACATTCATTTCCAAATGTCTAACATGTCAGTGGCAGAAAACCCCACATTTGCCCATTATACCTGCAAGATACAGAAAGATTGAAAAAAAATAGGTTAAACGATAGAAACAGCACAGATTCCATTTGTGCTTTTTCCATAACGTAGAATCACATTACATGCATGTCTCGCCATAAATATTTAATGAAGTGGAAATGAATATGTAGCAGGCTGGGTTCTTCCCTCTAAGGGTTAAGTTCCATTTCTGCAAATTGGTTTGTGCCCTATTTCTGTTCCTGTGTCTCTGTGCATCTAGACATTTTCTTGGCATCTCTAACTCTTCTGAGGTTCCAGGAGATCTTTGGAGATTTGCTAGTAATTGACCTGTTTGGATTGCCTATGACTGGCATTTGCTAAAAGATAATACAGTCCTGCATTTTGTTGTTAAGTGCTGGTCGTGTTATTAACTTGTGGCCAAACCAGAAGAGAGGCTCAGGAGACATCATTTTCCCTCAGACAACTTCATTTGGTTCTTACCGTAATCTCCATTATAAATGAAGCACTTTGGTCTCAGCTGAAGGGAGTCACATATTCCTTAACTTGTCAGCCATGTTTGGCCAGTAATGAATACATCCACTTTGCTTTGGTTTTTTAAGATATTACTGTACACTGAGGGTAAACAATTAACATCACATCAAAGTCAGATGATTTAACCTTCTGCCACTTCAATAACCACTAAAGAGTTCCTGCCAGGGCTAGCTGGGTATTGGAACATGTATAAATGTTTTCTGAGAAAACAGAATTATCAAATAGAGGAAATCTGATGTTTTCTCCCTAGAAAACAGGAATAATTAATAAGAGTAGATCTACCATATCCCAAAGGAGTCTGAATGAACCCTATTTGTTTTATTTTTATCATGTAATAGGAACAAATCTTGCCCCCAGTTACAATAGCTTTGTTCTGGGGGAACCTTCATATTTAGTTCTGCCATAATTTAAACAGCTGCTGTCTCAGTGTAACACACCTGGTTTCAGCAAAGTTCCTTATCTCTAGCATCATCTTTAATAGCCAAGATGAAAATGAAAATAGTCTGGAAACAACAAATTAACACTAGCCATATAAGCATAGGGAATCTACTTTGTGTAACACAAGAATTAAATACTGCTGATCTTTGCAAGTAGCAGTGACAACTCAAATACAATGCCTTGGGGCCAGCAATAACCTGGAGGCTAATTAACTGCAGAGAGGGCTTTTTATATTACACTTTGTATTAAATAAATTCAGCACAAATCCATAGAGACCAATAAGCATTTTTAGGCAGTCTAGGTAAATTTTACCCCAAAAGTGAACAAGCTACATAGAATTCTGGCTTGTGAGATGTCTGATTAATGTATTGTCCTCCAATAATTCAGGTGCTTAAGATGAAAATAAGAGCAAATAAGAGATGGAGATAGAGGAAGTCTGTCAGTATGATGTTCATGATTTTGTATCTCTTTAAACATAGTATTAATAGCAATATATAGAAATTTCACTTCAGGGTTTTAAATACTGCCCTAGAATGTGTCATCACTTTAAAACCAGAAGCTGATGTGATCGAGCGAGTAAAAAAGGAAAAGAGAGGAGGCATAGCTTATTTCAAGGCTCATCCAAGTTCCCTGCTCTCTCACTGTCTCCCAGTGACACCCAGAGAAGGATTCCAGCAGGATACAACCACAGTGCTGCAAGGCCAAGATAGGCACAGCAGGGATACCAGCAGGGAACCTCTGGGGGGAAAATACAGTCCTGCTTTGTTCATAAAACATCTGATCACAGTCAAGTACTGGGGTACCTCCTGATTTGCAGTAAATATGGAATCAACTAAGCCACTGAAAAATGCACATGAGGAGTAAATGGTTTCTGGTTCGGTGTCAAGGAAATATTCCACTTCTCTTTGGAGACGTCTTTGTCATGGTTTCATCCTCTCCCACACACACTCAAGAAGACTATAAGCAGAAACAAGGCAGAAACCATATCTAATTTCCATATGTGGCTTAAAAATAAGACATTGCTCATTTTTTATATCCAAGCCAGAAGGTATGTGAATCAGAACTGGTGAGCTAAGTTTTAAGTTATTATAATGAGCTAGGCATTCTTTTTGAACACTGCTCATGCAGTTATTATGCATTGAACACAGCAAGCAGGGGAAGCAAGTAGAATCTGGCTTGAATCTTTTTAGAACCTTCAGGTTAAAGTTTCCCAGTACTTCTCTCCATTAAAATAGTAACATTCCCTAAAAGAAAATCTGTCTCCTTCCAGAGATGTCAGATATGTTCACCACTATCTGGTGCAGTCAGTGATGTCTTGAGATCTGAAATATCAATAGGAGCACCTCAAGCACACCAGCATAATCTTTGAAAGACAGAGAGTAAAAACCAGATTATCTGATATCCCAAATTTGAAAGAAAAGGAGTAGACACTGGTGGAGTTCACAAAATTATAACAAATAAAATAAACCTGTCCCTGATATAGAATCTTTCACAAAGACACTGGCACTCCCTTTTGGAAAAATGAAACTTCGTAGAATAACTGCAGAAATTTATGCTGGGGGTAGATCAGAGAAACCTTATCTCTCCTCAAGTTACAATTCCACTAATAAACAACTTGTCAACCTGCATCAGGAGGCCTTATCCATGAATTAACACACAAGCTGTTTGCCATCAGCCAGCCTCAGCCGCTCACAAATGCAGGCAGGCTGCTTTCACCCTTCATTCTCCTAGGATTTCTCAGATATTATGGCTGAGGCAAAGTTGTAATATTTTAATTTCCACACAGTACTAGAAAAGTAACAAGGATTTATATGCAGCCTCCCTTTTTAATCATTGGTGCTTGGAGAGTTTTTTTAAGATTTGTAGAAATTGCTCAGAGTCAGGGTTAAGATAAATGCACTGATCCCTGGAATTCCTGTGCTGTGCACTGTTTACACTGTTGCTGTGTCTTGACAGAGAGGTCATCATGGCATCTCCCTGCTGACAGCATCCTGCATGTCACCTCTGGCAAGGTTTTGGCTGAGGCCACTGGATAAAAACCAACAGATAAAACCATGTTTCCAAAATTTGGTTGTTTTTTCTTTGGTTTTTTTTTTTTTTTTTTTAAACAAAGAACGGAGTCTCATGAATAAATTTATGGCTTTCCTAAAAAAAAGGAGAGTTTCTCCTGTAGTCAAGAACCTTCCTTAATGAGATCCAGACAGATTTACATGTTTTAAAAGCACAACGCTTTGGGGTTTTTCCATTTAAATCATCAAGCCCTGTATAAATTACATTTGTAAGACCCATTGGCTCCAATCAAAGAGTATTTAAGACTCTGTCTGACTGAGTTATGAAAGGACCAGGTAAGAGGAAGTGGAAAAAAGGACAAGTTATAGAATATCCATTAGGAAGATGACTAATATTACTACAAACCTGATTTCCCATTTCTTTGGCTTCATTCATAGAGATTTAAAGATAATTGTAGCAAAAGTTCATGAAGAAAAACTAAAAGAGACAGATCCTGCAAAGAGAAGACATATTTACAAATGCTCAATATTTCTTCTGGCTTCTTGTAAATAATTTATGAGGTGCTATTCAATATTAAAGTTCTTCATTAGTTCATTGGAGATATGGTCAAGATTAGTAATGAACTAATTGTCATAGAAAAGAATTTATTGCTAACAGTCTCCAAAACACCAGCAGTTTGGCTTCTGTGGGTAAAAATGAGGTAATGTAGCAAAGTCCTGACTATGAGGAAATAGTTTTTTAGATCGCAGACAAATAAGATTAATGCTATATCCCATGCTGTGCTGAAAGGGATATCTTGCATGGTTAAAAAATATATTTAAAAACCATCTAATTTCCTTGGGTTTTCCTATGTTTTACCTTTTTATTTTTACATAAATGTTTCCTGCTCCAATAATATAGCTTTTTCCCTGTCATAGCTGGCATTTTCCTGAGCTTCAGTAATGAAAATAAATTAGTTAAATTCATTTTTCTAAAAGCCAACTTCTCATTCATATTTCCACTCTGCTAGCAGGTTATAGTAACATTAAACTCAGGGCTGGAGATTAGGACATTAAGGACAATATCATATGGGTTTTTTCTTCTAATTGATGAAAATATTTCTACAGCTTTTTTGTTTTTGGGGATCTTGGTAAATTTTATCCTTGCACTGATCTGGAAAATCGGTTCAAAAAGAACTTGTAGAAGAACAGGAGCTCTTTCAGGGTAATGTTTCATTTCAATACATTTTCACATCGTTTTGCTGGTTTGGACAAATAATCGTCATTTAAGGCAATTAATGACAGATCTGTAGGAAAGGCAGATGGATCTGCGTAAAGCAAGAACTTCCCTCACTGGTTGCTGCACCTTTCCCTCAGCCTTTGAAAAACTTTTACAGCAAAATTCAGCCCAAAATCCAATTCCAAAGCAAACACCAAAAGGCTTAATTAATCACTTTGCTTTGCTTTGTAAGTGTGTTCTGGTTTAAGTTGGTTGTTTTCCATCTGGTCACAAACACCAGGGCCTTTTTCAAGTCATGAACATCAGGAGATCTCCAGAAATTAAACCTGTATATCCAATTTGAATTTTTCGTATTTTTCATCTGTTATGTCAGGCCCAGAAGGTTTAAATAGCCTCCTGAAAGCATGAGGGCCCCAGCTTTCCTCTGTGATTCACCCAGTTTGGACATCAGAGAGCACCTAAGTGGAGAGATTCAGATAGAAAATACTGCTGGATAAGCTGTTAGAAATGAGACTTCACAGTGACATATTGGCAAATAATATATTGTAAGCTGGAAAAAGAGTAGGAGGGGATTCAGCACATGGCAAAAACGAACCACTAAAAATGCATGCTTCTGTGAAGAGAAACTCCAAAGCTTTTCCAGTTAGTTTTGCTTTATCTGTACATGCCAAGAAACTCCAGGCAATCTACCCTTAGTAATTTTCACCCTATTAAAAAAGAGAGAAGGAAAGAAAAAAAGGGCCATATGATCTTCTCTGGTGGCCGGTAGCATTGTAGGAAACCTTTTATACAGATGCAAGATTCTTTTCCTGAATAACTATTTCAATTTTAACAGAAAGAGTTCCTTCCCAGAAAGAGATACTGTATTGGTAACCTCCTGCTAGAGCTTTCCTGTTTCATCTTGGACATGAAGCAGTCATGCTGTGCCATAGCCAGGCTGCAAGCAGGGTGACACTGGCTCACAAACACACTCCTCTTCTGCTCCTGTCCTGCTTGCTTCTGATTAATGCACCTTTTCTTTTTTGTAATCAGAGCCACCTGGTTTGGTTACTTAAAGGAGAATTTCATCCCCAGAGCCCCACACTGATGCTCTCTGTACCTCCACAGCTGCCATGCCAGTAGCTCCACTTCAGGGCACCAACCACTGATGCAACAAGCAGGCAATTCCTACACTCCCACAGTGACCAGGAGAACCAGAAAGGTCTCTTGACTCTGTTCCCTTATGGCAAATTCAGAGACTCTGACCCTCTCTCATGTTCACAAGACCTAACTACTCCCCCATAACTGTCACAACCTCTTTAGCATTTGGAGAAAATTAAACTAAATGCAACATACCAACACCAAATACTCAAAAGACAACTTTTAATTTAATTACTGTAGACATAGAAAAAGGAATTCTTTAAGGAAATCCATCAAGTAAGAGCTATATATAACTCTTGAGGAATACCTTAGTGATTTTCCTACTCAAACAGATTTCCTTTAAAATACCCTTGTTTGCTGCAGAGGGTAGAATTATTGTAAAATCAAACAGTTATTTTTCAAAAGCCTGATCTGACATGTGATGATAACAGAGCAGATAGTAAATACACATCCCTTAGTTTGTTGTATTGATCTGTGCAACATGACTGGGCATTAAAGAGCCAAGGTTTGTATCTACTGAGAAAAGGGCCAGGATGAAGTGTTAACTGCTGGACTTAAAGCTCTTTCTCTCATTGATTTCAGTAAGCATTTTTCCAGATCCAAAGCCTTTCTATTAAGTTTGGTGCTCTTTCAGTCAGGGCTGTGATATCCATTGAAGCCAAAGAACAGCAAAGCTTGTCTGATCTTTTTGAGAGTCTGGTTTCAGTTAAATAACCCAGTGGATCCTTCTCTGAATTAGCATTGCAGAGTATGTGCCAGCAGAGATGGGACTACTCAGCTGAGAGTTATCTGAGAGTGCTCCAGAGCAAGGAACCCAACAGACCATGCAAGCTGCATGCAGCCTTGATTTTCAGCTATCACAAAGTAACTTTCCAATCTTTCATTTCTTTCCAGACTTGGATCAGTTTATTTCTTCTCAGATTTACATTCTTGATATTTATTTCTGAGTTTCTATATTAAAATGAACAAAACATTACCTGATTTAGTGCTTGATTTTTTTAAGAGTGGCATTACTTCTATTGAATGACAGCTCCAGTCTGCACTGCTGTGAGCATCAGCAGAATCTGGGAAGAGACATTCAAAGGGATGGATTCAGAGGTGATAGTGTAACATAAGCTGAGGAAAAGGACCCACACAGACTCTGTGTTAAGGTAAACCATAAAAAGAAGGAGCAGAAGAGGAAAAGCAGTTAAGTGAATGGTATGTAACACCTAATCTAAAGCACATTTATCTTTCCTTCAGCACACACAAAACTTTTGCTAGTTTCTTTTTACAGTTACTGAATACCCACATTATCTGAAGTTAGAATTTATTGTGTGGGGCTTTAAAACCTTACTAAGATCTTAAAAATAGGCTTCATAATAAAAATATCTAATAATTTGCAACCTACACCAACTCTTACACTCCTACTACATTTTCTCCCGCGAAGAGTATTGTGAATGTATGTCAGCCACAGAAATACATTTGATGTATTTATACCAAAATAACGGTGCTTAATTACCTCCTTACTACTTCAGCTCTATTTCACATATATGGGTATGTTTGCTCAGTAACTCAGCTTCTGAAATGCAGAAATAGATTTGCTCATTTCTACAGCTGTGATAAGATTTCTGAAATATGGAAAATATCAACAGCTCCTTCATTCAATCACTTACTTTAAAAAAAAAAACAACCTCAGGATTAAAGAAATCCGGGAAAGAGAAAATATTAACCTAGAAGAGGCAAACAGGCAAGTGAACAAATCTGAGTTTCATTGTCACTTCCCACTTCAGCAGAGGATTCCTGCAAGGGCCTGGCCTTGGTGCTCGAGCTCTTACAGGTAGCACAGGGGTGGGCACAGGTGCCCAGTGTGCACAGCAGCCCCTGTGACATTAACTGGGCCACGATGTGGTTGTCCCAAGGAGGAGGAACACACGGTCTGGCACAGAACCCATTTTCCTCTGCGCTTTCCTGCAGTTACTGCACGGAGCCAGAGATGCCATGGCACCGTCATGGAAATAAAGGACTCTGCAGAGCCCGCAGCGGGAGGTGGGAGCAGGCAGCATCCTCATCCCAGCCCCAGCGGCCACGTAAATCTGTCCCCGTCAGGAGAGCTCTGGGAGGTGCTCGGCACCCGCCGCTGCCCGGGAGTCAGTGAGAGTTCAGGTGCTCACTGTGTCATCAGGCCTGACCTTCAGATGCGACACGGCCAGCACGTTTGTTTTCCCACAGCAGTGATTGCTTCAGTCAATTATTATTGCCCATCCTGGAGTGCAAACACATAAGGACTTGATTTACAGTGCAAAATATACATCCTGAATTTACCTCCTCCTTTGGTTTTGGTCTGCCGTAGCATCTCCAGTTTAAAGGGATGACAGCAAATTACTTCATAGGTAAATATATCTACATATGGGGAAGGATAAATATCAGTCATTCAGGGCATCCTGAGATGAACACTCCATATAGAGTTGGATGTGTTGCATCAGATGTGACAATATATTTAAAGGGGTTTGCATTTTGTTTTAAAAGCCTTCTTTTTTTCTGCTCCTATCTGAAAAAAAATCATTAGTGAATTTGTTGATTTGGCAATCTAACCATTAAATCCAGTTTAGCCCAGATTTAAGATTGCATATTCAGTTCTTTAAGCAATGTTTAGGTATTACTAATATACTGAAAGATAGATGAGACAGCCTCATGGTAATACAGCTTTTAACCTTTCCTCTCCTCTACCATGACGGGGGAGAATTACAGTAAATGATGGTTACCTTGTCTGCAGTATGGACAATTGATTTGACCTCACTGCATCTGATGCTCTAATGGACTCCGTGGCTGAATCCCTGGAGATATAAAATATGTCCAAGTGAATTGGGGCAGGTTAAAGAACGGACCCGCTTTTCATGGCTGGCTCAAGCTGTAATAGATCTCCTGGTTGTTCTGCGAAGAAGATTAAAAATGATCAATATCCAAATCATTAAAAGAAAAGTGGTGGCTTCTGTAAATCTACCTTAGCTATATTTTTTTTCCTGCTGAATGTGGGGGGAGGGGGGAGAGTCTGTGTTGGTGACATGAGTTTCTATAACAAATTTTTGCTTCTGTTCACTTTCTTGTAGCATGGTCCCTGTTATATTGAGAATCAGACTCTCGGGTGGCCTGAATCAGCCATTGCTTTCCTGAAGTCATGCTTGTTTACACCATAAGGAATCTGGTCTTATATAGTTAATATAGATAAAATGCCAATACTATTATATTTCTTGGGCCAGCAAATAAAGTCAAGGACAGATTTCAGAGAATGATGGCATCTATGATAACTGAATGACCTTATAGCTCTGCTAGCCACAAATAAAAGACCAAAAATAAAGGTGTAGTTTAGGGAGAGGAAAACAAAAAGATTTGCCTTGGCTTCCCTGAGCCCTTCATTTGGCAAAGCATAACTCAACATCTTGTTTATCCCTGCCTAGTCTCTGTCTCACAAATATGTTTGTGTTCCCCTTATTCCAGCAGCCTCACTTTCATGAGCTTGTAACATCCCACAAGGCAGAGACCTTCCTCTCTAAACACAGTGTGCCAGGCAACCTCAGTGGGATTACATACACCTATGTTTCCTTCACTTCCTGGAAAAGCCAAGCCTTAAGAAGACAGCTCTACAACTGTTCCATAGCTGGCACACATACATTAGAAAATTATTTACTGCACTTGAAAAACAAGAGAGCCCCAATCTTTAGCAGGCAAATTCTGACACTGTTGGGATCTGATATTTCCATTTTTTCAATGACAGAAATAAAAGGTAATCCTAAAGTCTTTATTTGAAGATGCAGTCTATTTTTCTAGTTTTGAGAAATTTAAGGGTTCAAGAATTGGACTGACCTAGCTAGCTCCATTCCATTACATTGAGTTAATGTGAAAAATATTCTATTGTGAAGAAATAGGTTTCAAAAATTTGAAGAACTTTCATTTTTTTATCCAGTTGTTTGTTGAACAATACCTACCTTTTGTTTTTCACACATTGGATGTGTAACATCAGCCTCTGTAAGGAATGTTTGTTTATCTAAGTGTATTGTCCTACAAGAAGAAATGTAAAGGCACTCCCGAAGCCTTTGCTCTTCTCTGGGGCTGTGTGTGCCCTGTGGCTCGGGCTGAGCTGAACACTTCATATCCACAGGAAAGGGGGAACAACTGCTGACCCTCGGATCCAGCTATTCTTGTAGCTGGAAACATTGTCAGGGGCTGCAAGCATCAATCTGTCTGAAAGGCCAAAGTTGAGCACTACATTATTGGAGTAGATGACACTTTATTCTTATTCTGCAACAATTCTAACAACTTTGAGTCCCTCGCTGTCCCTTTATGAACACAGATGTCATTTTGATGGGGGGACAGCCAAAATGACAAGAAGGTGACCTGTCAGTGAACTCAGGAGCAGGTGAGGCCTGTCAGCTTCTAATTTGAAACTGGTGTCAGTCCTGAGGAATGGCTGGTATAATCACATTTGTAACTGATCCCCTATAAACTCTGCAAACATTCACAGTGTGCCTGTTATGAGTAATATGAAATTAACAATTCGTGTTTATGACACCAGACACCAAGAGAATCAAGGAGACCTCAGTAACAGGATCGGCTCCGTCTCTCTTTCAGAGCAGAACACCAAGCTGCCCCAGTGTAGCCAAATGACTCTGTGCTTATGTTACAATAGGCATTGTATTTCTTTTGAAGACAAACTTTTCTAACTAGGTGTAAATCGAGGACTCAAGAACTAACTCCTTGTTGAAATTATTCTTTCTAAATGTCTCTAATTCAAGCTCAGCCCTTATGGTGTTTATGATTTTGAAGCTGAAGTTTGGGACTGACAAATCACACACATACTTGTATCTCAAATTTTCTGAATAACTGAAGGGAAGGCTCTGTATAAATCTTCTCAGACACAAAAATTACCAGCTGCATGAATACTGCCATTAAGACATGCAGACAAGTGTAAGGGGTGGGGATAGGGCAGGATGCCCGAAAGAGGTGGAGTCACAGTGAAAACAATACATTTGTTCACTGACTAATTTATCCTTAATGTATTTTCACTGTAGCTAAGCAAGAATGAGCACTACAAGTTAGCCTGTCAGACTCCCTTGCTTCTCTGGCATCAGGGAACTTTTTTTCTGCAAATAAGACCATTTCTTGCTGGTTCTGTGTTACATTATCTGTAATATTTTTTTATTAGGATAAGTCAAAATTGCAGTATGTGAGGCTAGATTTGAATAAAAATCAAATTCAAGTACAAACTTGAACCTGACATAGTTAACAAACGACAGGTACAACTGCAAATAGTCCTTTTTGACTATTCTGACTTTGGACAATGATAGCACAAAACCCAAAAGGAAGACTAGGGTGCAAAACTCAACATTAGTTTTGAGTATATGAGAAAATGTAGGAGCATTTTGTGTTGCTGCTACCTGAATCTCAAGAGCTCATCCTGTGCAGATTTAAAATGCACTAGAAATAACCATCATACTTCTGAATCTTGAAACCTTACCACCCAAAATCTCACCTCTGAGCCTTGAATCCTGAGGCAGGGGCTACAAGCTGTGCACACTGCCATTGATGCAGTCACCTCTGGACACGTAATACAACAGCTCACTTTAAATCTGATGTACAGCACAATTTTTTTGGTGTTTGGATAGGGCACATAAAACCTTGATAAAAATGCCATCCATTCAGAGCTTTCCTAGAACCCAGTGAAATATGTTTTTGTTTTCCTCCTGCTTAAATGGTTATAATTCAACATATGGTTTAAATAGAGAAAATGAGGACAGTCTGGGCTTTTTCATGTTTGGGATTTTTTTAAATCAGTCAGAATTTCTGTACACTAACTTCAGAGAGTTTTCCACAGTGACCAGAAAACTAAGTAGGGGTAAAAAAACCCACACAACCTAGGTTCCCTTCTGAAAGGAAATGTAGAAAGTGGAAGAACAGGATAAAAACCTTCGTTGAGCTGTTCAGAGAACACCCTGATCTTGAGCCTATTCCCCACACACAGAAAGGAGCTACAGAGCACATCTGTTTTCATGACGTAGCTGAAGGTATTTTGAGCACTCAGGTCCTGCACTTTCCCCTGACCTCACAGCACCACTTCCTGTTAATACTATTACTTTCAGGGCATCCTTGGTTCTCACCTGCTTCAGTTTTGAAATTAAAAATATTAGTCCTTTCAAGGCAATTGTGAAATGCACAGGAGCATTTAAAAACAGGCAAGATGAAGGTGGGGAAAAGGAGAATATAAATAGATATACCCATTTTTAGGTCTATTCATCTGTGTTACATTGGGGTAGATAGGAACAAGGAAGATTGCATCATAAAAAAAGGGTTTAGGCATTTGAGTTTGCCTCCCTGTCATGCTGAACAGAGAGTAGCATCACTCCTTGGCTCATTGCATGGGAGATACCTGCACACAGGTCATTCCTGTGACTGGCCTGGAAGTGTGACTGGCCCTATCTCACCAAGCTGCTCTAAATGCTGCCCTAGGATGTTTCCTCCCTGACCCATTGAACTTATAATTAGCTCTACAAAATGGATTGGCAGAGTAGGCTGAGACCACAACCTAAAGACTTAGAAACTGGTCTGCTAAGTAGGTCCAAATCCTTGCCCTGCTCATTTCCCTCTCAGGCTCAGTGATTGCTGTTTCACAACTCACTGCATTTTTATGGTTACAGGGCACCCCCATGCAAATGCCCCAGTCATGGAAGAATTCCTCTTTTGCTGTATACAGAAAGACTACCCCATCTGGGAAACTTTCCCCTCAAAATCAATCCATTTATAACATAGGTTGAAGTTTTTGTGACTCAGTGTTTTCTTTAAAAAAAAAAAAAAAAAAAAAAAAAAATGTTTCAGTAA
>VZRX01019608.1:25948-92401 GCA_013398075.1 Notiomystis cincta
AGCATGTTTCAGTCAAAAACCTGTAATCAACTCAAACTGAAATAGCAAGGTTTCCCCTGCCCTTGGCGGTGTGGCAACATGTGTGCAGTCCCAGGGAATGCATCAGCACCAATACAGTGACCCAGTGAAAATCCTGGAAGCAGGCAGACAGCATTAAAATCAAGCATTAAGGAATGTTTGTGTATACTGCTGAGGCAAATTACAGAACTCCCCAGAAATATTTGCAATGCGATGGCCTAGGAGAGCCATGTGGGAATTGTACCTCAGACAGGAGATATTATGCCAGTAACAAAACTAGTGGCTGTATCCCCCTGGAGCTTACCTTCTTTTAAATCCCCAGGAGCCAGAGCTGCAGAGTCAGAGGTGGATGCTCTTGGCACACAGCCTTTCCCATTTCCTCTCAATAGCACAAGTCTGCAGAATGATGACACGGATTTACTCGAAGGAGGCAGCGTGGAAGCAGACCTGGATGCGTGTGACAGAGCTGGAGGCATCTCACTGTAATTAATCAGTAGTGAAATAAGTAGTTATTTATGTTGCACACATCTAATGAACAAGAATTAGTCATGGCTCTGATTCTTGGGTAGCTCTTTGTGCAGCTTATCTAATATTTGAGAGGAAACTGCACTGAATATTTTCTAATTCAAAGAGTGTGAGTGAAACAAGAACTGACTTCAGTCTTTGACTAAACGTTAGGAAACTGGTTTCCATGTTCAATAGTGTCTGGATGTATTTTTTCATATTATTTCTTTCTTTGAGTTTTCCTGGCTTCAGTCAGGAGGTGAGATGCCAGAAATACCCAGAGACACCCTACCAAGCCAGACAGCTCCCCCGCGGGCATTGCAGCCCAACGGGTGTTTTTCCAAACCACCCCTGAACTCTGAACCTTCAAATCATTTACAGACCCCTTCCACACAGAGATGAAACCACATCCCTGCCTGACTTTTGCAAGCAGAAGTGTGGTGGAGAGCCTGGATCAGCAGAACTCTGCATAGTCCGGCTGCTTTGCAAACGCAGCTCAAGTGACTCAAGGCTGCTGTGGTTTCAGTTGCCTCGTGGAGCCCGGGACGGAGGAGTTGTCAGGCTCTGTTTGTGCTGGATGCTGTTAATGACTGTGGAGCTAAGCACAAGCTGGGCACCCAGTTACACTGCAATTACTCAGAGAAAACCTTCTCCTTGTTCGCTCAGGGTACGGCCTGAAAGAAGCTTAACTAGCCAAAGAACCAGGACACACTAAAGTTCCAGCTAAAGGCACTGTCTGGTCTGACAGTATTTTTTGTAAGAAACTAAAGCCACCTGTCCCTGGTGATAAGCTGGTTTTTATTATGAAATATAACAGTTGTATTGTACATGACTGCTCTGTGCAGCACAATTTACAGAGCTGCTCTGGTAACTGCTGTCCCTGACAGGGTGCCCTTTATAACGGGACTTGTAGGGCATCAACATTTTCATGATTCTAAGAGAGTGGAGAAAGAAATATTTCCATAGTAGAAAATTCCTGTTAGGAATTGTTATTGAAGTGTGTATGAGATTGGATGTCAAAACATTTTTATTGTTAGCCGGTGGCAATTACACTGACTGACAGCAGCAGCTTAACAACTCAGATGCAGCAGATACAGTTTGTTATTTTACTTGCTTTTCTGTTAGCGTTTTGAAGCAATAAAGCCTGTCCTTAGAAATGCACACAGGGTCCCTGCCTCTCACTTTTCTCAGGTTGGTACAAGAGGAACAGGTGATAAAAGACATTACAAATAATGCTTTAACTTTGTCTTGCTATATGATGTCAAAGTGTCCTGGCCTATTAACAGCAAAAGCAATGCGCCTACATTGTTAAAATGGAGCTGAAACTCACAGCTGAAACGAGGAGGAGCCGCAGTTCGGGCTTTCCCGTGACCGGGCCCGGCTGCGCTGTGACCGCGGCGGAACGATGCCGCTGCCGGCCGCAGTTCCGGCGCTGGCCGCGAGGTGGCGGCCGAGGCGGTGCCATCGCCCGCTGCCCGCGGGCCCCGCGGTTCGCGGCTGCCGGGAGCGCTTCGGGAAGAGCAAAAATTCCCGGCTTCCCGCAAAAATTCCCTGCTTCCCGCTCCGCGATATCCTCCTCCTGCGCGGCGTCCTTCCACAGGCTACCAACAGTCCTAATGCTCCTTGTACCCTCTGCTCTACAGGCAGCGGAAAGCCATTCCCTCAGAATTAATCATGAGTTCGTTATCTTCCCTTGAAAACATTACAAAACGATCACACAGCCACCCTGAAAAATCCCCAAACCTTTTGACTTGAACCTTTGCCACCCACGTGTGCGGCCGCTTACCAAAGTCTCTCATACGCTCTACTCAGAAGGGGGAGGCGGTGACGCTCTCTGACTCGGGCTGTGGTGACATCCCCAGCCACATTTAGGTTTTCCACATTTATTTTATCTCTGCTCTTTATTTTAATCCCGCTAAACTATTTTTTCAATGTTTGTGCATCTTGCTTCAGCATAGAGACTTCAACTGTAAACCAGCATATTGGAAAGGCACAGAAGCATTTAGGACAGGAACCTGCTCCTGAGCCAGATGTGTTTGTCAGATTGTCAGTGTGCACAGGGCTTTGCCGAGGAAGTGATGGGAACGACACTGTTCACACATTATTAACCCACATAGCTGTACAATACCTGTGAGCCAAAGTCACAAAAACTGGCTTAAATGATTGTAAGAGGTGCTGAAGTGCTTGACTCCATCTGAATTTGTGTTTTCACAGGAGCCTGCTCTGGTGGGACTCCCACTTTTCAGAACAAAATTATGCTTTTTACTCCAGCTCAAATATCCAACACATTCTTTATGGTCTTTTAGATGAGGTCTCAGTTGCTGTACTGCAATAACAGCCTAAATTTGGACCTATTTGGGTCAAAATGGTTTAAGGATAACATCATGGAGGTCACAGGCTTGTGCCTGTGGCTCTGGCACCACAAAAAGCAGTGACAGTGTTCAGTGTCAAGATGCACCGGCAGTGAGAGCAGCTCAGGACTGCAGTGAACTGTGGATTCAGAATATCAAGGCATTGGACAGCATTATAAATACTAACAGAGAAGGTGGGCAGATAAAAAGGAAAGGAAATAGAAAAAAAGGAAAAGATATGGAGGGAAAAACACAGTTGAGAATTTATGGGGGAGCTAAAAGGCACTGATCTGTATTTTTTGAGCCTATTCATGTGTGTGCACAAGGGTATGCATGTGCATGTTACCCCAGCACATGACCACAGGAACTGCTGCTGGACAACAAATATGAAAAGGAAATGTGGGAGAGATGATGAATAGAAGAGGAAAGTGGTCTAGAATGAGGAAGCCTGGTATTTTTTATCTTTGAAGACTGGACTTGCATGAAGTCTTACACGTGGAAGAATTGATTGTTTTGAAAATAAATGCAAAGATTCACCCCTGGGTAGAGCTATTTCAAAGCAGTAAAAACAGCGGGTTCTAAAAATGTTTTTGAACAGTAACAGTGAAAACTCTTAATGGTAGCACAAATAAGGCAACGTTAATGAATTCAGTCCTTGCTGGTAAAATACTGCCGTGCTTTTTAAGTCAAAATTTCAAACTGTTTTTGTTTGTTTGCTAGGAGTTCATCTCCCTTTTTTACTTGCTTTTAATCGAATGGGATTTTGGTTCTATCATTTTGAAGTAGCCTGGAAAACAGGGAAAGGCCCCTGAGAGAAATGAATTTAACAACCAAATACTGTCCCTGAGAAACCAGAGCAGTTCCTCTGTGCCAGGGGGGACCAGAACAGAATGAGGGGAGTGAGAAGGGAGGGTCTATGTGCTGCTGGCAGGCTCAGCTCTTGCTCAGCTCCCTTTTGGTCTTTATAGGCCACTGGAATTTTTTTTTTTTAAATGTTCTGAAATTTTAGAGATTTGGAAGAAGCTTGTCCACAAGTGTCATGGGGAGATCTGGGTGGTAGAAGTTTTTAGCTGTCCCCTATTTCATTTAGGTGCCTAAGGAAAAGCTATCACCCTGTATAAATCTGACATCAGCACCAAGCAGTCAAGTTTTGGTTTATCTCCTAAGTTCTGTCCAGATTTCCCCTTAGGAAAACTGAAAAAAAATCCTGCACTTTGAGTACTGTTCACACACATGAAGTTTCAGTTGGAAGTGAATTAATATCACCAATGGATCTGTTCAATACCAGTTAGGCTCTGCCTCAGTTGCCAGGAAGCCTTATTTTATGTCAAGGGGAAATTTGGGAAATGTATTAGTTTCTCTAGTAAAAAGATTGTGTCCTAGACTCGCTCTCCAGGAGTACAAAGGCCACTCTGCTTGCTCCCAAGGACAAATCCTAGAGAAACAGGCCACTCATTCAGATATCTGTTATATCCACATCCAGCAGATTGTTTCCTTACCAGGACATACTAGTTTTGGAAGAATTTGATTTCAGGGTTTGAAGCAGTTCCACAGACCACTTGGGCTTGACCTTCAAATGCCTTAGATAGATACAAGCCTTGAAAATGACCCTCTGCACACTGGGAATTTCTGTGGGGAAAAAAAAATAACCACCCAGGGGGTATAGTTTGACTATGTTGCTGAGTCAATGAATTGCAGTGCTATAAAACAACTGAAGATTTAAACTATGACTAAGTTTCCTTAAGGCAGGAAAATATAATAGTACTAAGGCTTATAGTTTGTGAAAGTTTATGTTAAATATATGCATGTGCCTGTATGACAGGAAACAAAAAGGAGTCTAGAGATGGAGGAAGAGATTCGTAATCCAGTGTCTGCTATCTGGGAAGAGCAGGAGCTGAGGAGACAGATGCAGGAGCAGAGCCATGGCTTCTGTAGCATTGCTCAGAGTCCCAGCACTACTATGCACCCAGTGAACATTGCAGTTAATCCCACATGAGCATCCCAGTGCACTCATGAAGTTGCCAGGAACCTGACAGGAAAAACAGCTGGAACAGCTGGAAAGCCCATCCAGTTCTTACTGGCAGCATTTTCAGCATTGCAAACAATTGTTACATGAACTTGCACCATTGATGTTTCAATGGGAAATGTCCAGAAGCAAGGAGAGACTTTGTCAGACCTTCCCAATAGCACTGGGGTAGAATATGGAGCTGGATAAGTGTGATTTTTGTCTTAGCTACAGCTGATCCCAATGTTATGCAGGCAAACACCCTTAACGAGAGATAGGGACAGTAAATTCTGTGGCTTTGTTTAGGCAGTGACATTTTGGTATTAGGGGCAAAATGTTTCACAGAAGCCAAGGTGCTCATTTATCTTTTCATACATCTTCACATTTTCATGTCAAAATGCGGCTTCTTTGTGAGCTGGCTGTGATTCCCATTCCAAACTTGAACAGTTACTGTGTCTCATGTATCATATATATGTTTGCAGATCACACTGTGTTCTGAGACCTGCTTTCACAGCATTCAGTATGTGCAGCTGCAAATGGAAATGTAGGAGGGGTCAGCGCTGAGGGGTTTGCATTTAGCATCGACTACTGGAATCCCAAAACTCAAAAAAATGAGCCAGAGGAAACCAGCAGTGCTCTGCTTTGCATATGCTTATGGCCCAGGAGCAATTCCAAGGACCCAGGTCTGATTTCCCAATTCTGCACATGCACTCCTGCACATTTTTTCACTATGTGCACCAAGAAGTATGTAGGCATCTGAGGGTTGGATTCAGATCTGAAATTAATATTTACTTCTATCAATTAGGAGTAGACAAGTGCTCTGTGATCATTACCTTAACAAAACCAGATCTTTATCTGTAGAGTTGAAAAACTGTGTTTGAACAGAATAATCACAAGATTGCAAATATATTCAAGTTTCTCTAACTCTCACTGTCTTCAGTACAGGCACCTAAATTAAAGTTAAATATGTAAATCTCATCCCTGTTGTTTTATGTCAGTGACAGAATTTTTTTCCTGTTAAGATTACTTCCACTGTGATGTGAAACTGTGTGACATAAAGTAAATGAATATAGAAGAAAGTCAAACTGCCCATGCAAAATATGTTGACACACTGCTCTATCTTCCTAGCCCTTCTATCTTTACTTATTTGTCAGGTTCCTTCTTGTGGCCTGTTTTGGTCAATCTCAACTAAAGAACCTCATTACAGTGGTTTTTTTTCAAACTGATGCCAACTAATTTAATTTCAGAAATCAAACCTTGTCAGGAATGACTAATTCTTGCAGCTTGTCTAATTTGAGCCCCAGACACTAATACAAGGAAAATATTTAATAGTACTTAGAAAATTGTTTTAGTAGTAGATACTTGAATTTGAGACCAACAATATGAAGTTATGTAAAGCCTACAGCAAGTTCATCATCATGAGTGTTTACACAAGCTAACTAATCCAGAGAGCTTTCACCAGCCAGAGAGCCACAGAAACACCCAGCTGCTGTGGCTGGTTCATGCATGGTTTGTCTGGTGAACTTGCAATCCTTGCCACAACACTCCTATAGCCACCCTAGCAGTAATTTCAGACAAACTACTCCTGAGATGATAGCCTCAAAGCACAAAAGAAGCTTCAATCTTTCAGTCAAAAAACATTTTCTTTCTTTTCTCTAAAGGCTAAGTGCTCTGTGCAAGTTCTTGACTATGAATAGCTCACCCTGCCTTCTAACCCAGGCTCCACGGCCCCCTAAAGCCACCCCCACACAGCTCTGCCTCTCCGTCACTGACCCAGGCACCCACTGCTACTCTCAGTGGGGTACTGTTAGCCCGGCCCTACTCACATATTGGACAAATCCCTCTTATTTTTGTGTATGTGTGAATACATTCACAGATATATTCTCTGTTATTTAGTTAGAGAGCAGCAGACACGTTTATGCGAATGTGGCACTATGTGAGATATCTGAATACCTCAGTGCTCTTTGGGATCATACATAGGCCAGTTTATCAAAATCTGGGGGAAATCTCTCCCTTTCATTTCATCAGTTAAATGCCCTATCCTTGCATTTTTTTTATTTTGGGAGTACAACATAAACTTGGGTGCAATTGGTCTCTGTGAGGTCCTGCTTTACCCATGGAAACCAAATTAAATGGAGCTATTAGCCAGCATCAACCTACTTGGGACAGGTGAGACTGCAGGGTAAGTGTGATGCCAGTTTCTGTACAGTCCATATAACGTGTCCATCTGCACAGCTGTCACCCAAATTGTTCAGAGCTGCTGCACAGGCTTTATTTTGAGATCCAGCTGAGAAGCCTCAATTTAGTGCCTTTTAGGAACTGAATCCAAACTTGCATTTCATATCAAAGCATGTCACCCCATACCACTTCTGTTATTCATGCAAGTCTTGCAAATTTCTATTTCCCCAGATAAAAATAAAATAATATTCTTGTATTTGTAAAACTACACAAATACACACACAAATAAAAACCAACCACAAAAATACCCTCCCACTTTACCTTAATTAGAAAAATTGATCTTTTGACTGGGCTTGTAAACGTTCTTGATCTTTTTGCAAGGTAGCATGGCAGCACATGGGGCTTAGACCTCCAGTCTCAGGGTCCATTAGTGCTTTAACATTTAACAAGAAACTGGCACTTGTCAGTCACGTCTGTTGTAAGTTTACACAGCATATTTCCCTCAGCTATCTATGTGAAGAGGACAGACATTGTATTAACAGCTCTACATGTCCCCAGGTACTTTGAATCCCTTTCTTCCCACTCCATTCTTCTTTCAGGCAGTGAGCTTAGGTCAGACTCACCTCAGTGGCCCAGCACAGCAGTCTGCATTTAGAGGCAGAAAATCTGAATCTTCACACTGCTGACCTTATTGTTTCACAGACTATTGATTGCAAGTCATCACGTTTCAGCAGTTCAAAGGGATCAACCTCTGGAAAAGCAGAAAGAAGGAATGAACCCATACACAAGACCAGGGCTCAATTGCAACTGAACTGACAAACATGAGACTGACGTAATGTAATGTGGATATCTAGTAGTGAAAAGAGCATCTCTAATCTCTCACGTGTAGCCAGAAGTTTGCAGTACATCAGTGTACCCACGTGGCCTGCAGGGAAGGGAGTGCTGGTGAGGACCACAGCAAAGGCTGGGCAGGACAGGTGTCCACTTCCAAGGGCTCCAAATGGAGCAGAAGTTCTGTGTTTCTCCCTGTGGGCCCACGTCCACCTTATGCTTTGGCGCAGAGAGCAAGAGGAATCCCCTGAAGCAGAGCCAGGGTGGATAACCATGTGAGAGTGAGCGAACACATCCTCCACATCCTCATCCAGAGCCATCCTCTTTCTCATCCCATGATCAGGTAAGTCCTGTTAGCAGGCATCCAGCAAAGGACTCACTCCACCTCCCCAGTATCCCTCAGCACTCCCTGGAAAATTTTTCATTGCCACAAAAGAGTCAGTGAAGCTAAATTCCTAAAGTTATGTATAACTTATGAAGGTTTAGACTAACAGACATAGTTTGGAGAAGTATACCTTGGTGGGTTTATTAACAACTGCTTTTCCTCTACTAATCTTAATCATTTGTGATATTGCATGCAGTAAGAAGAACTTGGAGACATCAGTTATGGTACTTGGATTCAAATCTAATCTAACTTGATATTAGACTCATCAGGGTTTTAAAACTCAAGTGAGGCTGCAAATTTCAAGTATATTTTTTGATAAACTATTTGCAAAAGAGATGTATTCCAAATGTTTGCTCATTTAATTAGAACATAAAAGATTTTTCTCTTTGACTGGAGCTTGCTTCTGACCCTTCTTGCCTGTGTGTGGTTTGTATTGTTCTTAGCTAATGAGATATAGGATATGTACTAAACATTTACACATTAAAGGCATCCTTCATTCAGCATGAAGGTGTTGATACATCAAGGATACCTCAAACATGCTGAGATTCCAACAACTTGTCAGACAAATTAGCACCTTACCGATTGGGGGTAAAATTGAGTTTCATATTTCTCCCTGGTGGGAAGAAAAGAAAATCAAAAATCACTGTAGTTTAATCCTTTCTTTGCAAATAAGAACGCAAAAGGCTTTATCACCTCTGTAGTGTAAATTACAGCCCTCACCAACTATCTGATTTTTAATTCATTGGTTTTAAATGATCCAAGGCAGCTCAGAGCAACTCCACTGTGTCATTCCTCTCTTAGAGCAGACATCTTCCCTCTTTTATGTTCATATCTTTCACAATTATTTAAAATTTACACTTTTATATTAAAATAGAAGAAAATTAAAGTCTCAAATCTGTGTGTTTCACTAGCATATTACTGCCAGGAGGGTTTAACCCAAACTCTAAGGAGTGTGTGGAATTATGGGACTGTGTATGGAAATGAAACTAAAAAGGTCAATTTTTTTAATTATTTTTTCAGCTGACAACTGCTTAGAGTTAGCGCTCAGTGCTTCAGATTGCTGGAACTCTGCATGAAACATTCAGAGCACCAGAAAAACCCACAGTCAGATAATCCAGCCTAACCAGGTATCCCAAAGGAATAACTGGGCTGGAAGTGAGGCTCAGCCTTAGGTGCTGTAGACACTACAGAAGAAACTGATGACCATCCTTTACCTCTAAGCTGCACATCATTTATATCTAGGGGAGATCATGACATAAATTCCTGCCTGAACCAGATTTGGGGAGAGAGGGCTACTATCATAAACCTCTAAACCAGGAATTATTTATGCATCAAAAGGGTTTGCTTTAACTTACATACCTGGCCATGGCCCAATCACAAATATGTATTTTCTAAGATTATGAGGTCAGCCAAACAACATATAATCAAAGCAAGTCAGAGCCTATAACTGATCACAGAGATCAGTTATAAAACAAAGTTTCCCTTCAGCAACTTCTTCATTCTCAATAATCTCAAATTTAGCAGATCTTTTCCTGTATGTATACAGGACAGATATTTGAGGAGGATTTGCCTCGTTAAAGTTGTTTTAAACTCCTTCCAGAAGGAATTTTCCTCACAGGAGTTTTATTATCAGCCCTTCTAATTTGTCATTAAACCTTAATACCTAAACAAGACATACACGCATCTCTGCTCCACACCTGGGTATCTGCTCCATGGGGCTGTTATCCCATGGCCACAGCTTCTCCTTTAGTGGATACACTAACTGGTGTTCTGTGTGCAATCATCATTGTTCAAAGGTTCAAAGTCATATTAAACTCATTATGGAACAGCTGCCTGGGAAAAGAGCATTACCAGAAGCAGGTATTTAATTCTGAGCTGCCCCTTTCTTCTCTGCAGCTGAGTTTTTCAGAGCTCTCAGCACTACAAGTGAGTAGAGCTGTTAGTGCTCAGCATCCATAACCAGGCAGACAAGGGCTGCTGAAGCACAGGTATGGGATTGAATGATGACATTTTGGGCAATGCACAGGCATGTCAGATTTGTAAACCAGATCATTATACAAAGAACTTCATATAAATGCCTGGAGAAAATCAAAGAGTTCTATTTTTCATAGTTCATGTTTGTGTGGAACTTAGAGCAGTGCCCCTGCTCAGTAACACATATTAGATACATTAAAAAACTTGAACAGGTTTTGCCTTGAGGGGAAAAAATATCCCAAAGAAAAAGATGCAGAATATTCAAATCCTTAAAAGAGATGCTTTTTTTTCATACATATAGTGGCATGATTTATAAATATGTAATTAAAAGGATCATAAATCTGTAGATAAGTGTTGGTATTTAACTGAAACACTAATGGCAAGCACTAACTGCATGTGGTCTGTTGTGTGGCTACTGGAATCAAGTAGTGAAGAGGATCACAGTTCCTTATTAGTTAGGACCACCTAGAGTGATGGAAAGCTTGAATGATCAAAGAGAAGCCAGTTTTATGCTGCAAATGTTGATATACTCCTGAGCTTTCAAACTCATTTTAAGGTCCAGTGTGAACACTTGACATGTTAACTACTGAGCAGGGAAATGAGTGTAGTATTAGACTACAAAAGTTTTGTTTGCTTCAGTAATATTCAGTGTTATATTCCAGACCCTTACTGGATCACAAAATAGTTTTGTATTAGTACTAGAGCACAACAACTTATTTTTGCCTACCTTAAGCAGGAATAAATTAGCCTTTCTTGCTAATAACAACACATGAAAGAACCTATCCTGCTTTGTCTGAGTATTCACAGTGATCACTGCTTAATTAGGGTGAAAAAATGTCATGACTTAATTTCTTTTTAGAAACCAGAATAATGCAGAGTGATTGTTTACTTTTCCTAACTTAGTCATGCAGTCCCAAGGAATTGTTTCTGTCTTGCCCAAATAGCTGAAATGTTTCAGAGAGGCTGAATGTGTCTCTGCAGTACTGTTGGTCATGACAAGCTGAACCTCATGAAGGGTACAGTTCTTCCCTGAAACACAGTTGTGAACATAAACCTCTTCCCAGGAGTGTAAATGCTAACAAAAATATGACTGGAACAAGCTCTACTTTGGAACTGATGTAAAACTGAAGAGTGAGAATTGTCTTGCAGAATTCAAGTGGCTCTAAAGCCTGTAAGCACAGCTTTATTCACATATATCTGAAATTATTTTGTTTGTTGCTGTTTGGACTCCAGCCCTCAGGCTGTTCAGTAGGTAAAGGCTTTTCATTCTGGGATTCATCAAATAAAATCTACTCTGGATATAGAAAAGCCTTCTAATTCAAGTGACAGGTGCTGGAAAATAGTCTCTGTTAAGAAACTTCAACACTGATTTTAAATTTTATCTCAGAAAAAAACCTTAACTTCTGATTGAATAAGAGTACTGATCACTGAGAGAATTTTCATTTAACATAACTGAGGGATATAAGCAGGAGACATTCAGTACAATAACAACCTGATGCTCCCACTGAGGGTGAGTTTTAATAACAAATTTTACCCTCCTCACATATCAGTTTAGCGTTTCTATTTAAAAGCTCTTCACAGCTCTTGACCTGAAATTCTCTAAAATCACCAGAGTTTTAAGATTTTAAGGACTTTAGTATAGCAGGTACAATTTTTAAAAATTTTTATTTAATGTATTTCTGTTTGTATTTATACTACATATAAATACATATGATTAATTAACCATAGAATATATTGAATGTTTTCTCACTAAATAAAAAACATATACCATCTGGAAAAATATTGCCAGATATTATATTTGGGTTCTTTGAAGCCTGCAACCAGGTAGATAGTTCTCAATATAAAATGGACAACTGCCTAATCAGAAAAGTTTCCCCTCCCTCCTTGCCAGTATCTAAAATCCATTTTCTCACTCCTAAAATGTCAGGATGCCTTTGTTGCAACATCTTGACTGAATTTGAAGAGAACAGAGCTGTGTGTATGGTCATGTGCTCCACTACAAAGTCAGCATTGCTTCCCAGAGCCCTTGAGCTTGTTGTAAAGATGCCCCAATCTCACTGGAGTTTGCTTTTTCAGACCACTTAATCCTGTACAGCACTACAAGAGAATCAGGAATGATATACAAATTTTGCACTTTGGAAGGCACAAGGATAAACCTGGTTTGGTGTAGAAAACAAAATATCCATGTTCAGATTTGAGGAATTAATTTAACCTTTTTGAAGAAATTAGAGGCTCGGGCTGTCAACTTTGAACCATCCCCATGTTTAAGGTTCAGACCTCATTAGTTTTGGCTAGGAATACTCTCTAATTACTAAGAGAGTTTCCTCAAGTTGCACTTTAGAAATTCATCTTTTTTGTAAGCTGTAAAGTATTCATAAAAAGCTAAAAACTGTGGGAAAATTAGCATTGATGGATGTTTTCTTACCCTCCATCAGGAAATGATGTACTTGAAACTCATTACAGATCTTCACAGAAACTCTGCTGAATGTGCCTTGGGCTTTGTGCTGATCAGCACACACAGAATTTACTGCATAATTCATCTCTCTTGTGTCACATTTAATGTATAACATGTATTTCCTGTTAATTATGAAAATAAGAAGGCGTCCTTTCTTTTGGAAACATAATCATGAAATTACTACAGAAATTAAGAAACATGGAGTTCTATATTGCCTCCTGCACAGAAATAAGAGGGAAGCACTGCAGTGAGAACTCACCAAATATGATTTTCTTCTTGATGCACGAGGCACAGCCTCTCCCTGTGGCCACACAAGGAGAGGTGCATGGGTGGGATCCCTGTTGTCCTGCCAGGGTCACCACTCTCACTGGAGTTGTGGTCCCCTTAACTTTCCTCCACTGAAAGAGGTTTGGATGTTTTCATGTCTCTTTTCATGGATGTCAATGAAACATTAGGCATCCTGTATCTCATTTTCCTCATTCAAGGTTGAAGATTATTTAGTAATATTCTACTTCACTTCACCCATCCATCTATATGTGTCTGTTCAGCTTCCCTTACTAAAAGAATGAAGAAACAAAAATCTCATCTCAGCATCATATCCACACCAATACATCTTATGGGTTATATATTATCTGCCATCAGGGTAGGAGAGGGAAAGAGTGAAGTGATGGACCAGAAGGAGGAAAGGAGCAACACCATAAATCTGAAAATATACCATTATTATTTGGAATAAGAAGGGAGCTCATCTGTACTCAGTGGTACATTTGGCCTGCACATTTTCATTGGCACACTGATTATTTCCCTTTGGAAAAACAGCCCAGTGCTGGGTTTATTTGCTCTGTGGCTGTTCCTCAGGAAAGTTTGATGGGGAGAGCATATATTATCTCTCACTTATGGGGCAGCCCCATAATTCTCCCTTTTCAGAAATTTTCAGGTGATATTCCCTTTTGTCTCCTGCCCACATGAAAATCTTCATTCATAATTGTTAGGATCAGTAAAGCTGACAAGCTGCCTAGAGCAATATAAAGTTGTGTTATCAGTAATAGTGCTGGTGATCTCTAGAGAGACAAATGGGCCTGGATAAAAAGACATATTATCAGTACTGGCTTTCAGGAACCAGGATAAACTTCCATTTCCCCACCTGAAGAAATACGTGTGGCAAAACCCCACTGAAACCTCCCTGCAGGACAAGAGCACAACTTTGGTAGCTTCTTCTCCAGAGGGTTTTAACTTCTCTGTTCCTTATACAGATATGGAAAATTTTACTGCCAGAGTATGTGGTTAAAGTGATCTGGCAGTTAAAAAAAAAATGGCCCGAGGGAAGATTTCATTCTGCCGCAGTTATCTCTCTAAGAAACAAAAACAGCCTTGGCAGGAAGAATTTAGGTGTTTTTAACTTTCTCCTTCAGGGCTGCATTTAAAATCCTGTGAGTAAACAGTACACTTAGCACTAGTTATTATAGTATCTGAATTCTTGTGGCATAATTAAACATCGGTTCCTAGAGTCACATGGCTATAAAATCATCCAGTGCTCATTTTTGAAAAATACTCTATTCATGACTGTGGGAAAAATTTAGGAAGTGACTTCTAAACTGACAAAGCCAGGAAGGCCAGACATTCCAAATGTACTCACTAAACTGCAAAGTCATAGCTTTGAAGTCAATGAATTCTAGCTACTTAAAAACAGATTTTATTGAAGTGTGGTATGACAATGCTGCAAGTGTTGGGACATAACTTTTACCACTCCAAAACCAAACATACCTCTTACAAATCAGTGGTATAAGCAGTCACTCCTGCCTTCACAGATTGCCAAACAATGCCTCTTCAGCCAGTTTAGAAGGTGAAGATGGAAAATGGTTCTGAATAATGTAAGCAAACATGAAGCAACCTGTAAAGAGAAAACATCATGGAATATTCTTTTATGAAATACAGGAATATAACATCGTCATCTTACAATAGAAGCTTTTCCCATCACCTTAGCATTTCACCTCAGGGCAAATTCATAGATTTTCTTTTTTCAAGATATTGATTCTTTTGTATATCCTAAATGAGATTTAGGCAATAATTCTTTATATTTTTTTCACTTTTCGTTCTCAGGTTAGGAGCCTTGCTTTAGAACAGCCCATTTTATCATTACATGCTACACTTATTTTACATTTCTTGCATTCTTAAAGATATTTTGCCATGAAAGTTTATTTTGCCACTTCTTATTTATTGAAAGTTAGTTTAAAACATTAGAAAAAACCAAAGCAATAGAATTATTAAGACTCATTCCACACTATAGGTCCAACTGCTCCAAACATTCATAATTTTTCCTTCCAAGCCCACATATTTCACTAAACCTTGTCTTGTTCTATTTCTCACCCTTGGGTTTCTTTCACTCTTCACTGGCGTAAACAGAGAGACTGATATTCTTTGAAAATATATCTGCACAGATCATTTGTTCTTAATATACAATATCTTATTTGCAAGAATATTTTATATAAAAGCTGAATTATTGATAGACAGTCTTAACTTAACATTTAGGGCAAAATATTGTTGCTGTATTAAACTGCATAGTATTACTTTCAGGTCAAGTATTGGAGTAGTTTGATCTTTGTAGCTTTGATCACAGAGATTCAGAAAATTCAACAAATTAAAATGAATCTGTCAGATCAAAATGTGCACCTTCTTAGTTTTGCCAAAGACAGACTCCACCAAGTTCTAAATTTAAGAGGGAAGAAAAGACTCTGTTCTTTCTGTAGAAATAAGGCAGCTCTTCATGCTCCAGTCTTTAAAAGCTAAGAATTCCTGGGCAATAGAATTATATTGCTATAAAAGAAAGCATATAACAAAGTTCCTACATAATGAACGCACAAGGGAATTTTAAATAAAATTTGTATGCAGGCTTCTCAAAAATAATATTTTTCAACATTCTCCAAAATTTCTGCCAGTATACTTAACAGTCTTATTGTAGACAGACACACTCAGAAAATACTCAGCCTCAAAGAATACCAAAGAGCATTTCCCAGATGTGTTATCTCAGGTCTCCTAAGCCCCCATGCTCTCCCCTGGCTCTAATTTCAAATTTCTATTGATAATCATTGTTGAGGAGAACAAAACCCATGATTTGATTCTGAAGCCATGCAAGGTTTGACTCTGGCCTTTTCTCTGGAGCAAGCATCCATAGGTGTAATGGTGCTGGGTCAGACCACAGAGCCATGTCCTGGATCCAACAGTGATTAACAGTTGATCCTCATGGAAATACCTATGGAAGGGCCCTTTTTTAGGTCAGCTGAGGATTAGAGTCAAAACTCTCTCTGGCACCAAGGTTGCAATTTGCCTTAGCCCCCCATAAAACATTGCTAAGATTATTCACACAACTATGTTCTCCTCTAATTATTTGACAGACCATTAAAAAAATTGAATCACTATAATGACCAGAACTTTGCCAGATTTTCTCAACTCATCAAAGGGCACTTCTCCTGAACATGCAGCTAGGCTTTTATGTGATGGAGTTTTGGGAAAATTGCTTCATAGACCTTATAGTAAAGCAAACCTTCTCCCAGATTCTCAACACCTGATCTTGAATCTAGAGACTCCTCAAACCAAAGCCCCTCCCAAGTCAATTTAGTTGTTTTCACTCCATATCACACTTCATTGCCTCTATGCTTCTCTCTCAAGAATGACAGAATGCTGTGGAGGAAGCCGATTGCTGTACCTGAAAGGGCTGCCTCACTAGGGGTGGGATTTATTTCCATAACAAACAGTCAGAGGGCCATTAAGCAACTATTTCAGCATCCTTTACTCAAAGGAGGAGTACCACCAGAGGTTAGATAAGAGGGAATCCCAATTTCAGTATCAAAATGTTTAACTATAAACTAACGTCTGCTGAGCCAGACATGTTCTTCCTCTCAGAACTGCACGTCACTGTGCATCATGGAAATGAAACAGCAGATGTTTCCAAATATAGAGGCAGAGTCATTGTGCTTTCAGCTGTCTTCCTGGACTGCAGATATACATTATAACTGTAGGCAGAAAACCTTTGAAAATACCTGACAAAACTGGGGAGGAGTTCTAAAATTTTAAATAATGAGCATATTCAAAATATTTATAACTGATATTTGGAAGATGCAGAGCAGGGAAGGTGGCACTGGTAGTAACATCATTCCTGCAGCAAGCCCTTTCAGCTAGATCCCTGCAGAGAGTCCAGCTGGACGTCTGCACAGGAATTTGACACTGACATCCCTGGTAGTCATTCTGTGGGTGCTGGCTGATGAAAGATACTGAGTGCTTAGAGTAAGAATCCTGTTGAAAAGCCGTGTCAGCTTTAAAAACAAAACCAGGTAGTGGTTTCCAAAAAGGAACAAAGTATATTGTGAACTTGATACTCCTCTCAATTTATAGTTGATCTTTAATCCGTGAACCCACCCACAAAACAATTGCTAGTTGATTTTCATTGTATGTCTTGCTGAAAGAGAGAAGGCAATTGGTGATATGATGCACTTTTGCTGTTAGAAATAGCTGTGCCATTTGGAAGTGGTGGAGGGAAGGTATGAGCTGATTCTTTAGGACCATCTGTTTTCAGCATACACCATATAAAATTAATTTTTAGTTAGAAGAATTTGTTATAAAAGATAGCATACATTATGTTTATCCATTTTGTTTGGAATGTACATGGTAAAGAGTAAGTTCTCTAAGATCCATGATGACAGTAACTAAAAAGAAAAATATTAGAAATACAAATGGACCCAGCCTCAGAATTTGCATGGAAACCAAACTCAATATCCCCAGGATTTCCAAAACATATGACTCTGTGGCTCCCTGAGCTGCTATTTTGACCAGGTTTTGAAGTCAGATGAAAATCTCATTATTCCAATCCAATGAGTGTAATCTCACTTTCCAGTAGGACAAGAGCCACTGGGGGATATGTTTTACTGTATCCCAGAGCATCTTGGGAAACAGTCAATATTAAATAAACTCCAGAATGGTCTTGTATAGAGACTGAAAAGACAAGTTCAGAGTAATTGTAACTGCAAAATGTGAGTATCTTATTGATGTTAGGTAATTTTGCAGACATGGTATACTGAAAAAAAGAATCTGTGGGATGCTCAGGATTATTAAATTTCACTTAAATGAGAAGACACCACCACTGTGGTGTGAAGGACCATAATCTCTTGCCATTTATGCATATATCTGCTTATTTATGAACATTAGATCTATTTCCTCTCATTTGTAACTATATTTGTTAATTTAATTTGGCATTTCAGAAACAGGAAAGCCTTTTGTTCTTCTGGAGCTTATTGTGTTCATTTCACAATGAAGATTTAGTTTTTATTTAAACTGGATGGCCCAATATATTCAGTTCAGCTGCTAGATTGACTGTCACTGTTGTCAAATGCCTGTTATGAATAGTATACAGAAGGAGAACAAGTTGACCTTGAACTTGCTAAATGTTTTATGAATACTACCCATTTCCAGAAAAATATGAATCTGTTTTCCAGATTTGTTCTCTTTGCTTTCCTTAAGGCTGTTCTCAGTAACAAATGCCTTTCATCTTACCGAGCTGCTTATTACATGGTAGGTTTGGGAAGGAGAAAACAACATTCTAATGATGAATTTAATGCTTGTGGATTGCAGAGGACTGACTATATTGCAAACTGAATTTCTAGACTTAGCGAAAGGCTATTGAGAATATTGTGGCTATAATGCCAGCCTTGCTTCCTAAAACCTGTCGAATTCTGTTTTATAGTTTTCCATTGCTGCACTGTTTTGGTCTTGGTGACTTTTCTCTTAATTGTTATTTTCATTGCTAAGCAAAGTCAGAGTGGGTGATACTATTTGAATATAATAAATAAAAACAATCATGTTTTTGATCTGTCCACAGACCATGCCTTGTTTCCAAAGATAAGAACGTGACCCTAGCGCCTCCAGCTGGTGGTGGAAACACAGAATCCTTGTGTGCAAGCCAAAGAACACAACAGGAAAAGGGGGAAGTCGGTGCTATAGGATCCAGGTTGTAACTAGCAGAGAAGCACTCTAAATAGAATTAAGACACTATGTTCAGTACTGGATTTTGATCAAATACTTCAAAAGTAAAAAATAGCAGCTAATTTACTCTGCCATGAAATACATTGGTTCCTTTTCAAAAGCTACTTTCAGCTCTTTCAGAATTTGTGGGCAAAGTGGTTTCTAGCTAATACATAGTTTTAAATGCTGTTTTGAAAGCCTCTTGCATGATAGAGTTCATAGCAACAGCTTCTGCTACTGCTTTAAGAGCACAATAAGGTTTAATAAGAAGGATGCACTTCCCTTCATAGATTGCTTATTTTCTGCTTTACTTTATTCATCATAATCTTTACCTATGTTTAGTTTAAAAAAAAAAAATCAGAAATAAAAAAGACAGTGACCAGTATTGATCTTCTCTACTCCACAGCAGGTTCCCTTGATCTGGATCGAACCTGTCTCTGTCAGTAACGGCTTTTTCAGGAGACAGTTCTATTTAAAATGTTTCACAGGGCATCTAGTTATTTGTTCATTTGTCAGGAATGGTGGAAGAGACTATAATAGACAAGCAGCCTCAGCTGGCTGCTGGATGTAAGACTAGATCCAGTCATACCACAAAGACAGAATAAGTTTGTATTTTCTGTGCTCTGTGGAAAACAGATTTATGATACATCTTGACCTAAGACTTATTAAAAAACCCATTATCAATACTAATTGAAATTTAAAGTTTCCTTAGGAATTTTATTGCAAACATTTTTACTCTAATATTGATTTGGATGTTAAGAATGAGAGGTGAGTGGCATGGGCTGCAGTATGGTACAAATGGCAGCTATCAATTCCATGCTGCAAGATCTATTTTCCGGTTGAATGTAAACAGAAATGTTTTGCTGCAGAGCATGTCCCCCATCACCTGTATCACACACTCATGCAAAGCTGGGAAAAGGACAGTTTCTTCTGACAATCTTGTGTATTGAATGAAAGTATCTTGGTCTTCATGGTTTTCAAAGAGTGTCATCTGAAGGATAGCTTCAATGAACACTGATACACACAATATGTGTTCAGTGTCATTGAATGTGAGGTACAAGTGCAATCCAGACCATCCAGTGTCCTTTGCCATATCAAAGAACACTGATGTCAGTTAGAGAGGCAGTTGGAGTGCCCACCCTGTGTTAGACATGGTGCGAAGAAACCCGAGACCTCTTCCTCTTCTTCTGACACACTTACAAGACAAACACATGCTCCATTAAAAATAACACAGCTCTGCTCTGATATGTTTCCCTCCCATGTGTCTGACTTAAAAATATGCCTCAGTTCACAGTGTTATGCTTATTAAGGTATAATATTACTGCTCTGCAACGAGCCACTTCAGAGAACACAGCAAGGAAGCTGGCTCCCATTGTGCTAAAGAGGGCAGCCCCTTCAAACTCAGCACTGGAGCACAACATTCTTTGCTTGCAGCTCTCCCTCTTCTTGAATCCAGGGTTTATTTTTGTTTATTTTTCTCTTTTCCTTGTTTTGTTATTTTCTTGAGTCATGTTGGTTCCACCTCTGAAAAACTGTAGTGACATAATTGACACTACAGCAGTCGAGGCTGAGAGCACTAGAAAGCAGCATGTTACATTTTCTTTGCACAGGTCACTGAGCAGTATGATTTTAGCACATCTTGTTGTGGAGAGCTTTTAATGCTAATTTGTTACTATTATTTAAAAATAGTCTGCTTACAGGGCCACTACCAGCATGCTGTCTAAACATTAGATATTATTTTGACCTTGCTTTATTCCTGCAGTAAAACCTGATTGCAGGTGGGAAATGCAGGCTGTTATTCATACATTAACCAACAATAGGGGCAACCCAGATCATGACTGTACATGGAGAGTGAGTGTATGGAAATGATGGAGGGTTTGTTTCTTCTTTTTTTGGTCTATATAAAGGGACTTATGTGTCAATAATTTTTTGCATTAAAAATGATACATCAAATATCAGGTATAAATAATGCAGAATGCCACTGCACCTGTGTGGCATATACAATGCTTCCAGTTGAAACAGTGAAAATGTTGAAGCAATTAGAAAGATGGTTCCAAAAGAATTAATTTATAAGAGTATTCAGCTCTGTATCTTAGCAGTAAAGACAGTTTAGCCAGATTTGTTGCCCAGATTTTCGAATGAACAAGTATAGGAGCACAGTATATCCTGGTTTAGGAGTGGCAGGTCCCCCAGCAGGTTCACTGTCCCAGAGATTCCTCACACTGAAATTACCAGTGAACAGCCTGACCCCAGGGACAGGATTGCTGTCATGTGGCAGTGGCTGGGAATGTTTCACATATTTAGCACTTATGTATACACCAGCTCTTAATTGTTTTTCCTTCAAAATTTCTACACAAGTGTAATTCAATGAGGCTGGTTAAAGTGTTACAGGGTTTAGTGATTCTTTGGGGTTTTTAGAAGACTTTATGCTTCTGCAAATTTATATAAATATAATTTTTTTTTTCAGAGCAAAAAATCTGTCAGAAATTGATAATCTTTATAAACTCCCTCCTTTGGTATAGTTTCTTCAACGTAATTGTTCTTGCCCCCAGCCTAAATTGCTTTTGCCTCTGTTTGGGATAATGATCATTTATGAATGATCTTCCATTACAGAATGAACTTCTATTATGAATTAGAGCAGCTGAAGATTTGTCATGGGTATTTATTCACTTCTTCCCAAATACAATTTCCCATCTCAGCTGGGCAGAGGCTTCGGTTTCAAACTCTGCTTGAGCCACGGTTTCGAGCTGAAGTTTTTTCAAAAAATGCTGTCCACATTACCACTGGTAACATGATGGATATCTCACACATCTGTTTCTCTCAAAAAAGCTGCAGCCCATTAGCCTAACACCAACATATTGATACTTCATATCAGCTATTGCAAAACTGACTGCAAATTTACATGTCTCCATCCAGTCCTTTAGTCCTGGACATACAAGTAAGGGGTTCTTTGGGCTGCTGCTGCAAGAATTCACACAAAGGAATCTTCTTGTGAACTCGTGCCGAGGCAAAGCACTTCAGACCTGGCCTGGTTCACCTCACATATATCATACTACTTCATTCTCAGAATAAAAATAACAGCTGAAGAGAAGTTGAGAATGGTTCAACTCTGCTAAGGCAACATTCTGTCTGGAGACTAGACCAAAGTAAACAAGCAAAAAGGGAAGTCTTCCCCCAGGGTCAGAAGAAGAGACTTCATCTGCACACAGCTGAGACCTACAGCACTACATCAGAGCACTGCTCTGGGCTCTGCCAGCACGTCACTGGATCTACAAATAAAGTGGTGGTGTTTGGTAGTCCATCTGACAGAACATCCCAAAACATTGCCTGGTTAGCCAAGAGGGAAAGGAAAGTTTCTGGGCAAGATTTAGGAACACAAACTACAAGGAGAAAGTGCCTTCTTGGAATACCAAGAGAAGAGGCTGTGACTTGGACAGCACAGACTGTGCAAGCAGATGGGAGATGTGGAAAACTGTGGTGAAAGTGAAAAGATGTTTCAGTGCATTAAAAAAAAAAAATTGGCATATTTATTAAAAGTACAATAAAAGAGAGGGGACGCATAATATAAACATCAGACTGAGAAAATAGCAAACCTCTGCAGGCTGACATGTAGAAGACGTACATTTAGGAAATCCAAAGGGGTGTAATTTTGTCTGCCATGAAAGGAAGCAGTAAGAATGGGACTGAAAATTTGAGGAAAGGCAAAGGTTAAGCAGAAGCAAAAAGCCCAGTAAGACCTGGGATATACTCGTGTGCAGGTGTCTGACAAGCCCATTTTAGATCATCTGCATGAAGCTCACAATGGCTAAATGAGACTCAAAGAATAAGGAGCACCTAAGTATTGTCTCTTTTATCACAAGGATCATGATGCTTTATAATCACTTTAAAATTCAGTATTTCAAATTAATTTAATACAGTAAAGGTTAAATCATTTACACTGAATATTTGTACAACTAGGCAACCTTTTTCTCTGGAAAGGCTGAAAGTGCCACACAAGGCCTTACAGATTTTTTGTCTGTAAATCATCTCAGATATTCACTCAGTAGGCTTGATCTGTAAGTAATTTTTCCAAAGTTCCCGAAATCTTGGCAGAGTCTTTGCTCTATTTCCTTTTGCCTAGAAATATATTTAGAAGACTGGTCCAGATTAAAATAATAATTAAATAATTCTGATTATTTATATCATAAATAGATATCTGATTCTTATTTTGCAATATAAATAGTTTTGAAAACCTATTTTTATAAAGAATAAAAATATCCCCAAGATGTATGAAGATACATTAGCATATGCACATTATTTTATTTCAGAAAGAAAAAGTAGCCATATACCAGATACCCCTTATGAGAGTGTGTACAGACCTGAGTGTGGAAGTATTCTTCCTGCTTAAGAGAATCATTCCAAGAGTTTTTAATTGTACTTCATTTGCTTGTGCCAAGAGAAACTGAAAATTAGAAACCACAAAAAGATTGAGCAAAGTCTAGAGAACTGGACGGATAAGGGAGGGCAGAGGGTATGAAAAACAATGTTATTTTCTATTTCTCCGTGGTAAAAGTCCTGATAAGGTGGATGTTTGTTTACATTCCTCAGACATGCCCTCTGTCTAACATTGTGAGTCTTCAGCAAACAGGAGCACTGATAAAACAGGCATCTATTCAGTTTTCTAATTATGTAAGTACAAATAGCTGCCATTTGGATTTTGATAATTTCAAACAGTAGAAATGAATCTGATAAGAAAGGGAAAAGGTGAATTTTTATGTGCAATTCTCTCAAGAGGCAGGGAAGAAGAATTAAGCAGAAGTGTTTGTGATCTTAAAGGCAAATTGGATGACATTTTGAAAGATATCTATAAAACCAAGGCATTGATTGATAAGAGATGGCAGTATATTTTTTCTCAGAGTAATTAAAGCTTCAGGTTTTTTTCTTTTGTTTCCTTATTTGCTTACTTATCATTCAAATATTTAACAGACAGTAAGAAAAACTTTATATGAAAGATTCTGCTTTCGTATCACTGAAAGGAGTGGCCGAGACAGCTTCTAGATCAGATCAGCACATAAAGAGAATTTTCCACTCAAAATTAAAGCAAAACAGAATCAGGATCATAGCGTGTCCTCTTCTCTGTCATGCTGATGGTTACTTGGCACACTGATATATGTTTACCCATGGCTGCCTACCCCAGTTTGCCCACAATGGCTGCCTTGACACAAAGATTCACTTGGCAGATGTTTACTTGCATCACCTTCAGGACCCCAGTGAGTTACCTTGACTGAAAGTCAAGCCAAAAAGATTCAGTGTTTGCCCCTTTTGGGTCCCATTCTGTCTTCTCAGCAGCAAACTACTCCACTCCGTTCAAAAATCAATTTAGTTGCAAGGTCATATGGAAATAGCTCACGGTAAGAAAAGCTTGACTCTGTCTTAGCAGAGGCCTTTGGATTAAGCAGGCAATTGACCACCTTTGGCCATACTTCACATGCAAAGAACTTTGTGTCCATCTCCTGTGCAGCCAGAGCATAAAACTTCGAAAACTCCACGTCATAATCAATCAAGCTCAGAGGGTGCAGCTGCTCTTGGCACTCCAGGTTGTGCTCCCACTGCGTTTGCTGCAGTTCACTAGCTAAGTACAACAACTCACATGGGAAAAGGGCAGAGTAAAAAACTGTCTTTGCATATGCACAGAACAGTTTCTATGATCCTATGGGTAAGGGAAAAGAGAGCTTAGGTTTTTGGAGGTTTTTTCATTTGCATTTCTTGCCTTGGTTGGAAGCTTGGTTTGGAGGTCAGATGTCTCCCCTAAATTGGCCAGTTGTTTTACTTCGTGTTTGTTCCTTGTATTTTCCAAATAACTTATGAATAACTGTGAAGTTGATCTACAGTGATGATTTGTCAAAACATAATCACATAACACAACACAGGCCAAGTTTTAATTGTGCTTTAACTGGAGCCCTTGCAGCCTTAAAAAAATAAAGCAGAGATTTTTTCACTTGCAGCCATGAGCTACAGACATAAGTGGCCCTGTGATGAGCTATCAGTGGGGAAGGCCCACCAGATGGGAGGAATAGACCAGAAATTTTGTTTATTTCTGTAATCAAGCCAAATTGAGCTGAAAATCCTGAATGAAAATTTTCCACAGAACTTTTACACAAAGATCAGAGACTTTTTCTTGGGATGTACCACTTGGGAATTTGCAATCCTTGTTCCTACCACAGTTGTATAATTTTAACATCCCACAGAGCTGACAGACTTTGACACTAACAACTGTGCAGGGAGTAAAACAGATTTACAAGTGGCAGTGACCTTTTCATCAAGGGAAGTAAAGTAGACTCAAATCCACCGTACCCCCGACTCACAGTCCTGACAACATCATTCAACATACAGTAGGAAAAGCACTTCAGCAAAAGTTTATGAAAGTGACATTGACACAGCACAGGACATTAAATTGATCCCACCAACATGCTGGGAGTTTTAAGTAGCACCTCTTTCTTTTTCTTTATTGACATTTGAAGTCTCTTCTGCTTTAATAGTTTAGTGTCATCTGTTACTCAGACAACTAAAATACACCAGCACCTTTTTAATTACAAACATATAGATATTTTAACCATCCTTGTAATAAAAAGACTGATAAATAAGAATTAAACTAATCCATAATCGAATGTTCCTACCAGCATTTCTTCACGTTCATCTTAGACACCCATAGCGCTGTGCTGCCTCGACAGGACTTATTCATCTTGGATCTTGTTACCCTAGCAACTAATAGCCAAGCTGGCTTCAAAAAACATAATAGAGGTGGCCTCTCTGATTTTTAAAGGAAATTGCCTACTTTAAACCCAGTGAATGTGTGTTTTAATTGCACTCTTCATGGCTGAGAATCTCTCCCTCAGCATTTCTTCACAGTTAATAACAGTTTTATTCATCTATGTGGTTTGATGTGTAGATAATGTAAAGCAAAACTCCTCCTGACAGACACTTGAAGCATAGTTGATTCATTTTTAGGCACCTAAAAGCCAAAAATTACATCTGCTTTTGTTTATGCAGAATCTCTGCAATTTCATTATGGTTTAAAATAAGGCTATTATTTTAAATGTCTCTGAGAGTAAGAATAGTTTACTAAGAAGCATTATACAAGCACAGTTAAGAAAGATACTCCACCTTCAGAAGAAAGATAATTGTTGTACAAATTTATGGTAAAGCAAATTTTTCTTATCGATCAAGCCTTTGAGGGGCATTAACAACACTTAAGGGACCAAAGTGCAGAAGATGGCATAGCTGACACAGAGAGAGAGTTGGCAAGAGAGCTGAGCAGGGCTGGAAGGAAATGGAACACTTTAACATTACATCCCGGTCATACCAAGGTCCATTGACCCTCTACGCATTCCAGATAATTAATTTACAACACATTAAACCTCTGTGTGAAGAAGGATGTTATGCATCAATTGCATAGGAATAAGAAGTGTTATTGATTTAAGATTTCTATTGTATCATGCACTGACAGAAAGAAACAATCTAGTGGTGTTTTAAAGACAAAAAAGCCCTTTTCTGAAGGACAAGTTTGCTAAATAAGTGCACTTTACACTACATTTAACTGAAGTATTGTTGACACCTGAAAATAAATGCTGTTAGGAAAGAAACCCTCAGCATAATTAGGAGAATATGGCGTGACTGGATAGTATTGGCATTCACTCTAGGAAACAAATACTTTGAGGTGATAATGCTCTCTTTTACAGTAAGAGTTTAAAATAGAAAAACACATTGACAAATATTATTTAATGAATAAAATATGAGTGAACCAGTTCCATTAATACAGGATGATGTCTAATGAGATTCATGCTAATTTCCTCATAGAATCATTGTGTGCTCAACACGGAAAAGAAGGAGACTTGCAGAATAGCAAAGTTAGATTCATGAACATCAGAACCAGTTTCATTTACAGGGGGTTTATTTTCTTTAAGTTACAATTTTCAGATGACAGTTCAGAAAATTCAGAAGTTCTAGTGAAAGTTCTGCACTGCCTAGCATTTCTTACTTCAGTTTAACTTCCCAGGAACACAGGATGCTAAGAGAATCTGCCCTGTGTCACTCACAACTTTCAGCAACTATTTAATTCAAAGTTCATTTAAGACTTGCAATGGTTAGGAGGAGGTTTGAATCAGGCTACATGTAAAATACTCCCCCACAAAAAAAAATCCACAAAATTCAATTTCAAGCAAACAATACAAAAAGAGGGAAAACACAAAGCTTTTAACTGATCTGAACTACAATAAAGCTCACAATACAGAAGGAAGAGTTGATTTCCTGGTAGAAAGCTGGATGGTGCTTTGGATTTGGTATAAAACACTTGGAAGGAGTGTATCAAAGATCTAAAATAAAGCCTGAGATTTTGCAAGTAAACAAAGCTACTCCAGCCAAATTGAAAACAATATGGGAGCATCCCAAGCATAGCAGAGAAGTCAAAGCATATGAGACTCAAATAGAAAAGTGTGAAGAGTCTGAGCTATAAAAGCAGGAGAGTGCCCAAATAACTCCAGATGAACTTGGGCACAGTGGGCAATAGCATGAACTATGGAAATCTGTGTAAGTTCAAGAACAGCAATTTACATTTCTCTGCAAGAGTTTCTGGACAGCTGCAAGTATCACAGTTTTGGCAAAGTGGATGGCAGTGGTAGCATTACATCCAGCACCCCTTTGTAAAGCCAAACAATACAGCCCCAAAACACAAGAAATGATAACTTGAAAGCCAGCCATGAACACACAAACAATATGATGGCAGCCTCACAGAAACTGCTGATAGAAGAAAGACTCCAGCTCTCAGGAGGTAACAAACTGAGCAAAGAAATAATTCATTTAAAAGATAAACTTTGCTTCAGCATGAAAGTTGGCTATTTAGGTACTTCTGCAGGAAATATGTAGTAGTTTCTCTCAATAGTACTGTCAAAACTGAAGTCAAGTGCATTATTCATCAACGGTTCTAATAAAAAAATTTAACGTCAGTGCTCTCAAAAAGTGAAGAGAACCTTTGGCCATTGTCTACACGTGTAAAAAGTTACGTATCTGATTTATGGAAAGTTTATGTTAACTGAAACTAGCTATAAAATATTTACTGCGATCCCCAAAAGGAATCTGAAAAGCACCATTTTCTCACCCTCTCTTGAAATTGCATAGATTATTTCTCAATGACAAATAGTTGATTTAAAAAAAAAAAATAAAAAAGGTCAAATTTGTTGCCTGCAGGTGCAGATCCTTTGACACAAGCCCAGTGGAGCAATGTACTTATCCCTTAAATGACGCTTGTATCTGTCTGACAAAAAAAATCAGGGTATCACCTTAGGTTGCTGTGCTCCTCACTTTCTTGAGGTGCCCCACAAGAGCCCCCTTTGGCTGGGCTGCAGGCACCTGTTAGTGCCTTTTCTGTAGTGCCAGTGACCAGCTCTGCAGATCCTCACATGTGGCTGTTGGCCAGAGACTTCCCACAACAAATTGTGCTCTTCCCCAGGCTTAGGATCACACCATCAGCTAAAACAACAGCAAGCACAAAACAACCTTGGCAGTTCCCTGATCAAAAGAATTATTTCCTAATACCTATGCCAAGACCAGCTGTACACATACTAATAAAATGCAAACGGCCAGTTACAGGAATAAAGGAAAAATAGGCGTGACTCCTCTATAATCTACCTGAATTTTCTTAAAACCTATGTGTGTTTCTAGGAGTGGTACATGCTAAAGGGGAGAAAGCTCCTGCTTTGCAGCTCCAGTAGGTCCAGTCTCAACTCTAACTGAGCAACACAGCAACCTCCTCTCCCAAAAGACTTTCTGATCTATCACAGAAATTTCCCAAGTAGGTTCATCACATTTTCCTTTCTGCACACGTTGAGACATCCCCAGGATTTATATGATATAACAATCTAACAATTATTCATCCAGAGCAACTAAACATTCACAGTGAAGAAAAAATAAACTTATTTTAAAAATTAATTATTTTGGCCAGATATTTTACTGAAATAACTTATTTTTCATTTAAAAAATAAATTCTCTGACATTAGAATTTGAAACATAACAGTCAATGATAATTATCATCTAGAAAAGTAATTCAAATGAAATTTAAAATATCTCACGTCTATCCTTAAAAAATAAAATGAAGGGCAAGTCTCTTGCTATTATAGGATCAGAAAGGAAAAGAAAGTCTCTTATCATCTGAGAACTCATCAGACCATATAAATATTCTACAATACTACAGATTTCAGTCTCTAAAGTGATATTTCAGTATTTTCCTGAAGCAAACAATAGCATTATTTTTACTGGGGGAGGAGGGTAGGAAGGAGAGGGAACCTAAAGAAAATTAAAAAAAGCACGAAACAAAAGCTCAACACTTTTCCTTTTCATTTTACAGTGAAAAATATGGGGGAAAAAAGCACACTCAGCTTAAGTGTACCAGCCTTAACTATCTACAGCTCAAATGGACAAAATGATGAAATATTGTAAGGAAAAGAAAAGAAAAACTGATTTCCTAGGGGTATGTGATGCACTCTTTGATGGGGAACAGCAAGAGAAGAGTACAGATTCCTTCATACTTTACATATTTGATGGCATTATTTCCCCAATCTGTACCAGAGCTATTATCTTAATTAATAGCCTTTTCAATTTAAGTTAATAAATAACCTGGGTGTGTTCACCCCTCACTAAATTATAATCAACAGTTAATTCCAATTTTTCATTTGTTTTTCTCTCCCTATATGGTAAAGATGAAGATCTCACATTTCATACACTTTTATGGATAATCACACTACTGTTAATTCTTATTGCCACAACCAGGGAAATGTTTTTTTCTCCTTAACTTACAAGGCATGACCCAGACTCGTGAAACATTAATGGAATATTTTAAAACCTTTTTTTTCAAATAAACTGGATCTGTCAGTCTGATGAGAACTTTGAGATTTCCCTTGGCAAACATGACAGTGTGTTGAAGAAGGCTGCTACACCAAGGCACAGACTGTCCACCCACTGCTACCTCCTGCTCGTGCTCCTCTGCCCACAGTGTGCCATGGTAGCCACAGCACATCCCATAATATATACTTCCAGCACACCCAGCTGCCACACTGTTCCATGGATGCACATGCCTTGGAGGAAAAGGAGATCAGCCAAGGAACCCAGTCCAGAAGAGCAAACATAAAGAGAGGCCCAAGCTCTTAACCATGTGAGACAAATGTTCATACAATGTTTAATGATGGCCAAATATACTCTGACAAAAGTTGTAAGTTCAGTTAAATACAAATATATTTCTGTTTATTTCACAAGTTAGATTTTTTCACTCAGAAGAAAAAAATCTGTATTACAATATTAGCATTTTCATGGGATTAAATTTCAGCTTTACTCTCTTTTATTGAGAGTTTCATGTCATGCACATTGCCATGGATCCTGAGCAACTGAGTGCTCAGACTTGCACCCTGCATGTCAGTGGTGTACAGCTGATGCACAGAGGGTCATGTTTGCTATAATGGACTCAGATCATCACCAAATTGTGAATGCATCATGTACTACTCACTGACTCCTTGAGATCTAGCTGGGGGCAAAATTCCATTTAAACTGTAGTGGCACAGTGTTTATCCTGGAATTGCTGAGATAGCTTAGAGGTTTGGGCTGGTTTTTGATTCCAGTGGTTATTATCAGCAAATGATTTACTGCACAATGGAGGGTTTGTCTACTCAGATTTTACTAAATAATTGCAAAGTGATTATTTGCAATTGCAAAGAAATGAGCCAGATCCCCATTAGGTGTACATTGCTAGAGTTCAATGATGTTTATTTATCCTATGGATATCTATTTTATATGTAAACTGTGTACATTTGAAATGCTGTCTGTTACCTGAATCAGGGTATCACACGCATACATCTAAGTGTGGGGTTATTTTAAATGCTGTTAATTTCATGGAAATCTTTATCTTGCAGTCCCTTCTAAAAAACACTTTCCTAATGGAGTATTATGTATGTAATAACTGCAGCATGAGGCTCAAATAGTAACTCAGATTTTCAAACTAGATGAAAGAATGCAAAGTGCAGGTACATAATAGTTTTTTTTTTTAAATATTCACCCATACTTACTGTGTTCCTCTCCAGAATTCATGGGTCATTATTCTTTGTAGCTCTTTTTTCTTCAGAGTAATACTGTGGAATGAAGTCCACATTCTGAAATTACATACAAATATGTTAGAAAAATGGAGTGTTTGAAATCAATTCTAATGTTAAATGCAAAGGACATTCTGGGCTCATTAAGTAAAAATATCTCATTTAATGAGCAGGAAAGCACTGGAGCACACTGAACCCTGACACAAAGCAAATTATTTAAGTGATAAATTATATTTTATGGGGAATGTAAAAGTTAATAATACTCAGGGGTAGGGTAATAAATGCAGAGGTGTAACTAACTTCATTGACTGCTTTACTTACAAACATGCCATATGTACCTGGTTACTTGAAATAGTAATAAAAGGAATTGGCAGAAACTCCAGGAACTGAAGATTCACATAGAGACCTTTGTAGCATTCTTTTCCACTAACCAACCTGTGTTTTATTCTTTTCAAACTCATTATTCTCCTCCCTCTTTCACTTTAGAATATATACCTCCGGTCTTTGCTTTTCACTTTTTGTCAAATATTTGATCTTGTGATCATTAAAACTGAAACCTTCTTATCTACCAGAGAGACTAATAAACAGTGCTCATTTACCTGCAATGATGCCCCAGAAGTGACCTGAAACTTTACTTGAAGAGACCCAATCTATGCTGAAGGAAAACAGTGGATCAACTGTTAATCCACTGCCCTTCTAGTGCGTGCAAGTTCAGTGGCATTGAATCTCCTGATATTTTTGTCCTCAAAGATCCATGCAACAGACCAGGCCACGAGGATGCAGCTCCCAAGTACACCTCTGCACATTAACATAAGGGTTCTTACCATGAATTTAACTGCCTGCATTAAAACCTTTTCTCTGTACTTCAGTGGTGTAAGGGAAACAATTCATACACTTCCAATAGAATTCAACAGAGGAGGGGTCTGCTCAACAACTATTTCCAGTGACTGTTTCCTTAACTCTAAAATGGAATGTGCATTACCAACATGGTCCTTTTTTATTTTCAATTTTCTGTTCCCTTTATGTTTACAGGTCAGCAGGTAATGTTTTATTCCCACTGGTTGTTACCCTCAATTGGTACAGTTTGCACATGAACGAGACATTCACACAGCACAAACAAGTATCACATTTGTCAGAGTCCTCCAGCAGAGCTGTTGTACAGAAACAATCAAATTAATTATGAAAGGATATGAAGTTTAACTTTAGACTGCTTTTTAGTTTGCAGTCTTTTGATGGTGATCAGTGATATTACACCACCATATAAGTGAGCTCAAGCCATCACTTTGAATCTGGAAAGTAAAAGAAAAAAGGAAAAAAAAATAAAAAAGCAAAGTGTTCCTTCAAAAAAACCCACCACATTCATCAAAATTCTTCATTTATGGTTGAAATCAATGACCTAAAAGGTCTTTTCTAATCTAAATAGTTCTATGATTCTAGTAAGTAACAATAAAGATGACATATAAAATATGACTTTCTTTTCCAGCAGAAGAAACATGCCTTTCCCAGGTAACATGACTAGAAATATAGGCTATGGGGACCTACAACGATTACTTTGCATAATCTGTAAAAAGACAACTCTGTAAGCCTGCAAAAGACAATTGAAGTCTCATTCAGATGCATTATAAACTTTCAAATAACTGTTTATACAAATTATTCTCTCCCTCTAAATATACAGATAACTTTACTACAGTTACATTTTAGCTTTTGAGTCACTCCTGAAAGGTCCAGGTTTACCAGGTGGTTTTGAGGTTCCAGAAAACCTGTGTTTTGAACAAAAGCTGAAATTTTGAATTAATTCAGTGACCTCAGGAACAGGGATTTTCAGGAAAAACTTTGATTATTGTACTCATTGCAAGCTGGAAGAACCAAGAATTTCAGTAGACTTTTGTATGTCTGCATGTGGGTGCATATATGTATGTGTGTGTGTATATTCTATATACATCAGAGACAAAAAAATTACAGATTCGTGGCATGAGAACAGTAATAAAAGCAATGTGTTCAACCACTTAAAAAATATGTTTAACTTTAACTTAGTGTTTTATTGTTTCTAGGAGAAAGGAGAGAGTCAAAGTTTTACATTGTTAAGGCATGAAAAATCCTCACAGCACTTTGTATATCTTGTAATTTGTACCTGTCCAGAACACAGAATCAGAATTCTGATTCAGAAGTGAGTCTCTAATATCTTGGATGAGCAGCAAGTACTTTCATAAAGAGATAAAGAGTAATTCCCCTTTTCAAAGCATGACTGTGCTGCCTACAGAAGTATTTTCATGGGGTTCCTAGACTAGATTCTACTGGGAGACAGATGAATATTTAGTCTTTCTTACAAAGTAAATAACACAATCTTCTCTAAAATATCTTTTTAAAAAAGAAAGAAGCATTGCACTTCTTTTTGAAAAACTTCAAAATGCTGCAGGGAGTAAGAGGCTACATAAAGTTGGGAAGCTGAGGGACAGAAGGGCTCAATGTGTTCTCCACTGAACTTCCCCATGAACTTGCAGCACACTTGATAACCAAAAACATGTCATCTGCGTCTTCTAAACCAGTAGATGCTGCTATCTCTACTTCTCCAAATATTGAATTTATGTTTTCAGTTCCATGTAGAATAACTAATGCACTGGTGCCAGCCAGATACTTTATATCACCAAACCCCCACAAGCAAATTTGTTTTACACAGCAGTCAAATGAAAAACATCCTGTAGAGAGTGCGAACGCAAGGGAATGAGAACAGAAAACATCACCAGCAACATGATTTAAATTAAGTGAGCATTAATACCTCCAAGACATTGCATTATTGCTTCTTACATTTAGTGGGAAAAGCTGTAATTTATATGTACATTATTTTTAACATCATCTATCAATAAGATGTGTGTAGTTACTCTGTTTAATTGATACTGGAAAGAAAAGACTTATTTGCAAACACATGCTGCAATAATTAAAATGCTATTATGCTGACAGTGCCTTTCTTTGAGGAACTTGTAACGTCTGTATTGGCTGTGATAAGCATTGATTATCTGGAGCACTATAAATATTTGGGGAGCTAATAACAATCAGGTAGGATTTCAGTGCATGCTATAGGCAGCCAAGATAAATCACAGGAAGCCTAGATCAAAGCTGGTTTGTGAATAAGTTTGTTTTTGTACTTAATGACTCAATATAAAGCACACACAGAAAACTCTTCAGAGATTTAAAGCGCACGGAAATGCCATAAAGAAACATCCCATCCTGTGCAGCATTTCTGTACATCTGTAGAATCTCCCTATGCAGCGAGAAGGATGTCAGCACACAAAGAAGGGGATGAATTCAATCCATCAAGTACTTATCATACACATTTACCAACATTAGACATTTCTTTGAATTATTAAAACTGTTCCAAACATGGAACTTTTATCCCCTCCCCTTGAGGAGAGCAATTTAGTGATGCAATAGGTCAACTGCAATTAAGTTCCCATTCAGTCTGGGTCAGCTGCATCTTGGTTCCACCTCAGGTATTTATTTGTTCTGACTTGCTTTCATTAAATTGATATAGACTGTAATAAGGGTTTACATCACCCACTGTGGTCCTTTCTAGGTGTGTTTTCTCTTCCCCATTCTGATGTCCCACTATACAAACCTCTGCTTTCTTGGTCCTGGCCCTTAACATCCCAAAGGCTCTCCTGATTTCTGGAGGTGATGCAGGCTTGGAAAAGTCCGGATGAGAGTCAAGAACTCCTCAGCTTCAGTGAGGTTGCAAGGGCATGACTGAAAGCAGGATCTGCTGTGTATATTCATTAATGAGGACTTCTGTTGCTAACGTTTCCTCCTTTGCACACAAGACAAAAGCTCGTTCCTGTCAGTGAGTGGAAGTGAGCCCCAGGAGCCCTTGGGAAGCGAGTGCTGCCATACAGGAGCAGGGCTCAGATCCAGCCATGGATCCTGCCTGCCTGCACTCTGCTGCTCCTCTAGAAGCCAGTGCTGGCTACAGAGCTGGAGCCTGCTGCATTAGTTGGATTTTGGCCTCAATGATAAAATGGGAGCCTTTTGCTGACAATCATGCAACCAAATTTTTACCCTGAGTGACTGAATCCAAACATTTGTCTGATTTCAAGTGAGTGAGAAGCCCTATTGATTACCCATCCCCTATGGGACTTCCCACATACTTGTGATCAGGAGAAAAGCCCAGTTTATGTAAACCTTTGCCCATGAGTCAGGGTTGAGTAAACAAAGACTTTTCCATACTTTCTGCAAGCATTCCACTGTTAATACACAGCATGCAACATTTGTTTCTTATTAAGCTGTATTTTCATTTCTTTGCTTTTGTAATTTAGTTCTGACACTCTTTGTTCCCTTTTTTAAAGCATTGCATTAACTTGCCTTCCTGTAACCTCTGTAAAGCTTTCTCTGTGATTGTTGTAACAATTTGTCCTATTCCAAAGCACAGGGATATATTGCGTCTCTAGTTATTATCTTGTCCTTGCTTCTTTCAGACTAGTGGCCTCTGAATTTTATTTTTTTTTCAAAACAGATGGAAGACTAAAAAGACATCATCTTCACAGTAGCATAAAGTAATGTTCTGTAGACACAACAATGGCTGTTTATTGCACCTTGCATAAACTGCTTTCATTACCTTCAGATTACTGGTGTTATTCAAAAACATTAATTTACAGCAAAGACTGTCCACAGACAGATACTGAAACTCTTATACACAGCATTTTGTCCTAGATTGCATGAAAGAGTATTCTACTCTTTGTCTATTCAAAAATTGATTTATTCAAAAGAAGCTTCAGTTATTTATACAGTTTTGATTATCCTACGATGGCTTTAATTAATCTAAATTAAATAAACTTATAGCAATGAAAGTGAAATTAATCTTGCAATTTAGTAGTGCGATAGCAGTGTCAAAACAAACATATTGCCACATCTAAGTGTGCATTTTTGCTCAAAATATATAGAAATTCACACTCTGTTGGCCACACAGTGTAGTTTGCATGAAAGCCAAAAGGATTCATGTAATTTTCCAGAGGGAAAATACCTGCAGCAGGGCCATGGCAGCATGGTACTTACATTACATGGGAGCATGGGTAGTCTAGGAGAATATTTTAAATGGCTTGTTTCTGTTGGTTTGGGGTTTTTTTATGTCCTTTATGTATTTCTCAAGTGTTTCTGCAACAATGTTTCTGGCCTTGCATAGGACCCGAGACAAAAGAGGTGATTATCGGATGTTTGTTGCAGAGTATCACACAGAGATACAGCCAAGCTGGGGCCTTACTGGAGGTGATGCTGGGAGGGGGAAAGGGTCCCAGCAAGTGCTGTTTGGCCACTTAAAAGATACCAGCTGAGCAGGTATAAAACAGTAGTAAAATAATAGTGTAGTAGCAGTAAAACCCAGTATGTCCTGATTTTTGTATACTTCACAACAAAATTATGAAATATATTTCTAGAATTATATTAGTGCCACTATTGACCGACAGTTTCTAAATTAGTTTCTTTGCACCTTGTATTTTTCAGGAAGTTTGCATTTATTGTTCCATTATCATAAATAGTGTAATATTGGTTAATTCTGCATTTCAATTCTGCTAATCATATTTTAAATACATAGGTGTTGCTACATCTCATACAGCTTCCCACTACAAGACAAGAAGGTTCTCTCTTCAGATTCTACATCTATGTAATGAATTTTCTCAACAACATGGAAAGTAATTCCATTTGCATGTTATGGGGGCATGGAAATTCATATTTGGGTAGATACCTCTAATTTCCATCTCATACAGTTAGAGAATGCACTGAAGGCTTCACAGGTTTTTTCCATATGCTGGATATTTTCTATGTGTTCTTGTTATGTTAATGATTTCTATAATTTAAGACTGCTTTTCTAAGTACCAAAGATGTCTGAATGCATTTGTTTCTAAACAAGAGAGAGTCTGTGACAAACACATACTGAATAGCAAAAGGAGGCAGAGAGGCTAGGGGATTGGAAATTAAAAAAGGAAAAAAAGAAAAAGAAACAAAGCAGAGCAGAGCAGCCTATCTGAATGACCTTGATAGAGAATCTGCTATTTAACAGGGCTTCAGCTACTCATTCTACTTTACTTCTTTTGGATGATGCCACCTCTGCTAAAGAAAGAAAGAAATTTGGGCGGAAATAATTAGATTTTGTCTGAAAGAAAAAAGTGACTTAACAGTGGCAGTATAAAATCTCATGTGTCTCCTCTGCTAAAGAAAGAATTTGTATACAATTATAAATTTTTTATGTTTCTATCAAACATTGATAATAAAGGTTTTAATATTTATAGTTACCCTTGGCCAAACTCTGAGAGTTCCCTCTCCAGTAGGGTATGCTCACAGAGATACACATTGCCTTTGGGTACCACTGATTGGGACAGTAACTACATGGTGGATTTCCCTTTGGAATATAGCACTGATATCCAGCTCTTCCTAATCTTCTTAATATTCAGTTTTACGCGTTACTCTGTAATCAGCTCTATCCTGAATTCTAATGAGTTCTGGTTTTACACTGGGAGCTGTGTCTTTTAACAATCAATGTTATTAAAATGACCCTTGATAGTGCATGATTCCACAGTGGGGATTTTCAAAGCTATGTACAAAAATACATTTCATTACCACTTTAATATAGAAGTTTAAAATCAGAACTTCTCTCTGCCTTTTTCAAAGCAATTTCTCTAGCTTTGAGCAGCTGCTCAGCACACCAAAGTGACTATGGCAAGATTGCAGCTCTCCTTCCACGGTGGCCCAGGATCTCAGAGCAGAAGAGGAAATGCAGTGCTGGAGATTGGATAGATGATAGATTTATGGTTACTGGTCTGAACACAGCCCAGGAAAAGACTGATTAAAGGGCTCCATGACGCAAGGTGCTCTGTGCTGGTTAGATTTTTTATTGCGTTCTTATAACTTCAGGGGAGTTATTTAATGATCTTTTAAATAGTTTTATTGCTTACTGTATATAAGAACTACCAAACTGCTGGCATAGATAAAATATGCTAGGAAATTAATTTCATCTCACTTGCCTTTTTATTGAACAAGTTTCTATCACACAGCAAATATACCCAATACAGAAGCAAAAAGATGACACATCCCCTGGTCACAAGCATCTGAACTGAGCACTGGTTTCTAGATGGAGCCTTGCTGGGACTCTGGAAAGGCACCAGCTTGCAGTGCCAGCACTGCATGTGTCCCACTGAACAAAACTGCAGCATGCAGCTCTCTCATTCACCAGCTGCTGACCAAGGAAGGGAAAACACACTGCTTTAAGGTTTTACTTTTCTTAAAGCTGAAATCAAGCCACAAAAAACTGTGCTTTGAGATAGGCAGAGAGAATAAACAAAAATTAAACAGTGCATAAGGGAAGTTTTCATCTGTCTGTCAAAGCACATAGCAAAAGAAATCTGCTATTTTTGTTGAGGGTTTTTTGTTTGGTTTTCTTTAAACATAGCAATAGAGAAGATTGGCAGCTGCTGTGCAGGTAACTATGAGTTTAGAAGCCTGCTACCAATAAAAAGACTGTTTAGAATGAGCAGAAAGGGTACTTCACAGTATAAAATGGAGTAGGGTAAATATAGACCCCTGAAAATCAAATAAGGAAACCTTGAAACTCCTTGCCCACCCTGCAGTTTCAGCTCTAATTTGTTCCGTCACAAAGCAGAGTCAAATATTTTTAAAAGTCTAATGTAAAACAGAAATCCCAAGCATCTCCTATTCAACAGCAGTTTCCTTTTCTCCTCAACGTCATGAAAGGAAAACCAAAGAAATCAAAAGATTGTTTCAAAAACAAAGGAAAAGAGTGCTCATTCCAGAAGAACATGGTGTCTGCTCAGTGTGAAAAGCATTTCCCCTTTGACTTATTTCCATTATTAAGAGTAAATAACCGCACTAATCCCAATGGTGGATTTAAAGTAAGCAAGGCAAAACCAGCAACACTTCACTTGAAAAGTGTTACTAAACAGAACTAAACAAATCCTAAGTGGTATTTGTGAGCTTGCAGTAGCATTTAGGTAGAAAGATCCTTAACAAGGAATTGTATCTCAAAGGCACACTTTGAGAGAAGAACGAACCCTACAAATAAAACTTGCAGCACAAAGCAGTAAGAGAACTTTGCCCATGCAATTTTATTATCATTCTCCTTTTGTGCTTATGTCATTTTATTCTACCCCACCTCTTCAGCAGGTTGCCACTCTGTAACCAGCCACCTGCTTTACCCAAACACACAGGTTTGGTTGGCATGTGCTCCCAGCTTTGCCCATGCCTGTGTTTCTTTCTCAATGCTCCAGGGTCTGGATTGAAAAGAGCCACGATGTGCACTCCCAGGTGTGGGCTAAAAGTGCTCCTGACAGGAACAGGAGGGCCTAGAGCTAGACTAGGACAGCTACAGCCCCAAGCTTCTCAGCTTCTGCCAGCCCCTGTGGTGAGGACACAAAAGTTGGAGGAATTTTTAGGACATTCTCTTTCAGCACACCACAGAACAGAACCTCTTGGTCTCGTCCCTTAATAGCCTACATCCTAAAAGATAGGTTTTGGTTCAGGTCCTGCATAAGGAGGAAGGCTTGTAAGCCATTTGAAACTGAAATTCACCGGGGGGCTGAGCCATCTTTAAAACAAGTCTGGAGGACACTAATGCTTTCCCCCAACACTCAAATCAGTATAACTTTGTGGGCTTAAACCTCCTTTATACCAGTGTTACAGACATGAACCAAACTCTGTGTCCTTGCCTGAACTCAACTGCATTTCTCAGTCACTCAGACCTTCACCCAAGAATATCTGTAGTTTAAGCACTCCCTAGCAACTTTCTCTCTCATTATAAATACACCTAAACTTGTGTGATGAGTTTTCCTTCAGGTATGTGTTCTAGAAAGAAATAGGACAAGCTAAAATGTAATTGTTGAAGAAAACCCTATATTACTTATTGTTTGGAACTCTGTAGAGAAAGAACATTACACATTCTAGAAGACAGTATTCTGTAGGCTTGTCTGTAACAAACCCTCTCCTTCCCCTTTGCAATTCCTCTCTGAAAAGGAAAAAATCACTGGCAAGTATCTTAAATATTATGATGCTCACCAGTCCAGCACTCTATTACTGAAATTCAAGCTTCAATATATCCTCTTGACATTAACTTCCTAGTTGAAGAAATAGATATAATTTTTATGTTCAGGAAATTATAAAGAGGTAGTATTTACTACCACTTCAGATGACTGCAGAATAGTTGATTTACAGCCAACATTAAAATTGAAAAATATCTGTCATTGTCTCATTGATAAGTATTGAAATCCATGGAAACAAGAAAGAGTGTGGACATGAGCATTCATTATCCTATAATATCAGGTTACTTCATCTTTCTAAATATCTATAAAATAAAAATGGTTAGTCCTTTTGTTTATATATATGGTATATATATTCAGAAATATATTCAATAATCTGTAATGACTTGTGAAGTGAAAAACCCCTGAATAAACTTCACCTCTGTAAAGCTGTAAAAAGGAACTGGTCATATACATTTTTTATTCAGTTTATTCTAGGAGATAAGTGGAAAATAATTTTTAAAATGAAAAATCTACGATCTTGGAAGTCTGGATGTAAAACCACTGAATTAAGCAGTTAATAGTGTTAATAGAGTTATTTATTTTGTATAGAGACTGACAAAGATAACAAAAAAAAAAAAAACTAAATTTGATCTCTGATTCCTTAAAGGTTTACTTGAGGCCATATTGTATTTCTTGTTTTTCTGATTAACAAATCATCACTACACAAAGCAACACAGGTGGTCAGTCCCCTTGGGCTCACATCAAAGGGGCCACCACGAAGCTTTAGATGTTATTCAAAAGCAGTCTGAAACTTGTCTCTCACTGTTTGTCCCATCTATTGTACTCCACAGGGTCATCTTTAAAGGACTGTCAAGTTTGAACAAAAAATGAAAAAAAAAAAAAGCCAACACAAAAAAACCCACCTTGGAAATTGTTTTTAAAAACTGTTTCATAACTGTTGACTGGTTAAAAGATGCTCTATTTTCAGAACACTTGCATCATCAATTATGTCATTGTAAAACTCTGTTTTTACATGAAGCATCATTTGCCAGCCTTAGAAACAAGAAGAAATAAGGCTTTGCTAAAGGATAATTATATTACCATGTATCTAACCATCTCTATAACTGATGTCAGCCACTGTGCATATAAGAAATTAAAAAAAAAAAAAAAAGAAGGAAGAGAAGAAAACAAAGAAAAATAGTTTTAAAAGTCTGGAATTCAGAATAGCTCACCCTTCTCATAGCTCTTGCAAAAAATTCCTGATTATATTATAAAATTGCAGAAATAAATAAAATCCTTGGATCAAAAATTATGTTAGGGAGTTTAAGATATATTCTTAGAAACACTGCACATGAAATACCATTTCAGTGTACATCCTACACTCATGGAGGGGTTTTTCCTGTATGAGGGTTTCTTTTTTCGTGTTAGCACTTTGAAGAGTACAGACATTGTGCCTCATATTTGAGGTACTTGAAAAGATCAAAGTCTTATTAAATCCCCAGTTATTCCATCAATACCAACAGGATGTTTATAAACCGTGATTCATGTTGGGTATACCAAGAAGAAAACACAGACTCACAGCTCTCCGTAATAAACAAAGCCAACAACACTTTTCAGCTATGGAAAGCTGATTAAAGAGTTATGGGCAAGCTGTCATAGGAAGGAAAACCCAACAGGGCTTCCCACTTTTAATAGACCTGCAGGAAGCTGACTGCAGAACACTTTCTGAGTTTCTAACTTTATTCTATGCACTCTAAAATGATCTGATATACTCTCTAGAGAGAATTTACTTAAATCCACAATTATTCACACAGAGCTGAGGGATTTCAGCAAATAAAACATTCATGTGGGTTTCGGCAAAAACCTGCTCAGTTATTGTCGAAGTTACAGTTTCACCTCAGAATAACCAAGGACTACAACAAAACCAAAACCAAACTAAACAAAAAAAGTGCAAAGAAGGCGGTCCCTGCCTGGCCTGGAGGTCCTGCCTGGCAGGACCCCAGGGGTTAGAGCAGTTCCCCACAGAATGCAGTGTGTGTTTGAATTCCTCTTCTGCTCAAGGGGCCCTTGATCCACGTCTCCTGTCTGCTCAGAACGTGTCTGGAACAGTAAGCTAAAGGACAGTCTCACTGGCTCCTGAGACACACAAAACACTGAACTACTTGTGAAACAAAGGGTTCAGTGGTCCTGCAGTCCACATTATCTCTTGGGAAGTAAACTCCAACTGAGCTAGGACGTTTTAGAGAAGGGGACAATTTCACTACTGTTTTAATTTCCTGATGACATGCTAACATAGAAACTGAAGGCCTTAAGACCAATGGTTAAAAGCCAGTGCAAGGCAGCCCAACAAACATCCTTTCATTTTTCAGGCCACTTAAGCTTGCTGGGATTTTTGTTTTTCGGGTTTGCTGGGTATTTTTTAGGAAAATGTTCAGTGATGGAAAATGGAAAATGAAATAAAGAAAATAACCATTTCATCAGGAAATACCAAAGTGAAATTTCCCAGTTTTCAAATTTTTTACTTGAGAACAAGGGGTGGGAGTTCTGCAGCTCTTAAAGCACTGTAACACTCATCCAAAGTCTACAATGAAGTCATCAATTTCTCATAAAAATCTGCACTATGTAAGCATAAACAGCTTAAATATACTTTTCAAGTAGTTTTAAAAATGCACATCTCTTAGTTACATGGTGAAGGCAGCACATTTCTGCAGAAATACTTACATAAAAATGTGAGGGGCAGCTCTGACTTTGGGACAAATATTGCATCACTCCTACACTGCAAAATACTATAAACATGTAAGTACTGTTGTGCAAATGCATGCAAATTATATTAATGAGCTTTTGTTTTGTAGTCAAAAATTGTTTTCTAATGCACATTGTAGGACTTCATAATTTTAGCATTTAAATGTCTTATTTAATTACAAAGCTTCCTTTTGATAAAATCTGTCTGCTTCCCTTGAAATAAATAAAGATTTTTTTATATATGCTGCTGTTAGGGAAGTGACCATCTTTAAACAGAAAATTACTAATTTAAGAATCACACAAGAATCAAGGATAGGTATTCATAAAAATGGGTAGTGAAACAATTGCCTGAAACAATTTTACTCAACCAAGAGTCTGTGTGTGGTCAATGTTTATAAACCAAACAGCAGAAAAGTGTGTTCTTACATTTACTGTAGTGCCTGGAGCAGTTAAATTGACCTCTTAGGAGGGTAAACATTGTGTCTATCCAGTTGACTGTGTAGTCAATACCAACTGGAGCAAAGGGGGCTTTTTCCAAACTAGGAAAGTAACTCCTCAGTGAGACTAATTAATTTCTCTGGAAACATCTAGGATATTGATTTGAGATTTGAAAACACTGCTGATGTACAGTAGTCAGCTACACATGAATGAGAGTGATCTTTGATGGGACTTTAAAGAAATGGAGCAAACAGTATTTTACAGTCTGGCTTCCACTGCTACACAGCAGAAAGCTCAGCTAAACAGAAGGGAACCTGAAAATACTTACGAACAACTTCAGCTTTATTACTGCTTAGAAAACCCCATGGTTTTCTGCAGTCTTAAGCAACCAGATTTTTGAGACATTCACTGAGGATTTTATGATATAGCTAGAAAACATAAAAGCATCTGAACTATCTTGTTTTGTACCCTGATAAGCCCAGTTTAGCAGTGATCAATGCAGAACTTGGGCTTGTCTGATATCCAGGAGATGTGATGCCCCTATGCTGTCTGTGCTTAAAGCATGGTGTGGTAGTTTCAACAGCCAAAATTTCCTTTGCTAACAAACTCCGTCTGAACACTCCTGAGTTATATTCTGCCTTCGACACACGTGCAACAAAAGCATCTGTTTAAATCATTAGCAGTAAAACATTTGCTGCTATATCAAAATGTATTGATCTTAAGATACAAAATTCAGCTTTTTGCAGAGGATGTGATTACTCATATTCAATGAGGAAGGGACTGTGAAGATGCCCCTCCACATCAGTGCAGTTGCTGAGTTTAGGATAGGGTTTAAGATGGGGTCCGGCCCCAGAACCTCTGCAAAGGGGACACCAGGCTGGGCCAGCCCAGCAGCCCTTTGGGCTTTAAGCTCAGTGATCTGTGCATCACCCTCAACTCCCTGACCTGGGGCAGAACTGCCCACAGACAGTGCAGCTGCCCTAGAAGCCTTCATCAGAAGCTCAGTGCAGACAAGACAGGATCTTTGCATACAGAATCTGTCCCATGCCCTAGACAGTGCCAAAGCTCTGTGGAGGAATTTTCAAGACAAAAATCACACAGCCCAACAAATGTAAATAATGCAGAGAAGTCAAACGTGGCACAGTAACGGGAAGCAGGACAGAAGGCAGGGACTTCCTTGTGCAACAGTGGATGGACAGTGGGGGTCAGCCAGGAAAGAGGGAGATAAAGAGCACTGGTTTGGCAGCTGCTGGCATTGGTGATACTGTGCAGAAGGTACAAGACTGTGTGTACCTCTAAGAATATGACTCACTTTTTCATGATATAAAACATCTAAATAGAATTATGTTTGAGAATCTGGTTAGAGCAGCCCTTTTGTCAAATGCAGCCTGAATGTATTTTTATGTGTGTTGGAGTTTCCTGTTAAATTATAGAGGATTTTAATGGAAATGCTGACAGGACCTTAACCATTGCAGTGTGAACAAATGAATAACAATATACATATTCTTCTTGCTAATAAAGTTTTATAGCCTTGAAATTCAGTGTAGAATTAGTCGATTGATTCTAGAGAGAATTTTTGAAAGAAAGGCTTCATGGTGCTTTCCTCCTTCCATGATGCGAAAAACAAATTATTCCAGTGTTTTAATTTATTATCAGGCTTTTACAGATACCTTTAGGTTTTTTCCCTCTAATGTTTTTTGTGGTCTGTTTATGACAGTATTAAAGACATAAGCACAATTTCAAAAGGATGTCTTCTTCTGACTTCAGGAACAAAATATCCAATTTTTTATTCATTTAACTAGAATCATTGCTTACATCTCAAGTTCATCTTTTTCTTTGATTTTACACTACATTTCCCAAAAGGTTTCTCCATTAATATTAACATATTTATGAATCTCATTATTCTGATTTATGTATTTTCAATATATTTAAGGCTATGTCAATATTAAGCTATTTGTCCCTTGTGAGCACCTTCTACAGAGTTAGGATTAGAAAGATTTTTAAACTTAACATACTGTGAAGGACCACTTTGGGCTCAGAGGTAATCTACTTATATAACCAAACTGTTTCTCCAGTTGTTTAGTTACTGAGTCTGCTTTTAAAAAGGAATAACTCCAGCAATGGGACAAACTCCTTTTAATTGATGATAGACTATCAAAACAATTATATTTAATTAAGACAATTATATTCAAGACATCCATGATGCTGTAAAGTATCATACTGCAGTATATACTGTGTACATTACCCCACCCAGAATCTTTACAGCTTTCAAGAGGCCCCAGTGGCCTTGTCTGGACCCCTTACAGCTTAACCCCACCTGCCCACACAGCTACTGACAGTTTAATTCCCAGTCTTGAAGTGACAGTAACCTGCATGGGATGAAGGATGCAGCTCCACTACTGCCAGGAGCAGGTTAGGAGCTGTGGCCTGTAAGGGCACTTGCCATAACACATTATTTACATATGAAATCTAAACCTGCAGAACAACACTCCCCACCTCTTTCTGGAAAGGCATGAGAACACAATTTCTTAATTTTTTTTAAATGGGGCTAATTCTCATCATGAATTTCAGATACAGATTCCAGTAGAGAAAGCTAGAGAGAAATAACCTGGCCTATCCCTAGCAATATATTGGTCATAGCTTACTTACATATAACAAAGGTTGTTTATTGATATATTCTTGATTTCATATGTTCAAATTGCAAACTCAGTATGAATTCCCAGTCCTTCTTAAATGGGTCCTAATGACCAGGCTACATGAAGAAACAAGGAAGAAAAAAGCTTATTCTTCAAGCAAAGAAACCATGGTGTGTGAACAGAAGTCTCTTTTTCTTTGCAGAAAATCTACATAACACTGGAATGGATTGCTTTGTTAATTACTGTGCTTACTTCTCTTCTATTACTGTGTCAATAATAAACATAGAACTGGTGGGGTTTTGCTATATTTGTCATTTATATTTAATTCTGGTTTACAATATTCCTCTTGCAAACCTTCCTATGACCATACTGAATATGATCAGAAAATATTTTGAAAGTAACTCAAATGTACAATGTCAATCAATGCTTGGGAGAGAACATCCCTCCATGGACACACACTAGTGAGGCTACCAGAAAGTGATTAATGCAAATTGCTTATTAGAGAAACACATGGACATAGTTTCATCTCTTGTTAGATGAGTAGCAGCTTTGCACTTCTGCTTTCCACTCTGACCTCCCACTCACTGGCCTCTAATTCCCAGGGATTAGCCCTATTGACTTTTTAAAACAAACAAACAAAAATCATAGTGAAGACAATTTCTTCCAGGAGTACCTGTTTGTTACTGGATGATGAAACAAAGACAGTACAAAGATGTGGTCCAGTGGTGATTTTTCCTAACATTTTTCTTTAGCTTTTTGTCATACAAAATATGAATTCATCTGTTCTTCTTTCTCCATCATTATACTGCTATTAAGCAGAGCTACAAAAGACCTTACCCATCCTATGAGTGATAGAATTTTTTTAAAAGAGACTAAACCTATCTCTTACTACAATTAAAAAAACCCATGTCAACACTCATGAAAAGTGCCTGCTAAATTTAAAGTTCAAATAGGAAAAAATTGAATCAGGTTCCTGAGTTCGGACAGGGATAAACCCGTGCACAGGCTGCCACCACACAGAGTAAAAAAGTGGCAGTGGGGGGGTTGAGCTTCCTGAAGGAAAAGCTGCTCCCAAGACATCCTCTGGCAGTGCCAAGGTTTTATTGCTCTCTGCGGGGCAAGAAAGAGAGCGAACAGAGGACCCCCAGCCCCAATAAATGCTGTACTGCAAAGTGCTGTATCTCCACCTGAGATGCTTTGAATTCAGTTGCTCTGCTTCATGCTCCTGGTGCCAGTCAAGGAGGTGCCAAGGAGAGAGGCAGAGCATCCTCAGCCCTCACCAGCTGTAGAAATCTGCCTGACCCTGCCAAAGCCCACCCTGGGCTGTGGGAGGGAAGGTGAAAGCCAAGAACCACGGCCAGAGGGCTGGGAGAGGCCCTGGCAGTGAGGACTGCCCAGCAGTCCCAGAAGCACAAGCCTTGCCCTGCACCTCCAGCTCCTGGAGGAGGGTCGTGCCAGGCAGTCAAAGCCACAATGACTGATGGATGGCTTTAGGAAAAACAAATAAACTAAATAGTTAATAACCATGCAGGAAGCCTAGACTTCCAAAGTCCACCTTATCTGTAGAAAACTAATGGTATCTAATAAAAGAACTTGTCAGATTGCTTCAGAAAGGTAATGGTGGTTGAAATTCTGCTTCCAGGCAGTGTAGAAAATTGTTCTACATAGTTTAAAACAGTGCTCTGGATAAGCATCATCTAACTCTGCCTTGAATAATCTCTTATCAAAAGCTTTATTTCAACTGCAAGCTGGAAAGATCCAGGCACTGAAACTCAGCTGGTCTTAACCTAATCCTTATCCAAGCATGGGCACTGCTATTGGCAACAAGAGGGTTTTTAAGCACACTTCTGCTCCAAAAACGTAAGACTGGATTTTGTGTTACATAGGCTGAGCTCAGGCTACAAAAACCTCAGATATTTAGTTATATACATTACCTCTGAAGGACAACTATAAAAATCCAAACTGGCTGAGTGGTTACTCATATTTGTAGTTTTATTAATCATTTTTCACTTTCTTCCCAAAATATGGATCAAATTATTTGTACCATTAAATGATGGTATGGGATACCAATGAAAGGAAATTATTTTTGAGAAACAGAACAATATTTTGCAATTATACAAAAACAGACTGCTAACACCCAGATTCACCTGAAATCTGAAAATCAGAATTTCATCCAAGCTATCAGCCAAATTCTTTAGACAGTTACTAAAGAAACAGAAATCCTATGCCTCAATGATTCATCCCACCTATCTTAGTGAATGACTGAATTACTGTAATTCATTTACTGAAGGTGCCTCTTTCTCCATTGACTAGAGAGGGAGTGTAGCTGCTGAGGACAGACCACATGCCCGACTTTGGACCGCTCAGGTTACACAAAAGAAGTCTCTGTGCCCTTTAACCTACTAAATTATCTATGGAGCAGGCAACAAAAGGTTCTCCACAGCTTACATTCCCTGCTATGGAGAAAGCAAACATATGATCAAAATGGGAAGTAAGTTCATCTATAAAGAATTAGGAGTGCAAAGTAATTGCAGTTAGCCTGATGAGCATTAAAAAGTTGTGTAGATGGTTTAGAACATGTAAAACTTAGCAATAGCAGTGAATACTAAACAAGTACCTCATAACATTTGCAATTGCAACCATAGCAGTCAATATCCAGTAACACAAAATGAACCCCATCAAAAAGTTTGCCTCATTATCAGCCAGGGAAAACCATACTACGGTTTCTGTCACATCTTCTCCCTTGCTGTGCTGGATATTAATATTTTCCTTTTCACCAGTCCAGCAGAAAAAACAAAAAAAAAGAAAGAAAGAAAAAGAAACAGTTTGTTTTCAACTTTCTGGTATCAGTAGGGAAACAAAGCCACGATAAAAAGGACAAACAGGAACCCTACACCTGACAACAATGAAGAATCTTGCTTTCAAAGCTCACACAATTGGCTGACACTATTTTTTATGGGCGAGCAGCTGCGTGACTCATTTATGTATGTTTTTGCCTGCCTTAGCACTAAGTGGACTGATGTAAATAGGAAGTGATGAGGAAAATCAATTCAGGGCAAACACATTTTTTTCAAGGCTGTAACAGGAAGAGATAGGAAGTCCAGGAAGATACTTGATAGATATTCAACTCTGTAGAAAAGAGGAAGCAGCATGTTGAAGCACTAAGCTGGTTATTTTGAGTTGTTGAACGGAAACGGGATACAGTGCAGAAAGGATGCAGATAGGATGCATTTTGTTGCATAGCAACCCAGGGAATAGAAGCTCCTGCATATAACTGGAGACCATCTGCTAGTATGAGAGGGAGAGAAAAAACACGTGTTTAAAAGGGAAAAGGGAAAAAAAAAGTGCAATACCACAGAAGGAAGTTTAACTACACTACATGAAACCTGGCCAAATCACCCCTGGTAAAAGTTTAAGGGATAGAAGAACTTAAGGAGAAGTCATTGTTTGCAGCTTCCTACTACAGTATCTTTGTGTCAGGATTGTTCTTATTGAACCAGATTAGGCTTTGGTGTAAAACTGGCAAACTGCCAGTGAAGATGCTGCCAGTTAATTCACTTCCACCAAAGGCAGTGTGCAGCTTCTTTTATTTTCTCAACAATGTTTACAGTAAAGTTGCACCAACTTTTAACATCAGTATTTTCCACAATGTTGTACTATACTGCCTATCCCCAGAGCAGCACTCAGTCACCAGGTTGCAGGGAAATATTATTCAGTATAACAGCTACAGCTCTTGGCACACCACAAATATAATTTCGTTCATGTTATTAAATGCGATCTATAAATAAAATATTTTTATATTCAAATGAAAAACATTCTTAACTGATTTCACAAGATTCCTGGGTTAAAATTGATTCAGGATTTTGTCTGATACATTGCATTAATGAAAAATATAGCTAAAACAATTTACTAAGAATAGGAAAGAATGAAGAGAATTGCATTTGGAAGAAGAGATTTCCATTAAGAAGTGAGGTTAGGAGAGAACAAGGAAAAGAACAGGAACCTGACTCCTGCCAGATGCTGCTGAAGCTCCTTGTTTTACCTAGGAGAGACAGTTCTGATTGTGGACCAGCTGGTACCCAGAACCTTTGAATGCTGAAGGAGACCTTGAAGGGTAGGGGACAGGAAGCAGAACAGAAAAGTGAAGCTCCCATAGCAGGAACAGGCCAGCTATTGAAATATCCCTGCACAGACTGTGCAGGAAGAAAGGCATTCTAGAATACCCAGGTAATGGACAGTCTCAGTCTCCAGATTTTGGTGCTGTATTCTGCTTCTCTTGGCACAAACCTTAGACAGAAATGCCAGTCTCTGCCTTTGTGTGTGTGTCACCATGAGAAATAATAATCCTCTCTTCTCCCCATCATTGCCCCCCATATGACTTTATAGAGCACCCTTGCATAAAGCTCTGTGATACTCCAGGAGAAGGCAAAACACAAATATTCTCCTTATTTTTCTCATTCCAATTTTTCCCCTTTTTAAAAATATTTTATTATAAAGACATGTCAGATGAGCCCACTGTCATTTTCACAGTCATTCAGTGTGTAATTGTTGAGGAGAAAACTGTTATAACCTTCATATGAAATTTATGGCCATGTACTGTGCTGCACTGAATAGCTTCCTGTAACATTATGGTGTTCCCTGGACTGTGTTTTTTCCTTATCTAGCAATCATTCACACAGGACTCACCGTGGTCTCTCTTTAACATAGACTCTCTTCTGCTTCTCATACACAACCACCCTGAAGCTTTAATATTCCCTGGCCTACTAGAAGCTTCTTATTCTGCAGCTGAGGCAATTTCTCTGTGCTAAAGGAAAACACCCCCTTTCTTGCTGCCAGGTGTAAAGTGCAAGGGATCTAGGCCAGCACCCAGCCCAGCACAAGGAGGCAGCAGAAGACCTACGTGGCACCGGACTCGTGTCAGGCAGCCTGTGCTGCTCTCCTTCTGCATTAGAAATTCAAAGCATTTGACTCTATTTCCCACCTCACTGTTGGCCTAACTTTCTAATTCATGAGTTCTGCTAAGAGTATGATTCCCCATCAAGTTTTGTCCATGCTTTGTATGTCTCTCAATATCGATGATGCCCCAGATCTACTTTTATCAAGGCACAGGAGATCCTGTGTCAGCACATGTCATGTTTGAAGTACTGTTGCTTATGCCACCAGCAGAGTTCACCCCTGAGGTTGCACAAGCTGATTACTGTATGCAGGTGGCAGCATAAGCATCTACTTTTGAACACATCAGCACGTATAAATATAAAACAAAAATTATCAGGTAATAGCAATTGTAAGAGGTTGGAATAAAAGCACGTACTCATTATATTTCACACCAAAGCTCGCATTGATTTCCCTTTTAAAATTCTTTCTCCAATACATAGGCTTTAGGAAACACAAAATGGTGTGAAATGAGTTTTGTGGTTTATTTCAGGGAAAAAATTCTCAGTGTCCTATAGCTGCTTGAAAGGAAGGACACATGAGCTTTCATTAGTTGATTAGATTCCCCTCAAGTCTGTAACTTGAGTTCTTTTACCTCACAAAGGGCTTCACCAATACAGATAGAACAGCAGAAGTCATAGGGCACTTACAGAGGCAGGACAACTTTTCATCTCCTGCCACCCTCTGAAATGCCACGTGCCTTCCAAGTAAACTCAGCCAAGGGTGCAGTAAGGCTCCTCACATCTGCACAGCCTGCAGGTGTGCAACGAGATCCCCAAACATGTAGCGTCCAGTACAGAAAAGTACAAAAGCTGTAACATGTTTCTATGCTAATGTCACATTTGAGCTTGTTTCCAGGAAAAAAGCTATCCCAAGCTCATTCTTTCACTCATTTTTATTATTGCTTTTGCATTGTTGGTCAATTTATAAAATGCCTGCACACTGCACAGCTTGGCTGCCAAGTACAGCCACATGGGTGTGAAGCTGAGTTAGCAAAGAACAAAGTTTAGCAAAATCCTTGCACTAAATAAACCAGAGTAACAGAGAAATTTATGAACTTGTCCAAAGACATGCAGAAAAGAGCTGGCAATACTTTGAGATTTAAAATAACTGGGACTTGTCCACCTACAAGCGGTTTTGTCCAGCAGTGTTACACGAGAGCACTTGCAGAAACCAGCTGGCAGGTCTGCAAGAAACGCCAGCAAGCCTGAGCACTGTTTCAACATGTGCTTTCCCCTCTCCTCTCCCTCCCAAAAAGTACTGTATAACTTTAGAAAATCATTACAATCCTGATGATGATCCTAAGGTTCTTGTCCAGTTGAGAAAATATTGGTACAGCTCAGTAATGACTCTTTGCAATGCTCAGCTGCCTTTGGGCAGTAAAATAATTCCTAGCTTCTCCTGCTGTATACTAATTATATAATATCAGTATATATTTTTCATCTCTAGCACACCAGAGTGCAGATTATTCTAATGTGGTTGATGGTAAGAGTCACCCTCTTGGCCAGCAGCATATGCAAATCTCCAGTGCCCTTAGGAAAACCTTTACCTTAAGGAGCAGAAACCAGTAACCAACCAAGGTAGAGTTTTCTGCACTCCTTTGGGGAGCAGCAGGTATTGGCCACAGCCTGAGAGAGAGGCACTGGTTCAGACTGAAGACTGACCCACAGCCAACAGCTCCTACATCAGCTACTCATTCTCATGGAGAGGGGGAAATCACAGCCCACCAGCAACGGTGAAGGAACACATGCTGGTGTGCTTGGCATTTGAAAAATGTGGGAGGTAGAACAGACACCTGACCAAGCAATGGCACACATCAGTCTATGATGTGCAGCTTCCCCTGACACCTGATGAGAGGTGGTAAGGAAACTGATCTGAAACAGAGGTAAAGAAAGCCATCAGTCCTTTGGCAACTTACTGGTCCTAAAGGAAAAATAACCAGTCGGTCTTGTAAGGAAAATGTTTTTTTTCTCCTTCAGAGCTCACGTGGGTTACACAGAATATGCAGACAAGCTTTTTCAGCATGTGCCACTGTCAGGTAATCCCCATACTACCAACACCTGTGTATTTTTATTCATCAATGGAGGCATTCAGCTCTTTCATGAGGACTGGAAAACCCTGCTCTATGAGCTGTCAGACAAAATTAATCTTTTACCCAATAAAGACCATAGGGCAAGCAAAACATGCTGAAGTCATGCCAAAACAATAGTGCCAAGGCATTACACTGGCACAAGGTTTTGATTGATTTTAATTGTTTTGAATTTAAAACATGGACTCCCTGTAATTAGGACTTCTTGTGACTTTTCAGGTTCAGAACAAACAGATGTTTGTTTTGCTGTATCAGTCCCTACAGAGACATTGATAAAGGTAACCTTTCCTATTAGAAACCATGTCACATGACTAAAGTAGCCACAGGAAAAACTATGCCCAAAAGCTAGACTTCCTTGTTGGGTAAGTATTACCCCAAACTGGTGCCAGGATGTTGCAGCAACATCTCACACTGGCTGGTGGGCTGATACCCGAGTGTGAGAGACCCCCTTTGAAAAATCTGTGGAAACAGCTGCTCCCATTGAACTCTTGTAATTCTGTAGAGCTTCCATACAAGAATGTAACTCAACCTCTGTCTCCCTTCCCCCTTTTCCCCACTGGTTGTCCCTGTGTAACCTCACCCCCTCCAAGACCCCTTCTTCCCTAAGTCCCCTCCAAGGGGAAGCTCCCCCTCTTTGCCTCTGGGTTTCCCTGCCAGGCCCTGCTTCCCCCGCTCCGATGAATAAAACCTTTGGGAACTCATGGAGGGGCCGCCTCTCTCTTCTGAGCGGCGCTGGGGAAACACCAACCCAGTGTGAGAGTGGCTCCAGGGGCTTCCTTCACACAGCTGAGGGACACCCAGCTGCAGAGGTAAAACCCTCACCACAATTCCCTTCTCAGAGGGAGTTCTTGGGACAGGCACTGGTTCCCCCATCCACCACCCACATAGTGCCCACACCAGGACAGTCCAAACAGGACACATTTCTAAATAGAAGAGATGGTGTTTAAGGGAGAAAAACAGGTTTCAGTGAAGTTGAACTGAAAAAAAATTCTCCAAGAACTGCATTGAAATGAGACATAACATGCTCATGTAGACAGTATATAAGCACATTTTGAAGACCTGTCAGTTTAAGGCTGAATTCTCATCTTCAGTAATCTCAAGACAAATCAGGGAAACCAGTGTGTAATTACAGTACCAGCAAAACAGAATCTTAGCAGAATCCAAGTAATACCATCAGGTCTTGTCTCCCTTGTGTCAGGTCTAGTTAAACCCTAATAATTCCTGAGACTGATATAGACAGTTCAATTTTGTAAGTGTCCATAGCTCATTTTGCCCCTAATGGGCAATGATTTGACATTTAACCTGATTAGGGAAAGTGTCCTAATCCTCCAAAACATTTATCTACTTAAAGAATATGCCTTTGAATGCCACAGATGTGCATTGCACTTTTCAAAACATGGTAGAATATTCCATATGTTGAGGGAATACAGCTGCAAAATTATTGCTACTTTTGGCTTAATGAGCAAGTGCATGAAGCACTATTATCTGCCTAAAGTGAATGGAAAAATCTAAGAGAAGTAGCACACAGAAGAAACAGGGTCTATTGAATGATTGATGTTCCACAGATTATATTATTTTTCCGTGTGTGTAGAACACATAGGAAAAAATGTAACCAGCAATTGGATAGTTTGAAGTATTTTCTTGTAGGTATAAATCAGTCTTAACGGCACTCAAGGTATTTAAATTTCCAGTCAGTTTTTGCTAACAGTTCTCTTGTAAGGAATTGCTGTGAAGAGTTGCATCAGTTGCTCCATGAAGGAGCACCGAGTCACATGACAAATAAAGTACATAGTGCAAGTTCAGGTTGGTTTTAACTGAAAACTGAAGCTCTCCTAATAAAAAAGAATTTATTGCATCATAGGATAGGAGCTTTGGCATCTTGTTCTGTGCTTCTCTAAGGCAAAGCCTGAGCTAATTGTCATGTACATCAATTAGATATTTGAGAACTGCATTGGTGGATGCCAGTGGGAACATTCCAGGATTTTTTTTTTTCTTTAGTTTAATATATTTCCATAATATTACACTTCATCTGAGAAGGAAAAATCTACATTGCACATTTCTCCAACATAATTAAAAATGTAACAGGGGAGAACACTTAAAACATATGAATATTAATCAAAATTAAAAAAAAAAAAAACAAAAATATTCTCTCACATTTTTCTATGTATCTTAATGACTTTAAAAAAATTGGTTCTGTGTTCCACATCAAACTGTAGTTTTCTGATACTGTTTTCTCTTGTCAGATATGTGTGCTCCTATTTCCTGCAAAAATCTCCACCCAATCAAATGAAGTAATTCAATTGTATTGGATGGATCCTTTAATTGTTTCCAAACCTGTTTTCTCTCAAAAAATAACTACCAAGAGCAAGTAGCTATAGCATTTTTACATTTTTGTACATGTATGTTTACACATATCAATACTGAACTTCATATATATGAAATGTATTTTCATATCTATACAAACAGAGCAATTCCCGTTAGGCATTTGGATTTAGTGTCTATATTTAGCACAAAATCTTGTTAATGAAATTCTTTTTGCAAAGTTCCCTGGCTGTAAGACAATTAGGAAAAGCAAAACAAGCACAACTTTACCTAAATCACATTTCAAAGATTTACTGGATGAGTTAGAGGGACTAGGAATAGCCCCTAAACTTGCTTATAGACTGCTTTGTACAGCTAAAGTTACTGGCTATTTACCAACTATAATAAGCCTTATTAAAATATACAGGAAGAGATCTACTATGTTTCTATCAGTTTGGGGAGATAAACAACATACCTTCATTTTATTCCAACTTATCAAATGACTAAGAACAAGTTCAGGTCCTTCATTAAAACTGCCAACACTGGCCATATTCCTTTAAGACAACAGATGGCAGAGAGCTTGTTTGCTGCAATCATTTCTCTTATAAAAGTTTCCTTGCATGGATGAGTTTTGGATTTGGTCTTGAAAATAAGTTTGTGTGAATGGTTCTCTTTGGGATTGTCCAGCTTCCTTCCACTTCCTTCTCAATGGCCCCTCCTGCAGCAGGACATCCTGCATTTTAGGAATTTCAGTTTCTTATCTCAACAGCTTTAAAAGCATTGTCTGAGTCAGGAGTTTTCTTTTATGGCTTAAGTGTCTGGTATGCAGCTGGCATCTAACCTCACACGTGTGTACTCTCAGATCTAGCTCTTTCAAGTTGGTATTCAACACGGAAGGAGTATGCATGGAAAAGCTAAACAGGACAGTACTCCATGACAAACAGACTGTCTAGGATACTCTGACTTATTCTTTTTCCTAGCAGTTCCTCTGGAGTGTCTTTTCTCTCCCTTCTCAAAATTCTCTAATCCTCATATTGCCAAAAAAAACCCACAAATATACACCACCACCCCCCACAAAGGGATTCCAAATATTCTGTGCATTAATATACACAAATACATATGAATAAATATATTTACACAGATGAATTTCATACTTTTCATTTTACTTGGTAGTTTGTTACCCACAGTTATCTTTGTAAGCCAACACTCTAACCTTCATTGCCTCAATATGGTCTGTTATCTTAAGTGCTAGAGATCTATCTTGTGTGTTATCCTAGAGGCTGGTTCCAGATATGTGCCGGCACTCAGACACCACGCCAGGGTTAGTCAGACCCACACTAATATACTCAGTTTGGGACAGAAGTTAGCACCACAGGCCCTGTGCTGGGGGATCACATCACTTCTGTGTCAGTCAGCACTCCCTCTCAGCAAACTGCTCTGGATACAGAAGACTGTTCCTGTCTGAAAACTTCTCCACAAATATCCAAAGTGAGCTAACTGCTATCAGTATAGGCAGACAGACTCGAGCCAAAATGAACTTGGAACTGATCTAGGAGAGACACTGCCTGGCAATGACACTTTTTTTCTTCTTATAAGTTGTTGAAAGTTGTGCATCTTCCATGTTTAATAAAGGCATTTTATTTGCTTATTGAAACTACAGCAGAAATGCTTCCAGGAATAGGTCACAGGACCAGGAACCAGTACTTGAGGGGGTTTTCTTTGCCTGTGCCATAGGGTCCCTTTGCCATCCTAGACAAGTCACTGGAGCACTTCACACCCTACTGCACTAGAGTATGTGACATGACAGTCACATGGGGACTCTGTATGATAACTGTTCCTGTTATATTTGGCCTAGCAGAAACAGCAATGAAGAAAAGTCACTTTTCTAACTTAATTCAGCCATAAAAAATTATTTCCTCCTCATTTTGAATAAATAGTAATTCCTAACAGTGTGGGTTTACAAGTTAAAATGTTCAGCTATTCATTAATGAGTTTTAAACTTATCTTAAAATCTGCCTTATATATTTATATGATTTAACATGAAAATTTTAATTTCCTAAAGCTGTAAGGTCCAGAGGGATAGGCTTTTGTTGATAAAGTTTATTTTACCTTTTATAGTCACACTCAGAGTAGCAAGCAAGCATTCAAGTGTAATGTGGTCTTCACAGATGCAAGAAGAGTTAAATATATTTCCTTAAAAAATCATTACAGTAAATGCTTTAAATTAACACCTCTTCTGTATTTCTTGTTTATTATGGTCTGTATCACTGCTTTCCTCTATAAAATCAGAGAGAGTTCTCATAGAAAGGAGAAATGCCTAGTTCACTTTCACATGCCTGTTTAGAGCTCATGCTTAATTTTTTTATTGGTACAAATCCAGGCTTCTGCTTTGTGCATTTATTTTGGTTGTAACTCTACAATACATAAAAGCCCAGTAAATAGTTGTATGAATCAAGGGTTTTGTGCAATAAACTATGGCTCCTAAAGATGCTCAACATCATGTCATTCCAATAATGAGATATTTAGCATTAAAGTGCCACAAAAAAAAAAAAAAAAAGAAAAAANAAAAAAGAATACCAGAACATTCAGCAGCATTTGTACCCCAATTCAACAGTTTGAGATAAACTCAATGTCATCACATTAGAGCCAGTGTCATTGCACCAGCAACAATGACATTGGAAGTTTGGTAGTAAGGTTTAATAGCCTTTCCCCTGAGGAATACTTTTCCCTTATATGGAACAGTGTTAAGCTGTGAATTATTTTAGGTAGGTAATTTAGTTAATAGCTCATTAAGAGGAGTTAGCCATGAAAAAGTTGGTTCTGATGCACTGAAAAGAGTTTTCAGCAGAGCAGAATAGTGGTACAGCAAACTGTGATGGAAACTCATCTTTTTGTTCATGAAGCTCTAGGATGGCTTAAGAACACAAATACAGCTTCAATTGCTGTATTCAAACATACATCATATTGCAAACCTGTCAGCCAACAACTTGTGAATAGCTACTGCTGTCTAAGTTGATATTTGACTGCTCATAAACCTTTCTGTTAAAACAAAACCCTAAAAAATGTTATAGGGATGCTGTTTGCACACACACCTCAATAAAGAGGGACAGTATTTAAACACAAAAATCAAACACTTGGTAGTGGACCACATAAAGTGGATTTCACTAATAATTTGCCAGGTCCTTTGACATTATATGGCTCACTATTGTACTAACCAAGAAAAAGGCAGGGTGACACAAAAATTCTCGACTCAGAGCTCACACTTAGAGGTACAAAAAAAAGTGTATTTTCAAAAGTGTATTGTCACAAGAAAATCCTGTTGATACTGTTTTTGAATGTAGTGAGCACTGCTTGGGCTCAGTGGGTGTTTATGTATTGAGATATATTTTCTGTCCCAGCCCATCACAGTCACCTGTATATGCTCTGCAACATTGTATAAATTGATATACAGCTGAAAAACACCTGATTATCATCAAGCAACTTCTGCTTGTGTTCTCTCAAACCAGAGGCACTACGAGGTATGACAGCAAAAGTAACCCATAAACTATGGCCTTCCTCTGAAGGAAACTAAACCCCATTAACTAGGAGCATTCACAGTTAAAGAGATGCAAGACAAAACAGTGATTTCAATGGTGAAAGCCAAGCCTTCAACAGGAATACCATGTGCTAGGAAGCAAGATTGGAAACATATCTGTTCTTGAAAAACTGATCCCTAAGCTAGATACTTGAAGTTTGCCATACTGTTCTGGTTAAAATTTTGCTGCCATCCTGAATAGGCACATCTCATCATACCAATGACCCATACAGGAAATCTCTCCACACCCTTCATTGTATTTGTGTCCTATCCAAGTGCAGAGCTGCTGAAATTCAGATAAGAGAAGTAGTATTTCCAACATTGCTCCTTGCTGTCCTTTATTTCAGAGTAATTATTGCATGTATTTACATAGACCAAAGATAAGACTCCCCTAGTTACTTTCTCCCTAACCTTCCATCCATGTAGCATAACAAACAAATGAGGGAAAGATGGAAAATCAGAACAAGCATTTTTGCAACACAGGGCAACCAGATATAGAAAGATCTATCCCAATATATCTCTTGCACTGTGGAGTCCTAAGCCCAGGGATACAGAGTCTGAGACAGCAGGAGGAAATAGTAGCTCATGTGTTAAAATGCCAATGTTTTGAAGAGGAAGCATGTGGCATTTCTGATAGACTCGTCTTTGGGGTATGAGGATGCTGTTCCTCTCCACTACCCTGACTAGCCATACTCTGCTGCAAGAGTGTTTGATCAGAGCAAAGCACTGTCAAACTGCAATCTATTTTGCTGAATATTATCAGTCTTTCTTAACAAAATATCAGAAATATGTTGGCTTCTAATAAGAATGTCTCAGTTAGGAAGGATGCTTTGGAGCTGAATCAAGCTGAGCACATGAGGATCAGAGTGACCATAGCAAACAGAAGGGCATCAGAATAGTTTTGTCCGCTGGCAGATTAAAGACAAAACAATAGTTTACACACAGAGAGATAAGATTTGTTCATTGTGATGCCTCCTCTGCATAGCGTTGAGGAACATGTAGTTCTCATCATTTTACATTGTAATTTCCCTCAAGGATACAGTTAAAACAGCATTTAATTTTGACTGTAAGCTACAGCCTGAGCCTGCACGGCTTTGCTTGTAATGTCTTAGTTTTATCTTATCAGTGTAGCCAAGTCTCAGACAGCGATTTAAAGAGAATTTGATCACATCTCCCTGTTGCCCAAATACATTTTTCCCTAATCACTTACCCAGAGGATATTGACAGCTTTCACTGCAATTGCCTCACTGGTGACTGAACATTCTACACTGCCATCACATGGCAGAGTACTTGGCTCTGTGTATATTTCAATGAGTTCAGGAGAACCACTAAAACCTTTCAGATAAATGAAGGTGGAGATAAGAACAGATTCCCAAGGGTGCAGCCCTCTCTACCCATTCACCTCTTGAAAGACAGCCCAGTTAGGCTCCAAACACTTTTGCATGCATGTGACAAATCCTCTTGAGGATCCAGATCCCCTGGACCACTCCAAAAGTCTCAACACCTAATCCTGTAAGGAAAAAATAAAAACACTAAATCATTCTAGCTGGAAGGAATCTCAGAGCATTTCTGTCCAGCCTCCTCCTCAAAGGAACTTCAGCACTGAATCCAGGTTTCTCAGGACTTTTCCAGTTCCAGAAAACCTTCAGGACTGATTGCATCTGTTCCACTGCTTCACGACTCTCATAGTGACTTCTTTTTCCCCACACCAAACCTCCAGATTCAATTTCTGACCAGTCTTTTGTTTTCTTGCCATGTACTTCAGTGAGAGTTCAGAGAGAGTCTGGGTCCATCTCCTGCTGTTGGGTTTTTCCCTGCTGCCATCCTCCCTTCTCTCCAGGCTGAGTAAGTCCTAGGTGTTCAGCCTTTCTTCACAGAGCCACTGTTCCAGCGCCCAGGGAGCTTGATGGCCTCCACTGAACTCACCCCAGTTCAATCCCCTCTTTCCTGTACTGGGCGGGACCCAAAACTAAATGAAATAATGAGGTGCTCTTAAACATAGTCATAGCTGCTATTTCTTTGCATTGAGTTACAGTAAAGATTTTAAACCCTTCAGAATCAATGATGCAGGTCAAAGTGTTTTAGCTGAATATTTCTTGATGCTTAATGGACAATGGCTCAAGACTCCATTGGGTTTATGTTTCTGCAGAGCTTTAGAGCAACAAAAGGAGAGAACAGGCTGCCTGTAAAGTGCTGGCATTTTGACTTAGTTGTATTTTCACATCCTCCTGTTGTAAATGACTCTACAAGGGGATGGTCAATAGCAATTCAGGCTGAGCACCACTATTGCTTTAGAAGCATCTTCTGTTCATGCATTTGATGGCATCCAGTCTGAATCCTCTCAAAATATGTACAAATTTAATCAAACTCTTGATCGACAGATTTAAAAGAAATATTGCCTTTGTGTTTGTGGCTTGATGGTGAAAACATTATTCAGTGACAAATATTCTAAAAGTCCCATAAAAAACAACCCCCTGGTATAAATCAAAGAGGGTAAACCTTGCAAAGCAATGCCACTGATGTCTATTACCCAGATATGATTGATTAGCTGCTTGCCCCAGCCTCATCTAACTGCCAATAGATGGTACCCAATATAAGCACATTCATTCCTAAAAATAGCAAGAAAATTTGGCCTGAAAAAACCTGCCACCTTTGTCCTAAAAACACTTCACCTCTGAATCAGGAAGTTCTTCAAAAATAATAGGATAAAAAGAACTCACTAGCAACAGCTATGACTCCTATCAGGAACAATAAAATTGATGCAAGGAAAATGCTTTGCAATTTAGAATTTGATTAATAAGTAGGAGCAAAACAACAGGGGGTGTTACAGACATCAGTAAATAGCTTCTGTACTAACAGGACATTAAGAAATCACAGCACTTAACACATCCTCATTTTATCTGCTTAAGTAAAAGTCTCTTGACTGGAAGTTTCATAGACCATTAATAGTATCAACCTCTGTATATTGGAAAAGAAGGATTATCCACACATTTGATAATAATTTAGGATCCAAATAGTTCTGAACCTGGATTGTACATCAAAGTTGCACATACTCTCATTTGCCCTTGTCCTATCACTACACAACCATAGACTTAATGGAAGTAAAAACCCACACTAGAATGTATAATATAATAAATTAAAATAATTGGCAAAGGCTTTTCTGGCATTTTGACCTCAGTCAATAACATGTATATATATATATATGTATAAATATATATACACAAATATATAAATAACAATAAAAAACATGTCTGAGCTCACATTCACAACATTTCATACAAAATTTTCAAGCCAAATTGGAATAAAATATATCTGAGATACACTGATGACAGAACTTTTTAATTTTCTTTTAAAATTAGAAATGGGGGGGGGTGTGGAGGGAAATACTATCAGCATAAAAATCACTTTCAACATTCTCAGGAAAGAGTCAGATGAAAATGTTGCTATCTCATGACAAGTTTAGGGAACCTTTTTTCCACGGTAGCTTTGTTAACTCCTCAGAGTGGAAGAACTGTTTAAAAAAGAGCCTAATCTTTTCAGAGCATGAAAAGTTAGGAAGTGGTGAGACTTCAGTTAAGTGCCTCTAGCCCAGCCTGGTTCTCCACAGCAGAAAGATCTGACAAGGCACTTTGGTACAGAATTACACCAGAGTTTGGCACTGCCATGTAGTCAACAGTGAATCAATCAGTGGAATCTATATTTAAAAAATAGTTATGCTAAAGTAATTTCCTTAGTAAAGCCACAATAAAAGCAGTATTACCAACGTGCATTTAAAAAAAGTTAATATTTTTAATTCCTATTTTACCTTCTACATGATTTTTATCTTAATGCCTTCATAATGACTGTAAAGTGTACAGTACTTTACCAGCTTTGATACACTAAAATGCCCTCATACACTGTTAAAATAGGTTTGTTAAGCATTCCTAATACAGTATAATGCTGGTTATACCAAACGATAGGTGATAGCCTGAATGACAAATGCTTTTCTAAACATGTTAGAATTGGTTTTTAGTGTTGGATGTTCTGGTCTGAGAAGACACTCCTGCACTAAGGCAATCAGTGGAAATTAGCAACTGGCATGAAAATTACTGTACAAGAAATTGCGTTGGGCTTTTTCTCCCTGCACTCTCATTATGCCTTTGTGAATTATAAAAACAGATTAAAGTGAAAATTCACAACTAGGAGACACAGAAGAGTAGGAAAATATTTTTCAGAATTAACCAGCAGTATTTTAAATTTTGAGATAGGTTTGATACCTAAGAATAATGACATAAAAAGAGTTCTTGTCAATCTTGTGTTTCAAACCTCGTTCAGCTCTTATTCCGTGCAGGTCACATTTGAACTCATTTAATGTGTCGTTTGCAATGGATCCAATCTCTACCAACATCAGCTGTGGCACTCAACTTGTCTTTTTTTTAATAAGATATGTGCAAATTTATTTACACATAGGAAAAGGCAGAATAAGTGAGGGTGAACTAAGAACAAAAGTTTGGGGATTGTTTCTTTTTTAACCAAAACCACTTCGGTCCTGCTGCTTTCAAACAATGAAACCACATATCCCAAGTGAGTTCTGAGACACTCAGTGCTGCAAATTCCAGCCTGAATTTATGTTATTTACTACTTTTCAACCTTCTTGGGAGTTAAGTTTTGTACATATTTTCTGTATCACTGTACAAGACACACAGGCTGCTAAGGGCATCTGTACTAAGATACAGTTGTGAATTGAACTATGGATGCCAAATATAAAATGCATTTAATTTTTAATGGCCAAAATAAACTCTTTCCCTTGTTTTCTTACTTTGAACAGATGCACAGTGAACTTACTCTGCATGCTGACAGATTTTTGGCTGCTTGTAAATCCTGAAAATATTGATCAGTTAAAAATATTCGGATGCTTGCATCCCTCAATTCTGCTTACCACAGCCTTTCTTCCTGGTCAGCTAGAGGAGCACCAGCAATTTTGTTATAATGATAAATGACCCTCATAGACAGGTCACACTTTTTTACCTAAAGCCACAATTTTCTCCTTCCTTTAGGTCACAACCTGATTTTTCAGGGTGACAGATTTATTACTTTCTTTGTGTGCTAAAAAACAAATCACCAACAATTGCTCAAAATACAGTCCTGTCACAATAACTTTGAGCACTTCCCAGCCAGAATGATGCAACACGAGGGGTTTTTTCCTGTTTTCAAAGCAGCAAAATCACTTGTACATTTACCACAGCTGTTGTGAAGAGCCTTTTGGCTCATTTCATTATATGCAACATGTCCAGGCTACTCTCCAAAGAATAAAATATTAAAAAACATTATTAAAAGCATCTGTAAGTCTTTCATAATAAGAGATGTCACTTTTTTCAAGTGAGAGTCATGAAAGTGTAGCTGACTGTCTGACTGTGAATTAAAGACTTTTGGGTGGAAGCAGTAAAACAGTATTTGCTAAAATACAAGTGATCTTAAAGGGCATTGTTATCCCATCCCAAATATCTGGATCACAGGGGAGACTCAGGATTATTATCCAGTAAAATTTTTCTTTCTAATTCTCCTGTGTCTTCAGGAACACTTTTTTCCCAATGGGTTTAGATAACACAAGAATCCCATGCAGTGTCAAAGAAACTAAGACATCTTTTGGGTATGAGAAAAACCCAGCTCTCCTCAGTCCCCCAAGCCTTGGCCCAGCTGCAGTTACCCGAATGGCAAACTGAATTTGACAAGAATAAGGAAAGAAAAGAGCACTAAAGCAGAAGCACACGAGGTTTGGTGCCTGCTTCCCTTACTACATGCTAAGGAACACTGCACTGGAAGGCAGTTACACAGCTGGCAACTCAAGGACAGACACAAGCAGCCCTGGAGCAGAGACTCTGACCAGAGCCTATCAACAAATTTATATTTGTCAATATATGAGTGACATTCAGGGTCCACACTACTCTAATGCAGAATCCACCGGTGTCTTCTGTGTACAGTGTATCCAATAACTGACAGCATTTAATTTCTTATCTTTATTCTCAAAGTATTAAATCTTGTAATGTGAATATTATGTATAACGTGAAATAATATTTTACAGGGGAACAGGAATGGCCAGGAAATGATCCAGTGTATGGCCAAACCTAGGAGGTTGGGATCATACATTCCAGGTAGATCAGCTGTGACAAAAACAAATGCTTGTGACAAAAATTATGCTGTCTTGCAAGAATCTTGTTTAAAAGGCAAAAGAGCTCAGCTACAAAGCAGTGTGCCCTTTGTTATGAAGATGAAAACATAGGACCCTAATCAAAAGAACTGTCAGCTTCCCATCTCATATGGTCTTGGTAAATTACTTAATCACTTTGTAGCTAGACCTATCTAAAAATCTCCAACAATAAAGACCTTACTTTTACCTTTGTATCCTAGGATCTAAGAAAATACCAATATTCACATTACATATTAATAGCTATCAGAACAGGGGCAGATGGGCTTGGATGCCTGGATGCCAGTTCTGTACAACCAAAACCAACAAAGAAGACACCAGAGGCAGCCATACATCTCTATTTCCTGATGCAGCTTGCAAATAAATGCATTATTCTCTTATGAACCTCCTCATGAATCTGCTATCAAGAATAGTTTCATTATATTTCTCAGAGGTTTGTAATATTCAGTCGTGTAAGAGTCATCATCTGCTTTCAGCACCCATTTATTTTGATGTTGGTAGAGGTGCTTGCCCCAAAAAGCACCAAAACATTCTTCAAATATCAACAGTTACCAAAATGTTCAAATCATTCCAAAATACATAATTCGGCACAGGTGAAATTCTTAAGTGCTGCAACTGAGCTCCAGCCCTACAATCCTCAAACTGGTAAAGCTCCTACTGAGCTCAAGGTGCTTTCCCACATAAAAGCAGGAGGAACACTGTCTGCACAGGGTGTGTTTTATAGTCTCTAAACTCCCAAAGCTGGTCTATCCAAATTTCTCATTCGACACACTTTCAAACCCTGATTAGTTCTGGTTTTTACCTCATAACAGTAGACTTTTTACTAAGCTGCTGTCCTTACACTGTGCAATATTTCTAATAATATGCCATTAAACGTGCACATATGTAAACATATAGTGCTGGTTAATGCATAATTTAACAGAACCATTTTTGAAAAACTGTGTGTAGTTCTGTAGAGTTCATAAAGTAATGGATATGAGCACAAGGAAAGAAATGAAGCAGAACTATTTCATTTAGAAACCAGTGCATCCTTTGGAATAACTCCAAATAAGGTCACCAGAATGAACAGTATAGCTGAAACTTATATAAAAAGATACTCTGACAGAGCAAGTGGTGAAAGGAGGAAAGTGAGCACTGAGAAGTCCAGCTAAAACAATTAAGTGAGACTAAGAAAGAAAAGCTTCTTGGGCTAAAAGACCCGCTTCTGTGTGTCAATTCAAATGTCATTAGAAGTCCAAATACACAGAGCTAGAGAAAGCCCAAATTTTCACTGGATAACTAACATTATACCTCAGTCTTCTGGGTACAAATTGAGACATTGTGGTCCTATATGACTTTTTTCTGTCTGACTGCTTAACAAGCACATGGAGATCCCAAGGTGTCTCATGAGATCTCAGTATAATGCTCACTTTGTCCTACTACTTACTTTAAATGAAGATGCTTGCAAACATGATCCTTTTTTGCCATTCCACAATGTATTTCCCTGCTCCTGAGCTCTACCTTACACAATTTGCAATAAATGCAAGCACCATCTAGTTTTAAGGAATTTTGCTTGCCATCCCAGCTGCAATCTTGTACGTACATATGGCTGCCTCCAGCTGCCAACTCTCCATTTCAGAAGAGCTACATGATCAAACAAGTTACTTCCTTTTCTCCCTCATGGTTTTAATGTGTTAATTTCTGAGATGTCTTCAATTTAAAAACAAATATATATATATTTATATAT
>VZRX01019609.1:9474-45535 GCA_013398075.1 Notiomystis cincta
AGAGTTGGGGTCCCCTTGCACTCAGTCTGTCTCTATGGCTATGCCCGAGCACATGGGGACCAAGATCCCTGGTATCCTTCCCACTCCTCCTCCCCCATGCAGAGGCTGCCCCACAGGAAGCAGCTTTCAGGACAAAACCAGAGAGACTCAGCCACACTTCAGTCCTTAAATAAATACGAAGACACCAACCACTCTCAGGCCAGGCCATGGCTGCGGCCAGCACCTGCCTGCGAGTGTGGGGTCTCCCACCACCGGAGAGTCCCCGCTGTGACCCGCTCCTCCAGGGGCTCTCTACTGGGGCAGCTCCTGGGAAACACTGGCTCCTCTTCCCTGAAGACCTGGCTCAAGGTCTACAGCGTTGCCAGGCCTGGCTCATCGTGGGGAAGGGGACAGCCTCAGGGGACTGACCCTGTGCTGGCTGCCACCACGATGGCACCTTTAGTCCCTCCTTCATGATATCCTTGGGGGCAGGCGTTGCCGAGCGCCCCACGTGCAGCACATGTCCTTGCACAGGCACTGGCAGCCGGAGGAGGCTCCTGGACACACACACACGGGCACACACACACACCCTACTCCTCTTCCACTGGTGTCGGAGCGCGGCCGGTCCTTGGCGTTAGGGCAATCCGGGACCTGCCTGTTCTGAGACACAAGAGGGGGGTGGCACAGGGTAAGCACAGCTCTTCATTCTCACACAAGCCCCACAGGAGGGATGCCAGCCATGGCATGGTTGTTATCCCTGAGCACCAACTGCTTTAACTCCACGGGCTGTTGGGACTCAGCCTGACTTTAGGTGCTGTGGGGATGCTGGCTGGGATGCAGCAGGGACCAACTCCACGGCATTATCATCCTCTCAGCTGATGAGAGGTGAGGGCTAGGGGGAAATGGCCAATGCCTGGAAAGCTGTGCCCTCATCCCTCCCCCATGTGTTTAGCCAAGTGTCCAAAGTCTCAGGGTGAAGGATGGGCACCCCTGTCAAGGAGGGTCTGAGCCTTACCCATGTCCTTGGGGACTGGCTTCACCCCGGCCACTGGTTGGGCGTTCTGGCTGCGAGCCATGGCACAGGGCGGCCGCCAGGGGTACTCAGGCTGTGGGAGGAGATGGAACAGAGATGCAATTACCCAGGATGTGAATCACGAGGCTGCACTCTCTGATTGATTGACAGTGTGTGAGGAAAAGAGGCTGAGCTGTCACATGCCAACAGGACTCATGTGCTCAGCTCTCTGCTCTGGGACTCAGTGGCCCTGGAGGGCATCGAGCCCCAGACCCGCCCACATGTCACCCTCTGCTCCCCCTCCTGCTGGCACAGGTAGAGTCTCACCGGGGGGAAATGGTGGAAGTTCTGTCCTTGTGTGTGCTCGCCCGGCATGGCTGGTGGGTATCGGATCTGCTGCCACTCGTCGTAGCCGTGGTACATGGGGTGAGCCACGGGGGGACTGTACTGGTACTGGTACATGGGGCAGGCTGGGCCCAGCGGCCCCGGCCCTGGCTCGGGGTGCAGCCTCTCTCCAGAAGCCTGCAAGGAGCCAGGACAGATGCTGGGGAGATCCCCAAGGCAGCCCACCACATCCCCACCACCACCTATTGCCTGCAGCCCCCAGCTCGTCTGCACAACGAGGGTTTCCTCCCATTCCTACCTGTTTGTGCTGTTTCAGCAGCTTCTTCAGCTTCTCCTTCTCCTCCTTCTCCCTCTGGCAGTCATCCTTGGAGGCCCGCAGCTGGGAGGAAGAGAGGTCAGTGTAGAGACCACCCTGCCAGCCCCCATCTTCATGGGTTAGGGTTGCTGAGGGAATGCCTGCACCAGTCTCCCCAGTCAGACCTCCAGAAGACGTGCAGAAAGAGGACATGAGTGAAAGGAGATGCTCTGGCAGTGACAAGCAGCACAAAAAACACCTCTCTGGCCTTCCTGTCCTCCTTCAGCCCCTACTCTTAGGTATGTACAGGGACTGTGACACTGGGGACGAGCATTTATGAGACACATGGGGTCGACATTGGGCTCCCAGAACTCTGCCAGTGGCACCCAGTGCTGCTCACCTGGTTGTTGGAGAGGACCAACTGCTTCTGCAGCTTTTCCAGCTGCTGCTTCAGCTCTTCCTTCTCCTCATTCATCCTCTCCCTGTCACTCCGTTCCCGCTGGAAGTCTTCCTCGAAAATTTTCACCTGGCAGGAAGGAAGAATGTGAGTGCACCTGGCTGAGGGCAGACACCTGCCCTAAGCAATGCCATCACTACTCTGCCATGCAGGCATGCCAAGCCCCAGGCATGTGGGGCTGTGGTCCCTCCAGATGAATGCCTGAAGGATGCTCAGTTGGGTCCCCAACATTCACCACCCCAGCACTAACACCTGCCCGGCTGCTGGGCTGCTCCTGGGCTCTTTGCTGAGATTCAGGACATTTATTTCCTTCCCCGTTCCCAGAGGCTCCATGTCCTGCCCTACCTGCTGCTTGAGTAGCTCATTCTGGGTCAGCAGCTCCTGCTGTGGCAGCTTCCCTGCCGGCTCCATGGCAAAGATGGGTGGTGGAGAGGCTTGGACATTCAGGGCTTCTTCTAGTGCCTAGAGAGGAAAGAGGAGGGAAGAGGAGGGAGCAGGGTCAGAGCAAGTTCACTGCCCAAGGTGTCTCTGGAGGACCATGGGAATGTGCCCAGTGTGGGAAGTGCATATAACTGGGCAGGGACAAGAGGGATTACAGACCCTCCTTGAACCCCCCTCCTGGGAGCCCAGAGGGATGTGGTGGGCCTCATACAAGTGGTGGGACTGATACAAGTCTCTGCCTGGGGAGGAGTGGGTTATCAGGGTCAGTTTTGGATTTGAGAGAGGTGAAGACACTGGAGAACATAAAAGACATTTTGCAGTGAGGGATTGTGCCCTGGCACCCACCTTGTTCAGCCTCTGGATCTCCTTCTCCTGGTACTCCCGCTGCCTGGTGACTGGAGCCAGCTGCTCCTGCAGGAACCGCATCCTCTGCTGCAGGTCCCTCACCTCCATGGCCAGCCTCTCCTTCTCTGCCTGCAGGACCCAGGGAGGGGGGGAGATCAGCCAGGGCAGGGCGACAGGGCTGGCAGCTCCCCGTCACCCCTCCCAAGGGACTCGCCTCCTCTGTTTCGATCCGGGACTTGGCCAGGAGCAGCTTGCGGTCAAAATCCCGTTGCTTTTGCTCCCGCTCCGACTCCAGCTCGGTCACTGCCCGGCGGGCCTCAGCCAGCTCCTGGTGTAGGTCTGTGACCTGCCAGAGGGAGTGGGGACGTTGGCCTGGAAGGGCCCACACCGGGGGAAAGGAGGCACAGGCAGCCCCCAAACCTCCCTACACCGTTTCCTCTGAGTCCCCACAAACAGCACCCGGCAGAAATGCACCCCCCAAGCACCCAGCCCTGAGCACCCAGCCCTACCTTCTGCTCGTACTTCTGCTTCATGGAGCGGAAATGCTGATCCCACTGTTTGTTCACCTCCAGCAGCTGCAGGGAGAGAGGGATGGCTGAACAGGAGCCCAAATCCTGCTACAAACCAGCTGTGGTGGTCCCCAGCAGATCCTGTCATGAAAGCACTTTGGGGACCAGCTGGATGGAGATCCCAGCTCCAGCAGTGCTACCCTGTAGCTCTGAAGCCCTGCACCAGTGTCTCCAGCCCTGTGCCCCCTCTGCCCACTCCCCGCCTCCTTAGTGGTGCCTCCCTCCCAGCCTGGTCCTCACCTCCCTGCGCTGGTGCTCCAGGATCTTCACCTTCTTTTCCTTGGCCTCCAGCTCTTCTCTGCCCGGCGCCTTCTCCACCATGGCCCCGCTCTGCTGGACGCGCACGGGGGGGACCCTCAGGGCTTTTGTGGAGGCTGTGCCCAAGGCCGGCTAAACTCAAGCCAGTTCCCCTCCCACCACCTCCCCCGTCCCCTTGAGACCCTGAGAAGTCCTGCTGGTCACACTGGGACAAACTGGGGGCTCGATTAAAGTGAGGCCATCTTTGCTGATGTGTCAGCGGGCTCCCTGCCTCCTTCCCAGCTCTCTCCAAGGAGATGCTGCCTCCTCACCTGCTGCTGCTCGGCAGCTTCCCTCTTCCCACTGTCCTGGCTGCTCAGCGTCACCATCCTCCGGAGCTCCTGGTTCTCACACCTGTGGGCAGGAAGGGATAGGTCAGCAGGAAGAAGCTCCCAGGGCAGCCCTGTCCCCATCCACATAGCCCACCCTCACCTGAGCTTCTCCAGAGCCTGGTTTCTCTGCTCCAGGTCATGCTCCAGCTTGGTGCGCAGCTCCTTGTTCTCACTGTGCAGCGTCTCACACAGCGTCTGGAGGGTGAACACTGGCAGCGTGAGGACCATGGCCAGCCCTGGGCCACCCGCCTCCCACCAAGCCACACCTCAGGGTGGGCAAGAGGGGTTTGGTGGAAAAAACAAAAGGGGGAAAACCTCCATGAAGTGCCAGGCCAGCCCTCACTCACCTGCAGGAACGATGTTCTCTGCTCATTCTTGTGCACCTTGGAGGCCAAGCGCTTGAGCTCGGAGGCCATGTAGCCCATGCGCACAAACACCTGGTCCTTGCTGGCCTCTTTGGCACAGCCACTCAGAGTGTTCTCCAGCTGCTGCAGCTGGGGCAGCAGGTTGGCATCCTCATTTGGTGGCTGCTCCAAGTCCTGGGAATGGGGAAGGGATCAGGTGTGGTCAGAGCAGTTAAAGGAACATTGCAAAGTTCTTCTTGGAGCATGTCAACCTCATGTCCCATCCAGGGCTGTGGTGGGGAGCTGGGCCAGCACCAAGACACTCTGCAGCACCTCTCAGTATGCTGAAAAACTGTGTCAGCTGTGTAGAGGTCTGATTCCCAGCTGCTGGATATGGCACACCGAGTCCCTGGGTGGAGGAGGACATGGCAGCAGCTCATGGATTCCCTGTGGCCCTTGGTAGTCTGAACAGAACACATTCTCAAATTGCTGACAGAAATGGAGGCATCTCCACCCTTGGTCTCCTCCACCTGACCTCTCCCCATCAGCACCGAGACTAAAAATCCCAGCTCCCGAGACTCTCCTCTCTATGTACACCCCGGTCTGTGCTGGAAGAGGTGGTGGTCTTACCCCAATTCCCATGTTCTCCTTCCACCTGTCCTATTTCTGTGCTCCCTGCTGCTATGGCACGCCAGGCATCAGGAACCTGAGCCATTTGGCAGGTGACAGCCAAGAGTGTGACGCACAGGATTTAAACAGCGGCCAGGTCAGGGCACACCCACCAGTGTCAGGGCGTACCCTGCCCATGGGGGGTGTCCCCAGGAGGTTTAGGTTCCTCTGGTGTGGTTGGTTAATTCCTCCATAGCCTAGGAGGTGCCGCTGGTACAACAGCTGGCACACGTGGCACTATTGGGAGGATGTGCTGGCACACCTACTCCTGCTCCACTCCCAGCCCCGCTGACTCACCTGCTGCCTGTGGGAATGCCCTGGGTTGCACCACAGGGCAGCCCAGTGTGTCCCCAACACCCTGACCCCGGAGTTTACAGCCCCAAACACGCTGTGGGAGGGTTGTATGGGGCACAGCACAGCCAGCTCCTCCCACCCATGTCTGCTGGCAAGGGAGGCAGTGAGGACCCAAGATGGGAGAATCCGGGTGTGAGCACAGGACTTGGACTTGGCTCGGGCACCGGCAGCCGGTGGCCAAGTAGATCCCATTCTGTTCTCCATCACCTCACAGCTGCACCCCAGAAGCATCCAGTGAGACTCAATCCCTCCAGGAGCCTCTGGCCAATGCGAGCAGGGATGTGCAATGTCCTCTTAACTGGTACCATGTGATGCCAGCTGATGTTCTTTCCCTTGGGCTCTTCATCCTTTCTGCCCTCCATTCCAGCACACAAAAAAACAGAGTAGGATAGGATGGGGCAATGACAGCCAGGGCCATTCAGGTGGCAGCAAATGGAGCACATAGAGGTGCTTTGGCTAGGGCAGAGCCTGTCAGCAATGACAGGGCTTAGAAACCTGGTCCTCCTACCCAGGGTGGGCATCAGGTGAATATGAGAGCATCACTGACAGCTACTTGGGTTGTCACAGCTCTTCCTGTCACTGTCATGTGGCATCTGCAGACACTGGTGTCTCCATCTTACTGGGGCTGCTTCACTGGCCCCTTGTACAGGCCCAGCCAGGCCAGTTGTGTTTGGGGGCCCTTGCCCAGTTTATCCCTCCTCTGTGGTTTAACCAAGGGCTGTCTTGACATGGGTCTGCCAGCCCTGCTGGTGCCTGTCCAGACACAGAACTACATCCCCAAACCTCTGACACTGGCTCGACTCCCCACCCACCAACACCAAATCCTGCAGGCACCAGGGCCACTCACCACTCTCCTGCTCTCCTGGGGAAACCCCTGTGCTTCGATGGCAACAATCTCGAACTCTGAGGAGGATCCCTGCAAGGGAAGGCAGCCAGGTCAGAGCTCCCCAGGGAACGGCAGCCCAGGATACCCCCCACACAAACAGAGGGACCACCAGGAGTACAGCAGGGGAGCTCACACCTCCTTTCAGGTTTATCCCTGTTTCTAGAGGCTAAAGGCTGCCTCCTTTTGCTTTATTTAGATGGACAGTCCCTCCCTCTCCAGCCATGCCAGCACCAGCTTCCACATTCAGCAGACTCACACTCGGAGGTGATTTCCGTGCTTCCGTGTCCGGCTGGGCACTGCCTGGGGCCGCCCGCGCGAAGCTGGGATCGGGGCCGACGGCTGCGGAGAGGGCAGAGGATGCAGCCGTGAGCCTTCTGGAGAGCAGGGCCTCTCTCCACCTGGCACGGGGATGCAGACAGCAGACCCTTGCAAGGTCAGGCACTGATGGATGATTTCTACCCCAGCTATGGGGATGGGACAGAAACTTCCTTTTAGAAGGGAGGATGGCAGTGGTTTGATATGCTCCAGAGATGACATGGCTGCAAGGCACCTTCTATAAAGTCTCTTGCACAGCCTTTCCCTTCCCCCAAGCTCAGGATTCTGAGCCATCAGCTTATTCCTCCCCCATAAGCCTCACATCTCCTACCTCCAGTTTCCACCAAGTCCTCCAAGGAAGCTGATCCAATCAGCATTTTGTTGTCCTTCACGAGGTCCTCGGCCTTCTGCCGCAGCTTGGATGCCTCGACCTGGGACTCCTCCAGAAGCTCTCCTGTTGTGGGCAATAGAAGGATGCTCAGCCTCCTTCCCTGAGTGCCTGTCCCTCAAAAACCCTGGCTGGCTGGAGAAATGCCCAGAATAGTCCTTCTTCATCTCTAAACAACTATTCTGGGATAAATCCAATGGCAAAGCTGGATCAGCGGCTCACTGGTTTCAGAGATCCTCATGCTGACACATAGAGGATGGGTTGCAGGAGGCAGAAGGCACTACTGTGGCTCTCAGAGGTCTCCTCTGCTTCCAGAAGAGACAAATTGAAGCCTGGGTGGTGGACTGAAAGGTCCAACCTTCCCACTCTGGGGTTGGGCATGGCCAATGGAATCCTCCCCCGATGAGGGGGGCTGCTGTCACACCAGTGAGTCCCAGTCCCAGGTAAGGGCATGGTGACACAACGGGAATCACGAGGCAGGTGGAAATTTGGCTGCAGAAGCGGCACTCAAAGGAGGAAGCTGGCTCACAAGACAGAAAGCAAAACTGGGGGTGGGAGCGGGGGAAGGCTGATAAGGAGAAGAAAGAGCGTGGCACAACTCAGCTGGAACATTTCAACACTGGCATGTTCCTGCTGCCGCAGGGAGCATTCAACATCAGGTTCCTTGAGAAACACCTGGGAAAAGCCCCTGGCCCAACAGAGCTTGCAGGAGGTGGGGATTTGCATCAAAAGCAGAACAGGTCCCAGCACCTGTGAACTCCAAGGAGCTGTCCTTGCTCCAGCACTTGTCTTTTCTTTCCAGCCATTTACTACACCATAAAACACCCCAAAAGTTCAGCAAAATTCTTGCTCCCTCTTCATCACAACGTGAAAAAGCTCAGACATCCTGCTCAACCCTCCTGGACAGGGAGAGCTTTGCTGCTGCCCCAGTGCCAAGACCCCCAGCTTCTACCAGCACCCTTCAACAAAGCAAGAAAGCCCTGGCTTTGTGGGCACACACTGGGCTGCCCCAAAGGTAAATCTCATTCCCCTGGCACGCAGCAGTTACCAATAGACTTGATCCCTTGCATCTTCTCCTTCAGCCGGGCATTCTCCTCCACCAGCCGCTCCAAGGCCGTGGATCCATTCTCCTCGGAGCCCCCGCCGGGGTCATAGATATGATAGGGTCCTCTCCCTTCCATGCCTGCTGTTCAGTCGCCTGCCTCACAGCCAGGCATCCCTGCAAGGCAATGGAGCATGGTGTCACCCTCCTCTGGCTCCAGATGGTGCCACAGTCTCCTGGTCCCAACCGTAGGGGGGTCTGGGGTGCTGTGCTGGTGCCTCACTGCTCACCAGCCAGCCAACAAGTGACCCAGGTGAAGGCACTTCCCCCTCCAGCCCTGCTTGGGGAGAACGTGTCGGGGTGACTCACAGCCATGAGAGCTGTCACAAGGGAGGCATCACCAGCAGCCCCACTTGGGGCTGGCTCTCACCCATGCAGGGCACTGCAGTCACAGAGAAGGCTGCAACCCCTGGTTGCTGTGTCCCAGAAGAGATGGAGACACAGCCCAGGAGTGTCCACCCATGCCAGTGCAAACCTGGGCACTGTCACCAGGACATCCTGCTCAACATATGGTATTTCTGGGGTGCAAAAAGGCTTGTGGGGAGCTGTTTGGGGAGCAGCAGTGTCTGCAACTCCGAAAGGTTTAATCAGCAGCTGGGGAGAAGTTTGGGCAGTACTGGGGGATAAGCCCCACCAGCCAGACAGGGACCCACTCTGCCCTCTGGCTCAGCCAGAAAAACTGGCTGCCAGCAGCACAGCTCCCTGAATTGGGCACAGGAAACATCCGGGCATGTGCCGGGCTGGGAGCGAAGCCCAAGGACACAAAACACCCCAAGCAGTATGCTAATTGCTTTTCCAATTCCTTGCTCTTTTGGGTGGCCTAGGGCCTCCCCTTGCTGAAGTCTGCCCTGGGGGCAGCCAGGCAGGATCCTGGCTCCAGGTCTCACCCATCTCCTGGGGGGATAAGGCAACTGCTGTGAATCACAGCACAGCTTATCAGAACTATCCCCCCTGATGCCAGCTTGTTACAAGATGGAGCAGATCAGCAGCTGAGAAGGTCCTGGTGCCAGCTGGAGCTAGGGTGCTGCCTGGGGGCACAACAGGAGCACCCCAAAGTGCTCTTCCCCCAGCCAAGACAACTGGTGAGCAGGAGGGGGCTGAGAGGAGGCATTTAGAAAGGGGAAGGGGGTAGCCTGTACCCGAAACTGTCTCAACCTCAGACTAATGCTCATGCCATGAGAGATCGAGGCTGATCTCCAGTTTGGATGACCTGCTTGCCAGGGAGCGGCAGGGACTTTCCAGATGACAACTGCCACCTGGCAGCATCCACAACCGGAACAGCAATTAACGCCTGCCTCAGCGGCAGGGAAGTAGGCCTGGCCTCAGCAGCACTGCTTCTGGGAGATGTATTGGGGGGTCTCACTGTCCTCCTGCTTCATGGGTGCTGCCAAGCCTCCCATTGCCTCTGGGCCCCCATGGGGAGCCAGTGACCCCATCCCAAGCAGCTGGAAGTGCCACTGGGATGTGCTCAGCTGTGGTGCTGTGGGGTGAGCTGAGGAGAGGCTATTCCTGGAGCCCAGAGCAGCTGACAGGAAGCTATGGAAGAACCAGGGCCATATCCAAGCTGTGGGTCCCAGCGATGGCAGCACTGTCACAGCTGGCCTTAAACAGAGGGCAGGTTTGGATCAGGCATTAGGGAGAGATTCTTTACTGTGAGGAGAGGGAGGCACCAGAACAGGCTGCCCAGAGCAGCTGTGGATGCCCTGTCCCTGGAAGTGTTCAAGGCCAGGTTGGATGAGCCTGGCACTTAGCCCAATGGGACCCTCGTGGCTGGGAAATGCCATCACCTGTGGCCAGGACACGCACCTGGCTGGCCTGGCAGAGGGCAGGGATGGCATCACAGGCTGGCTGGGGACCCCAGCCTGCTTCTCACTGCGGTCCACTCACCAAATGCTGCTCCAGACCTGGGTACCAAACCCACCCTGTAGTGACCATCTTGCAGGGCATCTGCATCCTGCACCAGGACGAGCCCAGGTGTGTGGCAGGGAAGGTAGGGAGAGGAGGAGGAAGAGGGAAGAGCTGCCCTCTCCTGCAGTACCACCTCTCCATGCAGCTTGGATGCAGCCTGAAATACCAGTCCCTGTTCTCTTAACTTCAGACCCCAAACCTGGAGATTTTCTGCCTTGTCCCACAGCACATGGGAGGTCCCTGTCCCCTGTGCAGCCCTGCAGGAATCCCTCAAACACAGTCCAGCTGCACCCACCAACCTGCCAAACCGCAGAGTTCACTCACCACGATCCCATATCCTCCCAGCTGGATGGAGCCACTGAAAGCCTCTGATATTCCCTATTCTCAAGATTCTATCAAGAACTTTTCTACTCAAGGTCTGTACCCTACCAGGGAGATTGCAGCTAAGGAAGCACAGGAGCTGTTTTCAAACAACAGCTGGGGAGGGGAACTGGACTATCTCCAGCTGACGGAAGCACAGACCAGCCACAAATTCACAGCAAACAATAGCCAGCAAGAGGGAGGAGCTCCCACGGCATTCGGGGCCATCACTGGGGCCAGGGTGAGTTTCCTGGAGTGCAGGCACAGTCCAATTTCTGCACGGAGCCATGGGAATAGAGAGGTCACCCTGGGGACCAGAGACTAAGTCACTGATCTCACTCTTGGCTTGTTGTGGTTTATTTCCTTAAGAGTTCTGACAGGTGAGATTTACAGTGAAAAATTTCATTTCAATAAAAACACGAGGGGAGGAGAGAGGGGACCATACACCAACACCTAACGGCGGTTAGATACACAAAGAAAACATGACTACCACAAACTCTAACAGAAACCACCAAACCACCAGAAAACACTTCCCTCTTTACCACTCAACAGACAGTATTTCACAGCCCTGGGGACTGAGGGACAGGCATGGACCGTGTCTGCCTGGCTGCAGCTCGCTGGCTCTGTGCCCAGCCACTGTCAGAGACAGACTGGCACTCGTGGGCATTGCTGGTTCCGTGTGGGACACCAAGACCTTCAGGTAGTAAATTTTTATGGCAACTCAGCAAAAGTAGAGAATGAGAGTGTGAGTGGGCAGGGGAGACTCATGGGCAGATATGAAAGCAGAGTGGTGTTTAAATAGCTGTGCTGTGGCTTGGGAGTGAGCTGGGGCTGTCACTGCTGTCACCCAGAACAACACACATCACTGCCACAGCCATCACCGTACCAGCCATGCAGAAGGATGTGATTCCTACTTTAAAATTACTGAACACTGAAGATACCAAGGCTTAGGATGTGAATCCTGTGCAGGAGGGGGCTGGCATTGCTGGGGGTTTGCTTTGGGCAATGACCCCAGGGTGGGGAGCAGCCTCCCAGACCTGCAGGCTTGGCAGCCCTTCAATTCCCATCCTGTGATGGCCCAGCCCTGAGGAGAAGGGGGTTTTCCTTACTCCAGTGCACAACATTCACAGGAAGCCTCCTCCGCACCAGGATCACAGGAGGTGAAAGCAAATCCCTGCAGGCTGCCAGCATAATTTTCCCATGACTGGGGCTGCTGGGTGCCTGGCATGCCTCCTCAGAGGGAAAGCAAAAGCCACTCAGACACCATGAAATGATTTTTTTTTGTTTGTTTGATCATTTTACTGGAAAACACTGTAGCCCCCAGACTGGTTTTCTTCTACAGAGCTCCAGCAGCTCCCCCAGGCAAGGGACAACCATTCCTGGGCTGCTGGTCTCATGTGCAGGAAAGCAAAAGTAGAGTTGGCTGTAGGAGGCAGCAATAATGAGACTTTTTGGGCACTGCAGTCCACTGTGCTGGGGGTAATAAAAGAAGAGGAAAGCAGGCATTGCAGAGCTCAGGTCTCAAAGGGAAAGGTCTGAGACTCCACTTGCAGCGTTTTCCTTTCCAGCCGGTTTAGCCACAAAGAGGGTGGGAAAGGCAAGAGCTTTATCCAAAACACAGCAGGTATTTAAGATGTTCCCCCAGCCAGAAATCCCACTTGCCTCAAAAAACCACCTCCTGAAGAGGCTTCACGAAACAACCTGCTTGTGATGAGGCTGCTCACAAAGAAAATAAAGCATTTTCCTGGGTCTGCCAGGTTTACAAACAGGGGTAACCACACACAGCTGCAGAGCTCCTCGGGATGGGCCCAAGCTTCAATGCAGACAGGACATGCAGCCAGGCTGGTGGTGGTGCTCTCCTGGCAGCAAGGAGGCTGGGGGATTTATGCAAGACCCCATCTTCTGCTGCAAAGACATCTGGCTCATCCTGCCTGCTCCACTTCTCCCTGCAGAGCTCAGCAGCATCATGGCTGCTTGTCACAGCACTCCAAAGCAGAACAAGGCACAGCTACTTTCCTTGTAGCCTTTTCCTTGCTTCCAGGCTACTCTTGTCCAGCTTGGTGTGCTTCAGCTGGCAGACAGTGGCACCACAAAGCTGCACCAGTGAAGTGCCACCCAAAGTGTAAGACCTGCTGCTTTAAAACAAAATCTGCAATGCCACAAGAGTAGATGGCTCAGTTTCCTCCACCCACGAGAGTTCTGTACCAGCTGCTGGCAAGCAACAACTCACAGCCCTGTGCTAAATAGGTCTGCTTGGTGTAGGTCGGGCCGAAAGGGCGTCCTGGGATTTCTTGCAGAGCCAGGAACGATGCCAAAGGCAGCAAAAAGCCTCTCCTGTTTTCTTCTTGCTTACTTCACCTCATACAGGGACAGCTCTCAAGGATGTGCCTGGCTGGAGCCTTCCTGTCCCCAGAACTCATCCCAGTGCCCAAAGTCCAGTCTCCAGAACGCTTCAGCTGACAGCGCTCTCCATGAAATGTGTACTCCAAAAGAGCTTGTGGCAGCACAGCAGCTCCCATTCTCCCCAGTGGTGGGAATAACCCACCCAAGGGATGGAAATAACCAGCTCAAGGGATTTGACTTCTTCATACAGGGGGCAACCTGTGTGCCAGGGACACAGGAACAGAATAGGGATGCAGAGGATGAGAGGATGCAGATCCCTGGGAGTCCCACCTGCAGCTATTCTCACCCAAAAGCAGCAGTGACAGCATCTTTTTAATTTTTTTTTCTCTCTGCCCTCGGTCGGGGTCTTAGCATGGAATTGAGGGAGGGGAGAAGGGGAGACAAGCTGTGCCTCCCTCCCAAAAGAGGAGGATGCTGCCATCCCTGCTCCAGCTGTTTCAGCCTCTGGATCAGCATCCAATGCAGCCACACACGGCTGGACCAGAAGGAAGAAGTCAAAGAGAAAGGAAAACAGCACGGACCGCAGGGTCCTTGAGGCCACGGCCGCCGCAGCCCCCCGGAGGGGGCCCACGCGCTGGCCCTGCCCGGGGCACCGCAAACCAGGGGCGGCCGGGAGGCGGACGCGGTGCCCGGGGAAACGCCGGCCTTGGGCACGGCGGGGCGAGGGACGAGCGGGGNCAGCCCCCGCCCCGACCAGGAAAGGGGAAACTGAGGCACGGCACCATTACCGCCACAGCCCGCGACACCGGGCGGCCCCGGGGCCAATCCCCGCGGGACGGCGCGGCCCCGGCCCCCTCCGGGATCGCAGCCCGACCACCCGAGCGGCCCGTGAGCCCGGGAACCGGCCAGAGACGGGGAACGCGCAGCCCCGATCCCGGCAGTTCCTCCGGCCCGGGCCCCTTCGCTGGGGCGGCGCGACCCCCGTGCCCGGTAGGACCCCGGTGCCCCTGCAGGGCTCCTGTCCGCGAGGGTGGCAGGGCCCCGCTGTGCTCTGAGCTCACCTGCCCTGCGCCCCGCGGCGGGGCCGCTGCCGGGATCGGGACCGGGATCGGGGTCGGGATCGGGGTCGGGATCGGGGTCTCGGGCCGGGTCCCTCCGCTCCGCCGCCAGCACCGGCGCCGGTTCCGCCCCCGGGAAATTCCCAGCCTGACGGACAGGCGGCGCAGCCAATCGGCGCGCGGCGGGGGCTATAAAGGGGAGGGCGGGGAGGTGGTGGGGAAGGTGCCCGTCATGGCGGAGCTGCTGTCACTCTTTCTGTCGTCTATGGGTTCCCATGGGCTGCACGGGGGTCCCGCGCGGCTTTGTGGGGCTCTGTGGGGCGGCATCAGCCGGCTTGCGCCTTCCTCCCGCGGGAGATTCCGCTCGGAGGGGAGCCGCGAGGCCGAGCCCTGCAGCGGCTCCCCCGGCTTGTGCAGACACAAAATGGCGGGGGCTGAGGGGGCTCCCCGGCACCCCCGGCGTGGAGGAACAATGGCTGAGGGGAGGCTGTGCTGAAGCGCTCCGGCGGCCTCGGCCCCGGCAAGGAGGAGGGTGGTGCTGCCGGCCGTCAGAGGCTGATGTTCCTCTGAGGCAAGGAGAATTCCCCACCAAGCCTCCAAGTTAAGGTTAAATGAAGAAATTCCACCCTCTAACCGGAGCGTGTATTCCAGACGCGTGTATTCCTTTTCCTCTGTGCCGCTGCTGGAATTGTGCCATCCTGGACCACGGAAATCGGCCAGAGGAGCAACAAGCACAGCAAACACCTGGTTTCACTCTGCTCTTCGAGACTTGCTCAACAACTACCTGATTTTCTTTCTTCTATTGTTTTTGCCACAAGGGGAAGGTGGTGGGATTTTATTAAATATATGTGTAAATAAAAGCAATAAACCAGGAGTGAAGAATTCCCGCTGTGAGCAGCTGTGCTGCTCTTTGCCTGTACCCCAGACACGTCCTCCTTATGTGACCAAGAGCTGGGTTCATCAAGGTCCTTCACTGGAGATTGAAGTGTTTCCAGCTGCCCCAGTGCTGGCTTCTTACTCCGCTGTATTCACACAGCCCCACCACTTCTTGGGAGTTTGATGTTTTGGGTTATAAAAATTAAACCCCCAAGAATTCCCGTTCTGACTGCCCTTCACACGGCAGGACGTCACCCTGGCTGGGTTACGAGAGCTCAGCACTGGTGGGACCCTGATGTGCTCTTTGTGCCCATGAGTCTCAGCTGGGGATGAGACAGCAGGACTCCCCACATACCCAACATCTTCCCTTTTGTTTCCTGAAAATCTTGTTTGACCCCAATGAGAGGCCCAGTGCTGTTCTGTAAACCCTCAGAAAACCTGTCTTCAAAGCTAAATGCCGTCCCACAGAAACAAAAAACACCTTATGTATAAGTTAATGCCTCATCCTGCATGAAATAACAAACCCATGCTTATTTCTGTGAGGAGCAAAAGGGGTGGTTTGGTTTTGCAGCACCCCCAAACCTGCCTGCCTTCCCCTCACTCCATCCCAGGCGCTCTCACACCAAAAAAATCATCGTGCTACTCACCAGGCTGGGTCCTGGAGGGGCTTGGGGGGAGTGCGAGCCCTTCAGAGCAGGAGCTCTGTGCCTGCGATCCCCAAATGCAGGAAGGCTGGCCCAGCTGAGCTTACTTTTAGGCATGGAGAAGGGGAATTCCCCATGATGGAGGTCCCAGACAGCTTCTGTGTGGTTTTGATAGGGAGCCAGGCACCACTTAAAGGGCTCTCCTGTGCCGTTCCTCCCAGGGGCCCGTCGTGTCAGGTATTAGTCAGCAAAAAGGTGGGGGGGAGCCATCGTGGAGGCTGTGATTCACTTTTGGACAATTGGAGAGCCTTGTTACATCATTTTCCTTGCCTGATTTCTGGACAGCTTCACTGGGATTGCAAACGTGCTTTTCTTCAGAGAAACTGCCGCATCTGGCAAGAGGCATCGTTGTTCCATGTATATTTCCGTCTCATCCTTGTCACTATCTGGAGTCACAATAAGATGCATCTTCCCAGAGGAGCAGGGAAGAGCTGGGTCTGTTGATGGAGGTGTACAGGTGATGGTTTTCCTGGTTTGCAGAGAATCCCTGGAAACCATCCACCAAGAGAACTGGCGGTCAGAACCAAGGCTGGAGCCAGCTGGGGCTGGAATAAACACCAAGGCTTTAAGTGTTTCTATTTCGTAGAGGCTGATTCCAGCTCCCCAGCTCCTTGCCAGCAGGTACAGTTGTACCTGGCAGGGCGTTTGCTCTACACTTGCCAGATGTAAACTGCAAGGCCTGAAGGGGGCTCAGCTTTAGTTCATCTGCTTTGGATGGCAGGAGTGTGAGTGCTGGGCAGGAGGGCGAGGAGCCATGGGTCTGGGGGCTGCCTGCACCTGGGAACATGTGGATGGCATGCCCTCACCTGGTGCCTCTCCACCTCTCTAGCCAGCTGCTCCTCATGTTTTTACCTGAGGTTGCCACCTCAGGCTGGCCCAAACGCCAGCACAAATTTCACCATGCAAAGGAAAGGCTTTTGCTCTTGCTGGTCCTTCCTCATTCCTCTGGTCCCGCCATGCTCCCAGGGGAGAAAGCTCCCCTGATGGCAGCTGTGGTTTATGAGCACGCCTGTGTGGCTGTGAGGTGTGTTCACAGCTGACATGTTGACATACTTGGGGGTTCTTTTTGGCAACAGAGAGTTGGGTTCAGCACCTTCAGTGGCAGCTTACGTATGAGGAAGATGCCCTGATTGCTGCTGTGCTGTGGGAAATGGGCTGAGAAAGGAGCACAGGCTGTGGACTGGAGGTGGTGGAACTCCCCTGTCCTCGGGTCCTGCTTGTCTCAGATCAGGTCTGGCTTCCTGCAAGTTGATCCCACTCTGGAGTGAGCAGAGTGGGCCCAGTGGTGTGAATCTGAAGTGGAATTGGCCCAACAGCTCCCATTGCCCAAAAAATCCCCCTGCCCTCTGGGCTGCTGGGCAAATGTAGCTCACTTGAACCTGATGGAACGATGGGGCCAGCCAGGACCTGGCTGTTCCTGGAGCTGGCCCTGGAGCAAGGCAGGAGCAAAGCAGGCAGTGGATGCAGCTGGTTTGGCACAGCATTCCAGGGCCTCAGCTCCGTGTGGACTCAGCTCCGCAGGGGGCTGCTGATGGATCCCTCTTGGCATCAGCAGCTCGGACCTGCTGTTTGTGCTGTGCCAGTCAGATGTGTCCTGGTGCTCCAGCAGCAAAAGGAAGCAGAACGCCAACAGTGACGCTGTGAGAGTGGGGAGGAAGCTCTGGCTGCAGGAGGGGATTTCCAGAACATTGTGATCTGCTGCTTATGCAAATCAGAAACTCAAATTAACCTGGCAGGGTGGGAGGGCTCTGGGATGGAGGGCAAGGGAGAGGCGGGGAGGGAACCTGGGATAGTCAGCTGTTGTGAGGGCAGAACGGAGTGTGGAAGGGATCAAGATAGGAGAGAAGGGAGGTATTGGGGAGCAATCCTGTTCCACCAAGCCTCTGCAGTACCCTGCCTTCACAGGGGGTTGGATCACACCCAGGCTGTCCAGGGATGCTGGGCTGCGCTCACTTTGCTTGGATTGCCCTCTCGCTGGGTGAGGGCTCCCTTCTTCCTCTGCCTCTGGCACGTGAGGCTGGACTCAGTGTCACCCACTTCACAGAACAGTGCTGCCTGCCATCCTCTCCCTCCTCCACAGTCAGCAGGGGCTGGGTTGTGGTGGGACCTGGTGCTGTCCCATAGTGGGGCAAAAAACTGTGGGAACCGGGTCTGGGATCGGTCAGAGGATTTCCTTGCATGCCTTAAGCTTTGAATCATTTGGAGTCTCAATGTACAAAACCAGCGATAGGCCAAGACGGGATTTTCCCCTCTTCCTGTCTCCCCGGGCTGTATCTCATCCAATTGCAATGCCTGAGGAAAGGGCTCAGCAGCAGTCATCATGTCCTGTAGAGCTGCTCCAGAGACACGGGAACAGTCCTGGAGAGCTTGGCTGTTTCCTCAGCCCCAGTTTGCTGTGAGGGACAAGGCTCCTGCTTCCTCCTTTGGCTTGGGAAGAGGAAGAGCTGAAGAAGAAACCTCTGCCACCTCCCAAGACTGAAGGCTGGGTTTCTCCCCTCCTGGGAAGGAGCAGGTGGGATGGAAGTGGCTTGCATTGTGTTAGAGATTAAGGCCAACATCCCAGCTGCCTCTGTGGCTCCTCCTCTCCAGTGGCTGACTCAGAGCAGAGGTTCGGCCCTCTCTACACAGCAAACATGGGCTCTTGGGGTTTTCTGGATGTTGCAACCTGTGAAATCTAGCCTTGGCTTTGCCTGGAAGCGAGCCCTTGCCCCCGACATTGCTGGTCAATGTGCACAGTGTAAATCCCAGAGTCTTCCCTGCAGCAGCCCTGAAAGCTGAAGTGTGGATGGCCAGCACAGACCTGCCTCCAGCCCTCACCCTGCTTACAGCCTTGCTAATTTTCCTCCCTTCCTATCCTAGCCTTCATTGAGATTCTCTCCTCCTTGTTGATCACATAGGTTAGAAATGAGATTTGTCACAGACTGCTCTCAGTTTGGGTGGGTTGGAGCAGAGGTGTTCCTGGACTGTAGTGCTATGAAGTGTATTTTCTCTGGAGACTGGGATGCTACAGGGATAGGGATGAAGCTGATTTTTGAGTGAGTTCCAGAGGCCATGCTAGTGCTTCCCAAGATCCTGTCACCCTCCTGGCATTGCCTTAGGATGGGTAGCTCTGCTGAGCTCAGGCCAGTTTGTGGTTCTTTGTAGGCCAGCCCTAGCCCCAGCATGGGGCAGATGCTGAAATACCCTGGGCTCAAATAGGGTACTGACTGTGCTCGAGTGTTTACAGGAATTAAAATTCCACTGTCTGTTTTCTGCTCCAGCTCTAGCAGCAGCTGCTGCAGGAAGTGGATTACTATGTCCCTGGGGCAAGACAGAGGCTTTTTGGCTGCAGGACTTTTCCAGGAGAGGGAGTTGCTCCAAGGAGGAAACCCCATCTCACTCTCCCTTCCTGCTCCCAAACGCTGTGTGACTCTGCTATCTTGTCTGCATTATAGGAGCAGCCTGCAGCCAGGGAAATTCCTGGCCTTGGGACAAGTGTGCTCTGGTCAGCCAGTCCTCCTGGTGGTGGCATCACCCCGAGCTGGGCTGGGGACTGGCCCTGAGGGGCTGACTTGCGGTCCTGTGCCACTCCAAGATATCCAGGCTGTGGGTGGTGAAATCCCTGGCCGTTGGCGTACAGCAGTCGTGGTACAGCCAGAAAATTCACTGGAGTGTTTACAGCTGTGCCCAGGGAACACCTCCCCCATACAAACCCCCCGAGCATCTGTTTTGGCAACAAGAAGGAAACAGATGATGGCTCACGTGTTGTGGCCCTGTGCTAATGCTGAGCAGGGCTTCCCCCTGCTCTGGAGGAACAGGGCTCCACTGCCCCAAATCTGGCTCTCCCAGGGGTGATGGGCTGTCACCCAAGCCTCAAAACTTCCTTGGGCCTTCCTCACTCCTGAGCTCTGTTCCCAGCTACAGGGAGGTGACCAGCTCTGCTCCCTGCAGTGTCTGTGCCACCCCTCGTCTCCAGAAGCCGCTGCTGCAAAGCTCGGAGCTGCAGTGCGGAGCTGCAGGAAGAGACTGGCAGATGAAGACTGGGGCTACATCCTCCCTTCAAAACAACTTCTGTAGCTGCTCAGTCTTTGCAGCAGGTTCCTGGCCAAGCAGGTGACCTGTAGGCTGCTGCAGGCATGGAGTGTGTTTAGCTGAGATGCTGCCTGGACAGGGATGCCCAATCCTACTTACACACAGGGGCAAGACAGAGGAACCCAAATCTGTACTGGGAGTATGAGGAGGGTGAAAAAGCTTCAACCAGACTGTTTTCCCCTAAGACAAGGGGATGTTTTACAGGAAGGCATCAAGGGAATTTTTAGTGGGATAACACGCAGCTGAGTTGTTTCAGTTTCCCTGGTTTGTCTCTACATGTTGCTGCTTCTTGACCTCAGCTGGTTTTGAAGTGTTGTAATAATATTGTGTTATTATTCCTAACGCTGCTTTGATATTTTGAAGGTGAAGCTCTCCTCATCCAGCTGTTCTGAGGAAGACTTGGGTATTCACAACTTTTTGTTCTGACTTGGAAACAATTGAAAGTGCTGGAATTTCCCGCTTTTGGAAATTCCAGTTCTTTTCTCCTGAGTGTTGGGGGAAGTGCAAACAAACTGTTTGGGGGTGTAGCCTCTATGGCATGTGCCTTTCCACTGCTTCTTCAGCAGCTTGAAAGCACAGGAAACCGCGTGTGAGGACGGGTGGATGCCATCAAGTCTGATTTGTATCTCTGGTTTATGAAAGCATCATCCACAAAACGGCATGAACCCTGCCGGGGATTTTCAGAGGCATGAAGCGAAGCTCTTGGTGAAGTCCCTGCACTGCTGCCAGCCCCACATGCATTTTCAACCCCTTTCTCAGCAGAAGAGTTGCGCAGAGAGGTTTTGTGGTGTCTTCAGGGCCCTCCCTGGAGCTGGGGCAGGGCTCTTGCCTGGGTTTGCCTACAGGAGCAAGGAGACACCAAAGCTCCTCAGTCCCACCCAAACCTGCCCCAATAAATCAACTGCTCTCGCCCCAGGGTCAGCAACAGTGAGGTTTTATTTATCAGATTTGAAATTGTCTTTTCCATCTGGGTAAATTCCTTGGTTTAGTGGCATGTTCGGGTATGAATTATTTTGCTTCAAGACAATCTCCCTACCCAAACCCCTCTGCTCCCCTCCCCGAGACTCCCCCGCTCGCAATGTGGTGCTGCTTTCCAGCGCAAAGTGAGTTGTTCTCTGGAGGGGACTGAGCATCCCCTGAAGCCCCTGAAGCTGTGGTGACATCAAGGCAGTGGCTGTGTGCTGGCTCAGACATGAAGGGCCCCAGCTGCCACCTAGTCCTCCCCGCCACACAGGGCCAGCAGAGCCTTGCGGTAGTCGCCAGACGTGTCCTTCTGCAAAGAGGGAGAGCCATGTCAGAGAACCAGCCCTGGGGAAGCCCAGTTCAAGGTGCTGGACACAGGGAAGGCACAGCTTCATGTCCTGGACACCCTGCAGGTATCCCTGCAGCAGTGGAAGATGCCAGCACATCCTCTCTACAGCCAGACCAGCCAACACTGGAGCTGCTGGGGGCAGGTTCCCCCTCCCCAGGTGATGCTTACCCCTTGTGCCCCTCAGGGCTCAGGTCCCCTCAGGGCTCAGGGCCAGGGCCCAGCCAGACAAGGCGATGAGCAAGGAAGGGATGTCCCTGTCCCCTCACCTCAATCATGTGGTGCAGCGATTTGTCGAACAGGTCTATGAACTCGCCCCGGATGTTGAACAGGTCAATCTCACTCCGAGAAATCATGATCCGGGTCAGGGTCCTCTCATCTGTGCCAGCACCCTGCAAGGGGGAGCTTGAGCAAAACGCCCTGCAGGGACTGGGGCTCACAGATGCTCCTGGCATCTCCAGCACAGTCCAAGCTGGGGACCAGGCCCACATGAGTGCCACAAAACTTCAGAGGGCTGGAACGGAACACCTCTCCTATGTGGAAAGGCTGAGGGAACTGGGGCTGTTCAGCCTGAAGAAGAGATGGCTCTGGAGAGACCTTACTGCAGTCTTTTAATACCTTAAGGAGGCTTTAGAAAGATAGGGGCAAGTGTTTTAGTAGAGTCTGTAGAGACAGGACAAGGGATGATGGTTCTAATCTAAAAGAGGGAAGATTCAGACGAGTTATATGGAAGAAATTTTTTACGATGAGGGTGATGAAACTGGCACAAGTTGCCCAGAAAGGTGCTGGATCCCCCTTCTCTGGATACATTCACAGCCAGGTTGGGTGGGGCCTTAAGCAGTCTTGAAGATGACCGTGCTTATTGCAGGGAATTTGACTAGATGACCTTTAAAAGTCCCTTCCAACCCTAACTGTTCTATGATCTCTCCTTGGACACATGCTGGATTTGCTGCCAGCAAGACATCAGCCTGACACATCTCCTGATAACCCCAGGTATTGGTTTGAGCTCAGCCCTCCCAATTCCCTCAGGGACAGCCAGAGGACAAATCCCATCCCTTTCAGGGGGTTAAAGCACAGAGTCCCAAAGAATCACAGCCCTCTCCCGTAGCCCAGCCCCAGGAGAGTCTGTCCGCACCTTCATGGACTTGTAGAGCTTGTCAGCGAAGAAAGCTGGCTTGTTCTTCACACTCCGCACTGCAACACACACAGGGGAGGGGCAGTGGGTTCATGGCACCCAGGGGACACATCACAGCAAGGAGCTGTGGCACCACTGTCTCAGCCACAAGCCCTCCTTGGTACAAGGGTGCAGGCCTGGCCCTCTCTAGGGACTCTAAGTGCCCCAACTCCATGCCCCACTGGGATTTTCCATGGCCCAACGGCAGCAGGAATCTGCTGCCACGCTGCCTTGGCAGTGAGAGCTAAAGGGGCTGCCTGCCCTGAGGGGAGCCCTGTCCAGAAGCAGCACTGACCGATGGCCACGAAGGCATCCCTCACATCTCCTGACATCCGCTTCTTGATGGCATGTTCCACGTCGTGGTTGGTCATTTTGATGAACTCCTGGAACACTGGGGATGGGGGAGAGGAAAGGGTCACTGCTGAGCTGTTCCATCCCAGCCCATGGCACCCAGAAGACTTGAGCCTCAGCTGTGGAGACTTCTGGACCAGGTGGGACCAGAGCAAGCTTGGGTGACTTCAACTGGCCACCTCAAATGGCAGGCCATACTATCTTTTCCCACTGCCTCATCCCCACCACAGCTGGGGAAGCAGGGCTCAACCTCAGCCCCCATCTCCCATCCAGCCCAAATCCAAGCTTGTGTTGTAGCTGATGGAGAAATATGATCCTACCTTTGCGGAGGTGGGGGTAGCTGCGGGTGCAGAGGATGCTGAGGAATCGGGTCTCCAGGGAGTCGCTGGAGTCATTGCTGGAGACATCTGCAAGTTTCTGGGAGAGAACAAAGAGTGAAGAGGGAGGCAGAGAGAGGGACACAGCAGAGAGGGACACACATGTCAAATGGCTCTTCCTGGGACAGCCAGTCTTGACTTAAAACCCTTTTGCAAAGAGGATGGCCTCTTATGAGCAGGAAAATAGCCCAGGTTTTTTCCCCCTAAAGAAGGGTGTTTCCTCTGCACAGATGTAAAGCTGCACCCTCACACATTATCTCTAATAAAAGATGTTTTCCAGTTTTTATGGAAAAAGCTCTGAAATGCTTAAGACTTTTTTTTTTCCTTTGGAGGATAAAAACCTTGGAGGGTGTTTCAGGGTAGGGGCACCAACACCACTTGAAGAGGAAATTCAGAGCTGCCAAAAACAGGAGCCACCTTGGGCCACAGCAGTGCTGCCCATGGGTGAAACAGCTGCCATTCCTCTGTGAGGGCCAGTGGGAGGCTGTGCTCATCTCACCCATTAGGCTCTTGCAGGACAAAGTCACCCCTTCCCCAATTCCCACCTCTGGGGAGCCAGGGAAGCCAGCCCCAAGTCCCACACTGCCTGGAACATGGGTCCTACATACAGGCAGGCTTGGTCCCCAAGGGCAGGGCAGGTGGCTTTCTCCCTCTCCTGTCCCACACTGCAGGGAAGTGCCCTCATTTCAGGTCCCACCTGTCCCCTTGTCCCCCATCCTGATGCAAGGATGCCAGAGTCCCAAGCAAATGAGCACAGCCCATGTGGTCAGAAGAGCATGGCTTGTGGGGCTGCAATTCCCAGCCCTGCACCCCAGGACTGCAGCATCCCCTCAAACATGCAGAAGGATGAGGAGCGAAAGGGCAGGCACTCACCAGGGTCTCAGCAACAACCTGGTGGAGAGAGAGACAGGAAGACAACAGGGTCAGAAGGTGCTGCTCAACCTTTATCCTTCCCTGACAAAGCAAGGGAAATCGAGCGAAATCCCTTAAATTTACCTGTCCCTAGGTCCCCTGCTTCCCCATGAGCAGAACCTGTGTCCTCCTCCAGTTTGGCCTCTACACCAGTACCTTGAGAGGGCGGTCTTTGGCCAAACAAAGTGAGTCCCCCCAGCCCTGGAGCTTGGGTGCCAGCCTGTTGCTCCTCACAGAGCATCCTTGCCTGGCTCTAGGCTGGCTCCCACCAGCCTGCCCACCTCTGCCAGTGGGACAAGGGGAAGGGCAGCTTTGCTGACAAAACACAGCATGGTGCCAGTCAGGTGCCACCCAGCTGGCTTGTCCCTGTGCTTGCCATCCCTGGCTCTCTCTGTGCAACAGGGTGAGGTGAGCAGCAGCACATGCAGGCAGTGAATGGGCAGAAGTACAGACAGAGAGTGTGGCAGGGTGCAGGCAGTGCATGGGCAGAGGTACATGCAGAGAGTGTGGCAGGGTGCAGGCAGTGCATGGACAGGGACACAGACAGCACAGCATCCACTCCCTCTGCTGGCAGCAGCCCTGCTGGGAACGCTGTGGTGCTCTCCCCATGCGTTGGAACATCCAGTGCTGGCATACAACAGCCAAGCGAGAGCTCAGGTTTGACCCTGCTCAGATCTTCCCAGCCCCTTACAGAAAAGATGTGGCCTGGAGGAGCAGGGGGTCAGGGAACACAGCCCGTGGGTCACAGGTGTCCTGGGACCAGGAGCTGAGCCAGGGAATGGGCCCCCACACCCCCCTGCACTGCTTCTGGCTCAGCCTACACCCTCCAGTTGTGTCTCCCCACAGCCCAGGAGAGGTTTGGAGCACCCCAGTTGCCAGGGCTGCCCCCTGCACAGCATGCAGAGGTAGGTGGCTCCTGCAGACGAGCCCAAAGCTGTGTTTGAAGCTCAAGAGCCAAATTTCAGCACCAGTGTGTGTTACTGAGCCCCAGAGTGGCAGCTTTGCACAAGAAAGGCTGCAGCCTACTGGCTGGGAACTCCCTGGGGCTGCTCTCCACCTGCACAGAGCAGCAGAGCCAAGGGCATCAGGAATCAGGCATGGGAGCTTTACCTCCAAGGGTGTCATTTCACCTGGCATCTCCCCCTGCAGTTTACAGAGACTCTGGCCCAGCAGCATTTGCTTCCTTGAGAATGTCAATTCCAGACCAGGGCATGCAAAATCCTCTTTTTTTTTTTTTTTTTTAACTGAAAGCCCATAAGAGCACTGCCAAAATGAATCTTACCTTGGCATCTTCGTGTGCCTGGGTGGGGTTCTCTGGTCCTTCATCACGGTTGCCCTGTAGTTGGATACAAAAATCATGGAGCTGGAAGAGGAGACATCTCCTGGGAGAGCAGACAAAGTCCAGCAGCACTGCCCAGCCAGGCAGTGGTGCTCTGTCCTCTCCAGCCACCATCCTTCCAGACCCCCAGCACTGCCTGTGGCAGGGAGGGGAAAAGACCCAGTGAGAGCTGCCCTTACCAGAGCCAGGGAGACGAGAATCCTCTTGAAATGCCCCGATGTGTCAGAGCTCAGGTCATCTTCCAGGCTCTTGTGGTAGGCTGTGGAGAAGGGATGGCTGAGCCCTGCAGCTCAGCTTCCCACCCACCAGTGCCTGTTGTGCCCGTGATCCCAGTGGGAAGCATGGCTGAAGCAGATGTCTCTATCTGCTGAGTTCAAACCCAGGGAAGAAGGGATCATCCCAGCAGCTCTAATGCCCTGAGCATGAGCACAGCCTCTTGCCCCAAGTACTCTGGAGGAAATGGGATCATTGTGAAAGAGCTCTCAGGGAAGGAGACACTGATGGCAGAGCTGGGGCATGTCTCTGTGAGATGGAGAGAGGCCAGGACCAGTGCTCTGCTGGACGGACTAACAGATCTTCACAGCACCATGGACTCAACCCAAAGACAAAACTTTGCCTGGGCTCTGGAAGGGCCTTGTACAGTGTGATCTGTGCCCAGAACCTGGGTGCTCCCCACATCCCTCCTGTGCCGTACCTTCCTGATAGGCCTCGTTGATAGCCCTGATCTCCTGGTTGTTCCGCGTGGCCATGATTTCGATGAGGACGCTCTCATCTGTGCCAGCCCCCTGGAAGAGAGTGGCATGCTGGGGTGCTGCAGGTGCCAGCACCAGATGGGGACATGGTGGCACTGCCCTGCAGTGCCAACCAAGGAGGGGTCCAGGTCAACTATGTGGCAAAAATCTACATCCAGCAAATGGCCTCAAGAGCTGGTAGGAATCTATGCAAGTGTCCAAATATGCTGTTAGTGGAGTCCCAACTGGTAGACAGCAGTGCATGTCACTGGTTTGTCCCTACCCTGGCTGGCTCTCCTGTGGCTACCAGCTGGCTGAGCATGCTGGGCTGCAAAGAGGCCAAATTGGGCTCCCAGCAAGTCTTGAGTGCACACCAGGTCTTTGTCCTGGTGCTTTCTGATTTCTTCTTCTCCATAGGAGACAAAACCCTGGGGCATGTGAAGCTGGGGATGCTCACAGTGTGTGTGGGTACAGCCACAGCAAAAACCATCTAATCCTCCCCTGCTGGCACTGATACCAGCAGAGCAATTACCTCCACAGCCTTCCTCAGCTGCTTGGCATCGTACTGCGCCGGCGTCAGCATCAGCCCGAGGATCAGCTTGGCCAAGCTGCCGGACAGCTCTGATTTCAGGTCTGCCATCAGGTCCTGCAAAAACATTTGAGGGTTCAGTCCCCCCTTGCTTCTGCAGGGCCAGACCAGTCGAGGCAACATGAGTCAGAAAAAATGGGGAGGAGAGTATGGAGATTGGAGACATCTATGAGAACCCCTGGGACAGTTTAAAGTCACATATTGGAGGTGGCTCTGGGGAGATCCTGGCTCTGGAGTCCTCTGTGTGGAACTGAGGATGGGGCAAGCGAAGGGCAAGGGACATCCTCACTCAGGCTGGTGGGGCATCCAGAGTGGGAGGCTGCTGTGACAACTCTGCTTCCCTTGGGGGAGTCATGCCAGGGCATGGGGGTGTGCCCCACTGCCCACTGCTCCCTGGGCAGGACTCCTCTCAGTGAGGGGCTGATCTCCATGTGGGAGGGAGCAGGATGGGGGCAGAGGGGGGAAGCAGGGTGGGATGGAGGCCACATTACCCTGCCATAATGAGCCTTGTAAGCCTTTAGGATCTGTTGCCTCTGGGCGTTGCTCCTCTTGGTCACCACCTCAATGATGGCCCCCTCGTCCGTGCCTGCAATGACAGCAGAGCCTCACTGTGTCACCGTGTCACCCTGATCATGGGCACATCGCCACCCCCACAGACTGGGTAGGTGGGGAAGGAAGAGCTCCCACAGTTCCATCTCTATTCCCCCGGGGTTTCCATGCAGCCCTGTGTGAGCCAGGGTGGATTTTCTGCCCCAGGAGCTGTTGAGTTGCAGCAGGAAGGGCCTAAACTCATGGTCCCCACTTACCCAGGCCCTTCATTGCCTTCCTCAGCACCTGAGCATCCCCATCGTCGTTGAAGTCTCCTGCAGGCTGCACGGTTCCTTGCAGCTGTGGATGCAGAGAGGGGCTTAGGTTCACCCTGAGAGGGGAGGCAGAGAGGAAGGGATGGAGGGATGGAGAGAGGGAGGGATGGACGAGAGATGGAGAGAAGGAGGGATGGAGAGAAGTAGGGAAGGTGCCACCCAGCAAGCTGAGGCCAAAGCAGGTTCTGTGTTAGTGCAAGCACCTGGGGATCAGTGAGGATCTCCCCGCCACTGTCACCCCTTCCATTAAGGGACAAACCACAGCCAGACCAGCAGAGAACAGGAAGAAGACAGCAACAGACAGTCCTTGGAGTCTCGGTGTCCTGCCCAGTGTTACACCTGCCTACCCTAGCACTGGAACACCTCAGCCTGGGCTGGCCATGTCACTGAGAGACTGGAGTTGCTGAAATGGTGCCCTCTCTGGCCCTGCAGTTCTATCCTCCTGTGTTCTTACAGCTCCAAACACATCTCCATCCTCACAGTGTTCATGTAGGGCTCAGGGTCTCTCTTCTGCACATCCCAAAGCACCCTTTTGTGGGAGTTTCAGCTGCATGCAGGGTGCCAGCTCCCCATAATGCAGCCATGCCCTGGCCAGTTCTGGGCTACCCCAGGGAGCAGGAGTTCTTTGGTGGGCACTGGAGCCAGGGCTGCACGTGATGTATTGCAGACATGCAGGACCCACTGCGCCAAGGGAGGAAGTCCTCAGAGAGAGGAGGGGGTTAGTGGAGCCCATGAGGGGCGGCCAGCCCTGCCACGGTTACGTCCTGCCAGCCTCGTGCCCCGAAACCAGAGAATGGCATTGAGAGAAGTTGGGGAGCGAGAGGCAGAGCAGAGGTGTGGGGCTGGCCGTGCCCCATGGCAGAGAGGAGCAGCCAGGGGTCCCAAGCTGGCAGGCAGCACAGAGGGGGTTCAGGGGGCTGGGGGTGCTGACCTCTACTTTGACCGCACTAAGCTCCCACATCCGATAGGCCACCTGCGCCGCCTCGGGGAAGAACTCACCTGCAGCACTGCAATGGGAGGGCAAGGACAGGGGACAGTGAGCCATGGGGGCCCTGCACTTGCCAGCAGCCCCCCCACACACCCTGTCTTGCCCCTCCATGAGGGGTGTTTTGTATCCACTGGGCACAGGGGCAGGAGCCAGGTGCTTGCTGTGGGGCTGAATGGGTGGGAATGGGAAGAAATGTATGGTGAATCCCAACCTCCCCCACCAGAGCATCCTCCCTCCAGATTTGGCCCTGCTCTGCAAGGCTCCCACGTGCCAAGCAGGGACCATGACATTGTGGCTGGCCATACAGAGGGGCCACAGGGCCCCCTGTATCAAACCATTGTCACTCTGGGTGCTGCCAGTCCAGGCTCTGACCCAGAGGTTGTACCCAGCACCAAGGGGATGAGGAGGGACAAAGGGGGGTGACAGGTGGTCTTACTCATCATCCCCTCCGCACAGCTTCAGCAGAGCCTTCTTGTACTCGCCAGAGGTGTCCTCCTGCAAAGGCAGATGGAGACAGAGAACCATGCAGTAGGTAGAGTCAAGGTATGGGCTTGTGGAGAGGGGTCTGAACCTTGTCTTCAGAGGCAGACACTCAGCACAGCCCTCCCAGGGGTGCCTGCATCATGAGGGAGGCAGCACCAGCAGCTGCTTGGAGGGTGAGTGGGCACCCCCAGCACTTACCTTTATCATGTTGTAGAGAGATTTCTCATACTTGGTCCTGAACACCTCCCGGATGTCCAGCATGTCGATCTCGCTGCGGGACACCATGATGCGGATCAGCGTGTTGTCTCTCGTGCCCAGACCCTGCAATGGAGCAGCCCCCACATCAAGCCTGGGATGGCCAAGCAACTCTGCTCAGCCCACCACGTGTGGGACCCTCTATCTGATTTCTACCCAGCCCTGGGTCTAAAGGAATAACTCCTCTGGAGGGAAGAGCAGAGACCCCAGGTCACGTAAGTCCTGCCTTCATGGACCTGCATCACCCTGCTCTCCAGCAGCACCCCGTGGCAAGGGGACCCCTCCTCTGGCCAGCTCCCTGCAATGTTGGGAGGCCCTGTGGAGATGGGGAAATTCACTCACCTTCATGGCCTTGTAGAGCCTTTCAGCAAAATACTCTGCTGTGCTTCTGATGCATTTCACTGCAGGGAAATTGAGGTGTGGTGAGGGATGCCAGCACCCAGCTTCACCAGTGCTCCCAGTGCCCCCAACCTCTGAGCACCCACACCACATGGAAACCACATCCAGCATCCCCATCCTGAAGGAGCCTCCCTGAGCTCCCTGATACCAGGTACAGCCACAGCCCTGACCCTGCTGGCCCTGGTGCTGAGCCCTCCCACTCCAGGAAGGCCAGTGGTGTGTTTTTGCAGGATCCCCATGTGGGCCTGGCTTACCCACAGCCAGCATCAGCTTTTCAAAGTCACCAGAGAGCTCTCCGCGAATGCTCCTCTCAATGGGCTTCCCAGCAATCTTCAGATATTCATCAAAGACTGCAGGATGAGAGCAAGGAGATGCCTGGAGAAGCTGCCAAGATACCTTGAAGCCCACCCTGAGCTTGCAGGTGATGCTCACCCAGGCGGAGATGCTGCCTGCTCCTCCGGCCAAGGATGTAGATGAACTGGGCCTCGTCTGTGCCCCATTTCAGCTCGCCAGCTTCCAGCAGGTCCTTGTGGGATGGGGAAGGTGGCACAGCCTGACTCAGGGTGCTGCCCTTGGCACCCATCCACCTTTTGCAAGCCTACATCCAGATTGTCCCAGTGCCACCAGCCCCATCCCTGTCCAGATACCACCTGTCACAGTGACCTGCCAAACCTCACCTTGGCATCCTGCTCCACCAAGTCCTCGCTCACCACATCGTCCTCCTCCCTGGCACCCTGTGGGAGAGAGACCAGCTCAGCCCTGCAGGGCACAGGCACCCACCACCTACAGATGCTGGACAGATGGACATACCTGAAGCAGAACAACGAGCATCTTCTTGAAGTGGCCCGATGTGTCTCCAACAATGTCAGCTTCCAGGTCTCTCTCATAGGCTGGTGGAAGAGGAAGGGAAGAGGTCAGGCCTGGAGAGCTGGATCCCTTCACCTCTGCCCGTTTTGTGGCCCAAGGGGACACAGGGCAGACCCTGCCCTTTCTCAGCCCTCACCATCTTTGTAGGCAGCCACCAGGTCGTGGATCTCCTGGTTGGTGCGGGAGGCGAGGATCTCAATGAGGCACTTCTCATCTGTGCCGACACCCTGCAGGCAGAGACACCACTCCATGAGCAGTGGGGCTGGCTGGGGTCCTCAGAGGGTCCTGGGAGAGCTGCCCACCCCTCACCGAGATGGCATCTTTGATCTCTTTGGCATCACCATAAGCTGGGGGCCGCATCAGGCTCACAATCAGGCGCTCAAACTTCCCCGTCAGCTCGTACTTCAGGTCTGCAATGAGGTCCTGGTGGAGGGGGAGAAGGGGGCTGGGAGACTCTTTGGTCCACAGCATCTCCAAGTGGGTCCTGGGGGCAGTGAGTCCCTGCATGGTGGCAGCCACAGCCACTTGTGTCTGTGTTGGGGGCATGGACCAGGGAGTGTTCCTGGCTTTACCTTCCCATAGAGGGACTTGTAGGCTTGGCAGATCTCCACCCGCTGCTTGTTGCTTCTGGATGTGATGAGGTCAAGTATGGCCTCCTTGTCACTGCCTGTGGAGAGAGCTGGGAGTCATGGATAGCCCGTGGCTGGGCTCATCACACCCTGCTGTGCCCAAAGCTGCTCTGGGGTCAGGGTTGGGAGGACAAGCAGAGCCAAGCTGGCTCCGGGGAGGAAAGGAAACCAGGAGAGCTTTAGCTCACTTCTAAAGCACTCAGTCAGCTGAGAGAGGAAGTGATGCAGGACACCCAGCCATGCAAGGGTCAACCAAAGGAACAGGGGACATCAAGGGTAGCCCTGGGACAGTCTGGAGGAGCATCCATACCAAATCCCTTCATGGCATTGTACAAGGCCTCTGCATCCTGGTTGGCGTCAAAGCCCTGGAAATCCTTCACTGAGCCCCTGTAGACCTATGGGAAAGGAGGAGAGAAGGTACAAGAGGAAGGAACAGCCCCAATGGGATGGGGGAAGGAGAAGCTGAAGCTGAGTAAGATTGAGGTGAGATCCGTTTTGGCTCAGGTTGCCTAAGGCAAAGCTCAGCCTCAAACATAAACAGTTGTTCTCCTCTGCAGTTTCCTTTCCTGCTTGCTCTCCCTTCCTACAGGGGGAATTAATTTCCCACTGCCTGTTGCAAGCAAGGATCTGCTCTGGATGCTGAGGACGCCCAGGCCTCCAAGCAAGGAGACAAATTTACAGGCACAAAGTCATCATGGGCTGCTAAGTGGAAAACACTGAGAAGGACCAGAGCTGCCAACAATTTGTCCTGCCCCAGCATGCATTCCCATGGGGCCCAGGCTGATCCAAGGGGTTGGAGCAGAGACCCTGGATATTGGGAAAGACTTTCCTGAGAGCCTGAGAAATCCTGGAGGTTGATATTGGTATGATCCACTTCTATCTGCTCGTCTGCCACTTCCAGGCTGCGCAACAGGGAGCCCAGGAATGACACCTCCAGAGATGTCAGGAAAAAGGAGGGACCAAAATCCCCCTCCCCAGGTCAGCTTTGCTCAGGGGAATTCACCCCATGGGAGCCTGGAGCCGGACTCTGAATGAGATCAGCACCACCCCGGGTGGAAGATGTGAAACCATCCTGGCCCCACATAAGGAACTGGGATACATCCCACCGGAGACACAGAGTGGGAAGAACTGAACAGCAGCATTTCCTTAGCAGTCTTGCTGAGAAACAGGAGGGCTGGGAGCTGAGCTAGGGCTGTCAGCTGTGTCAGCACCCTGGGAAACCGAGCATCCTCCCTTGTACCACGTGCCACCCTGGGCTCATCTGCTCAGGATCTGCTGCACGACTTCTTTAAGATCCTCAGCAGCTGCACAAAGGCCCAGGCCTGCTGCCAGCACAGACATCTAAAGCCAGCATATCCTCAGAGAAGATGGGCATCAATGTCCCTGACCCAGGAAGTGCCTCCAGGAATGTGCCCAAGGAGAAGGACTCAGGGCAGCTCTACACCCACTGCTCTCCTGCATCCCATCCCAGTGCCATGGCACAACAGCTCTGCTGCACATCCCACCCAGCTCCTTCAGAAACAAACCAGCCCCTCTCCTCCTATTTTCCAGAGAAAAACTGGGCATATCCCACAGTCACTCTTGAGAGGAGCTGCTGGCATTGGTGTCCCGTGTGGCAGGGACCAGGAGGAGATGCTGCCCTTCCAGGGAACCAGGCAGGCACGGGACAGATCGTATTGCAGGTGATTCATCGGGAGAGCTGGATTTAGCCCCGCTTCCCAGCAGCTCCCAGACCCTCCTGGCTTGGCACAAGCTGCTGCCACACACATGCCTTGCAGAGATGGAAATAAATTGCAAGGCAAAGGAGGTGCCTGGAGGCAGCAGGAGCGAACAAGGGTGGCTGGAGGGTATTGGGGAATCAAGATGTTGGCCGTGGTTAAATGGAGAGGAAGAGCAGGGCTGTGTTTGCCTGCTGAGCCATCGAAGCATGAGCTGCCTGCTGTGCTGGTGCAAGGGAAACTGAGGCAGGAGCTCAGTGTTCTGCATCACCCCACACTCCCTGCATTCTCTGTGGGAATGAGCCCTGGGGAAGTGCGGGAACATCAGTTAGGATGGAAACAGCATCCAGCCCACTGAATACTCTTCATACCCCCATCCCACTTTCCATCCTGTTTCAGCTGCCAGGGGCCTCTTTCCTCCCCTCCTCCAGCCTCTGAGTCATCCTGGCCTGTCCGGGACCTCCCAGCTAAAAATAAGCCACGCTGGGGCCGGGAGGGTGGAAGCAAAATTCCCAGTGTGGCTTTGCTTTCTCCCACTCTGTGGCTGCTTGGGGTCCTGGACCACTGCAGGGAAATGTTCACCTGCACTGTGCCTCAGTTTCCCCACCCAGAGCAACCACTGCCTCAGCTGGGCAGGAAGCTTTGGGTATTAAGGCTGGAGGAAGTAATTGCTTGATTTCTCCGGGGAATGGAAAGCAGAGCCCGGTCCCAGCAGTGGAGAAGGGAGGCTCTGGGCCGGGACTCCTCCCCTGCCAGCAAGCAGGCTGCACTGAGCCAGCCACAGCTGCCCACCGAGGCAGGGTTTTCCACCCACACTGAGATGTTTTCCTGGCTGCAGGGGAGCACCTGCTCACCCAGCTGTCACATTGCACCTGCCCCAGTCTGGAGTGGGGAGTAATCCAGGCTGGGGAGAGGCCCAAGCAGGGCTGTACGCCTTGCAGCATGCTCACGTGGGATTTTTCTCCATCAAAAGCCCAAATGCCCAGTGCAACATCTCTTCTCCTCCCCTTCCCACGGCCCCACTTCTCTTCTCCATCCCACTGTGGTCCCTAAAGGATTTTTGCTCCTTGCTGTCCCTGCTCCCCAGTGCAGCACTTCCCCCATCTGTATCACATCCAGACAGCACTGGCTGGAGAGGCAGGAATGTAAACAGGCTCTGGGGTGTCCGTGCACGTCACCACCATCCTTGCTGCTGTTGGAGATACTGCCCCAGCTCTGGGCTCTGCTCTGTGGCACCCCAGGACCCATCCCTGCCGGGTGGAGGTCACCCTTACCTTTCCTTTGGGTGCCATGGCTTCCCAGGCTGGAAATCACTGGAGCGAGGGCAAGGAGGAGCTGTGCAAGGGAACAGAAAGGTCAACATGAACCAAAGCCCCTCTCTGCAGGTTGTGTTAGTTGAGGGAGGGTTTGCTCCCTCCTGGGGTGTGGTGCCCATGGGAGGGCAGTGCCAGGTGCTGCCCGATGGATCAGGGAGAGGGGCTTTGCTGGCCACCCTGTGGTCACCAAGCTTTTGGTATCTGGCACTGAGGGGACCCCACAGGCCAGGGGCAGTGCAGATGGGCCCTGCACAGCTTCCTGCCAGTACCAAGAGAAATCAGAGGGGAAAAATGTGCTGAATATGTGGAAATGGGCTGAGCATCCTCTGCAGGGCTGGGCCTTCTCACTGCACCCTGCTCTGTCCCTTCTGCTCCCCTGCAGCCCCAAGGCCTGGAGCCCTCGCAGCTATAGCAGCTGCTGGGGACATTTCCTTGTCACATGGTGCTGGGCAGCCCCCACAATATCCCTGCAGCTTTTATCTGAGTTTCTGTGCAGCGATCAAGGCCACCATCAGTCTCCACATCCTTGGAGGCCAGGAAACACAGCTGGGTTTCCAGGGCAACCTGCAGGTTGTTTTCTAACACTAGCACCATTTATAACTGCAACCCACTGCAGGTCGGGCTCTCCCCACCCCCCCAGAGAAAAGTCCCCCAACAGCGCCATTTGCTCTGAGGAAGCTGGTAGAGGGAGAAAAACAGCTGGAAAATGGAGCCCAGCCATGAATGAACCGCTGAGCGTCAGCTGAGGCCAGCCATGAGGCACAGCCCCGCCTGGCTCGTTCACCCTCCCTCTGAGACACGTTGCAGAAAAATCCAAAGCAGAGCAGGGCCACCTTGGGGGATTTCTGACCCCAGAGGAGTTCGGTTTCGTGCCATGGAGCGAGCAGGAGAAACCACGTGAACTTCCCTGGCTTGGCTGCACATCCCTGCAGGAACACTCATGCAAGGGGAGACCCAGCCCTGCAGCCATCGGTGCAGCTGGGTCCCCTGCTTTGGTACAGGAAGCTTTTAGCAACCCACAGGCACCCTGCTTGAGGGGAGAAAGTTTTGCAGAAAACTAGAGCTGCCTTCATCTCCCTTTCCCTGTGCAGCTGGGGAGGCTGTGAGCCTCGCCCCCTTCACAGGCCTCCAGGCTGGGGACAGTCCCCACATGCCCCACACGCAGTGGGGCCGCACTGCGGCCGGGTGCTGGGTGGGTGCCAAGGATCCCACCCCCGGCACAGCCAGCCTGGTAATGCCACTTGGGAGCCTGTACGTGAAGCTGTGTACCCTCCTGGGAGCGGGGAAATCCGAGCATGGCACAGCCCTTGTCCCTCACTCCACGCATGTTGCAGCGGGGCTGAGACGCCCCAGCCCATGTCGGCAGCGGTGGAGAATCGCCGACCACACCCAGTCCCCGACCTGTCCTTGTAGTGCCCCGTGCCTGTCCCCCAGTGCTGCCGACACCTCCGCGGAGGCCGGGGGAGCACCCCGGGAACATCCCCGGACCAACACACCGCATCCATCGGGCAGCCCTGCCCCGGCATGGGGGTACACCTGCCCCCCACCCAGCCGTGGAGAAGTGTGGGTTATGGGCATCCCATGAGGAATCCTAAAGGATGTGCACAGCCTTTGTGGAAGCCTCTGCTTCGCCAGCAATGCACCCCTCGAGCCTCTCCAGAGCCTCCCCCCAGGCCTGAGCTCAGGGGCTGCACCCCAGGAGCCCGACTGCCTTGGGGGGCTCCCCCAGCACAGAGGACACAACACCCAGTGCCCCGCCACCCGTTGTCCCGAAGCAAAGGGAGCTTCACCGGGTTAAAAATACGCCGGCATCCATCCTCCTGCTGGGGCTAGGGACGTTTCCAAAGTGCCCTGCCCCACCCCGCTGCCAAAAAGCCTCCCGGGCCTTCAAGAGCTCCGAGCCTCAGGGCTGTTGTGGGGTGCGTTTACCTGTGCAAAGCTGGTGGGTACCAAACCAGGGGGGATCCTCAGCTTGGGTCCCAGCTGGAAGGAGGGATGGGTGTTTCCCAGCCGCCGCAACACCAAAGCATAGACGAAGGCGCATCCCGGCCGGGACACACCCAGCGGGGCCCGCAGCCCCGCCAGCGCCCACCTCAAAAAGCACCCACCGGCAGCGCAGCCCCCCGGGGGCTGATCAGAACGGAAGGATTTTTCATAAAAAGAAAAAAACCCAGGGATTCCCCCTGCAGCCATCCCCCGGAGGGAGCCTCCTCTTGCAACCACCCAGCCAGGGCTTTCCACGACTTTCCTTCCCCCAGGCCATTGCGGGAGAAAGTGCCCGGCCCCGTCCGGCCCCCGCCCCGCAGCCCCT